>OU426988.1:246510246-247073015 GCA_911387755.1 Chrysotoxum bicinctum | reverse complement strand
TGTTACTACGAACAAGTCGAGAGGGCCCTCAATGCCTGTCCAAGGTATGATGTTAAAATCATCCTTGGGGATTTGAACGCAAAAATAGGTCGGGAGCCGGTATTCAGGCATTACGCAGGCACCCATAGTTTGCATGAGAACACTAATGACAATGGACTTCGAGTCTTAGAATTGGCAGCATCGAAAAACATGGTCGTTGCGAGTACCAGGTTCCCGCGTAAAGATATCTACAAAGCCACCTGGGTATCACCTGATGGAGTCACTCGTAACCAAATAGACCACGTGTTGATAGACCGTCGCCACTACTCGAACTTGATGACGGTACGAACGTACCGAGGTGCCAATATCGACTCGGATCACTATCTTGTTGGTATGGTTTTCCGAGGGCGGATTGCCTTGCGAAGACGCATTGCATCCGCCGATCAGGTTCGAAACAACACGGCTGCCCTGCACAATGAAAACACCAGTAACACCTTTGGTAATGCGTTAGGACTCGCCCTAGAAACACCTGATTTAGGGAGAGTAAGTCATGGAGCCAGTATGCTGGGCGTAAATGAGAAGTGAACACGTCTTAAAAATACTGTCATTAGTACTGCCAACTCCATCTTAGGCAGCAGTCGTAAAAATCGGAACGACTGGTTTGATGATGAATGCAAGCTAGCGACTGAACGTAAGAATGTTGCGTACCGAGCAATGCAACAATCTCATAGAACGCGGGCACGCGAAGAGGAATATAAAGAGCTCAGAAGAACAGAAAAACGGCTCCACAGACAAAAAAAATCAGCCTGTGAGAAGAACCTAATCTGTGAAATCGAAAACAGCCGAAACATGACGCAGTACACACCACGCTGCACATGCTGCAAGGACGGAGAGGGAAATCTGATCACCGATCCTGAAAGCATACTGGAGCGATGGGAAGTGTAATTTAATTAATTGCTAAATGGTCAGCTCACTGCAGAAGTGGAGGCTCCACTACTTCAAGAAGAATACCCTATGTTGCCGCCACCAAGCATAGAAGAGGTTGAGAAGGCTATAGGCCGGCTTAAACAGAACAAAGCCCCGGGAGCCGACGACGGCACACCAGCCGAATTATTTCATCACGGCGGGCCAGCCTTACGTCAAGCAATTCATGATATTATAGTACACGTATGGGAGCAGGAAGAAATGCCAGAAGACTGGCGAAAAGGTTTAATATGCCCCATACATAAGAAGGGAGATGTCACAACGTGCAGCAATTATAGAGGTATCACGTTGTTGAGTACCGCCTATAAGATACTCTCCTCTATCCTACAAGACCGGATAACCCCATACGCTAAAACCGTTATCGGACAATATCAGCGTGGTTTCATTCCAGGCAAATCAACAACTGATCAGATATTTACCCTTAGGCAGGCGATGGAAAAATGTCTAGAATTTAACATCCCAACATACCATCTGTTTATACACTTTAAGGCCGCCTATGATAGCATAGCCAGGGTAGAACTTTACAAAGCCATGAGAGAATTCGGCATCCCAAATAAATTGACACGACTATGTAGGTTGACCATGACCAACGTAACAAGCCAAGTAAAAATAGCCGGATTGCTATCGAGACCAATCAACATCTTTTTTTTTTTTTTTTTTTATAATCAACCCGCGCTCAAGGGATTATGATTACCCTTTAAATGTTTCAACACAGCGCGGGCGTGAAGTTACGGAAGAGAAAGAAGGATAGGAAAGATGTGTGGCACGATGTTCTGAGACTGAAGGTTGTTGTCTCAGATATTTTATCTCCAGGGATGGCAGCTGAACTAAAGCGGAGAATGCCGTGTCTTATTTCTATGTCGCTTTTATAATTCACATTATTTTATTCGTGTTCATCCTTGTTGGGCATACTAGTTTAACTCAATTACATGTTGTTAGTGTTATGCCTGAACAACATGTTATGAGTAAACCAGCAACCCATTGATGACAATTTTAGAAAGTTTTTAATGAAATTAAAACGACATAGACGACGGCAGGGATCGAACCTGTGATCATGAGGTTCACAGGCGAGCACACATCCATCGCGCCACGGCCACCCCCAATCTTTAATGGACTCCGACAAGGGGACGGTTTGGCCTGCCTCCTCTTCAACCTGGCGTTGGAGAAAGCAATCCGTGACTCTGGCACGGCAACAAGAGGGACCATCGTCAACAGGTCCAGCCAGTTACTGGCTTACGCAGACGACATCGACATCATCGGAAGAACCGAACAAGCTGTACACGATTCCTTCATACAGATCGAGCAGGCGGCACAAAATCTGGGGCTGCACATTAGTGAAGGTAAAACAAAGTACATGGTGGCGTCGAATGCGAGAGGAACAGTTGGTCAAACAATCAAGGTTGCGGAGCACGAATTTGAAGTGGTGCAATCCTTTAAATACCTTGGGTCAATAGTAGCAGCCGATAACAATATAGAAGAAGAAATACGCGGGCGGCTTCTCAAATCCAACAGAGCCTACTATAGTCTGTCAAAGCTCTTCAAATCCAGAAATCTCACCATAACTTCAAAACTGCTGCTGTACAGGATAATGGTCCTGCCAGTACTCACATATGGATCCGAGACTTGGTAGGTTAGCAAAAGGCACTCCGACCTCTTAGTTGCGTTCGAGAGAAAAGTCTTAAGGAGAATTGTTGGCCCCATATGTGAGGAAGGACGATTCCGGAGACGGTACAATCATGAACTGTATGCTATCTACCTAGAAGCAGATATCGTGACTAAAATTAAGCTCGGTAGACTCCGGTGGGCAGGGCAACTAGCTCGCATGAGCGAAGAGGAACCTGCTCGGAAAGTTCTTTGTGGTACATTCTATGGTAGACGACAGCGTGGTAGACCATGCTTGCGCTGGAGAGATGGCGTAGACCAGGACGCCCGAAGCCTTGGGGTGCGCAACTGGATGGCGTCGGCTAGAGACCGGGATAGGTGGAGAGACTTGTTGAAAGAGGCCAGGACCGGAACCCGGTTGTCGAGCCGATGATGATGATGAAAATAAAGGAAGTTTTATAAAAATGGCCAATAAAAGCAAAAAACATCATGGTTGGCGAATAATTCGGTTAACAGTATCAGGATTCTCCTTTTTTGTTCCATTTATTCTCTATCGTATACTATCTTTTTTTTTAAAGATGAGTTAAGTTTAAGTTGTACTTGCACGTCATATCCATTTTGTGGTATTTATGTCAGGTGTTGGGTCCGATAACAAACTACATTTATATTCATAATCGTAGTAAGTACACACTTAGTATTGTCATCAGCACTTATTCATGTATAATTCAATCTTTACTTAGCAAAAATTGTGGGATTAAATTTATTTATCATATAATACTCGTACAGTGGAAACGTAGTGTAAATAAAATAATTGGTAAGTCCCTGAATTTTCATGTTTTTGTGTAGGAATATTCTGTGGTCAGACCAGTCCAAGATTGTGTTATATGGTGGAAAGGGATCTCGTTAATATGTAAGAAGACCTCCAAACACAGAATATAACACACGCTTCACAGCCAAGACAATTGAACATGGAGGATCGAGCATAATGGTTTGAGCATGTTTTTCCTTCCATGGTGTTGGTCCCATATACCGGGTTGCAGACATTATGGATTAGCATCTTTATGTGAAGATCATTGAGGAAGATATGTTGCCATATGCTGAAGATGAAATGCCACTGAAATGGGACTTTCATCAAGACAACAAGCATACAAGTAAACTTGCAAATCAGTGGTTCCAGGAAAGGAGGGTTAATGTGATAAATTGGCCTGCGCAGTCCCCAGACCCCAACCCTATAGAAAATCTTTGATGCGATGTCAAGAAGTATGTTGCTAGTTGTGAGCCAACTACCAACACAGCCCTTTGGGAAGCTATGCAGTAGTCTTGGAATTCCATATCTATAGAAAGATGTGAAAATTTTATTAATTCGATGCAACGTCGCACAGTGGGTCCTCTCCATACACATCAGTGCTCAAAATACAATTTTTAATTTTTGCCTTAAAAAAAAAAAAAATTGCATAATTAATATACACATTATAGCACATGTCATTTGCAAGTATTATCTTCCCTCTCTGTCTAATGGCCAAGTTACGGTACATTGAAGTTGACTCTTTGTCATTAGTTTTTATTAGACATGCGCAAGTTTTAATTTTGTGTAGTTTTATTTTATTTTTAAAAGTTAACTCCGTTAAACAAAAAAAAAATTAAAAATATGCTGTTTGTTCAAGAAGGCATGTAGATTGGAAATACATTTTTATTTTCGATTGAAATGTGTTACTTAGTGTATAAAATACATAAATGGATGATGGGTTTACTCACGGGCAATGAAATTTTTAAAATGATTTTTTTTAACTGGCGCAGAGAACTTTTAAAACTAAGTATACCAGTATACTAAGTATATGGTACAGCATGAAAGAAGAAATATTTGTTATTAAAAATCCGAAGACAGAAGTAAAAGTTAGGTGCGCCAGTTTGAAATATCACTGTTTGAGTTCGCGGTTGAATAAATAGATAATACAAAGGCCGACAAAAAATGTTGGTAGTGGATGTTTAGCTAAAATATGAGTATGTGGGTTTATTGGTAGGTTTATCATGATATCAAATCCGAAAACTGCGGCAGGTTTTTTTCTCAGCCTTGGGTAGGGGGTAGGGGTGAAGTTCAAAACTATCTATTTTTCCTATCTTTGTTCCAGGAATGTAACCACTTATATAAATATAAAATTTAAATATGCAATTTGATGCTCTGTAATTAAACCTAAGCTGACATACCTGAATATTGACCATTCGACTGATAGAACTTAAAATATAAGCTTTTTAGTGAGTCATATCGATTTTTTTGTTAATTTTTTGCTTAATATGAGATCGGTTTTCAGATACATGCGGAAGAATTTAGGTGTTTTTTCCCAGAAACAGCTCGACTTTAGGTGAAGCTCTGTCCTTGGTATCCCATGACCACAAGTCTGCACCAAATCCTTATCAATGAAAGTGAAATAATGACTCATGCCCTACTTCCAATTAGCCAGTTATCCGAAGAAGACCAGAAGGTGCGAAATAGAGATTTTCATATATCGGCAACAATTCAGTGGGAAGACATCACAAAAAAAAGAAGGATAACATGTGAGATGTTATAAATAGGTTGTTTATCTCTGCCAATCCCTTGATAACATCGCGCACAACGACAGTCATTCACCGAAAAATGTTTTATCCTGAAGTCATAAATATGTTACTCGAAGAACAATTGTTTTCTTAAAATAAGTCAATCAATAACCTTGAAAATGTTTAATAATATGAATAATATTTTCATTTTCAACAGCAATTAGTATCTATTTATAACAGTTCTTAGCATTTGAAACAAGATTTTGAATTTTGAGCACTGCTTATTATGAAGGGGACCCACTGTGCGTCGATGCGCTGCTATTATTTCTAAGAAGGGACATGCAACTAAATATTAATTTAAGGTTCAAACACTCAACTATCACTCCTGGTTGAAATTGTCCATTTACTTTCCTTTTTGTAATATTTTAAAGTGAATTTTGAATGCGCTACTATTTTTTTGACCGCTGTTTTTCTATATGACTTGGATGGATTTGAAATTACCAACTAATTTATTGAATTTGAAAAGTAATTTTTACTGAAATTAGAAGCCTAAAAAACATTAATTTGAAAATCAGATGACTATTTATTTCTTTAAAATTTATTAAATTAATTTATTTTAGTTTTTGTTGAGTCAAAAGCTTCTCTGGCTATTATTTTGACCACAGCTGTACATATATTATTTCGTAAGTCCGTCTCCCTTTTCCAAATCTTACAGTGAACACATTTTAATAAATGAGATATCAAAAGAAAGATAGTCTGAAGACTATGCGAACTGTATTTATTTTAAAGTAAAAATATGAAATACTTGGAAAATAATTTGTTTTTTGCTTACTTGAACGAATTAATCGAAACACAATCCATTACTTTCGATAAATTAGTTTCCCGATATATTTTGTTGTGACGAGTTCTTGCTTACTTAATACTTTATGACCAGTCTTAGGATGAGCTAAGCCCAGGGATAACCCGTGCGGAATATTTTGTCTCGTAGGCTAGCCAATTTGTGGGAAAACCACTAGAGCGGAAATTTTGTTTTTCAAGGCATACAAATGCCAAAAAAATAATAAGTGTTTGCATACTAAAAATTATTTTTTGACCAAAAATTTAACTTTATAGTTTATAAAAGGCGACAGTTGTTGTTGATCAAGCTTTGCAACGCAAGAAAAGGATTTACAGAAAATTTGAGACACATGATTAATTTTAAATACTAATAACTTCACTTTGAAACATTTGCTTGCGAGAGTTACCGTATGGGTACGCTAGTTAAATCTAATTTTTGTAGGGATTTTTTCTATTCAAAGACATGTTTCTGATTTAACAAAAGTCAACAGTTATTTTCGATCTCTGGTATATATTAAGGGTATTCATGTAACGAGATAATTTTCCGCTTTGTAGAAAGATATACTTAACTTTCCGCAGCATGTTTTCATGAACACCCCCTAAGAAATACTTCCGTAAATGTGGGAAATATTTTGTGAAATGTCAAATTAAAAGTCAGAATCCATACTTCTTTAGTTTATGAGGTTTATTTCTGCACTTTCCACAGCAAATTTGTGAGATAATTTTATGCGATTTGCAGAAACTTTTTCCCATACAAATTTTGACAGCTCGTTTCTCCGGAGATAAAATTATCTGGTTTACGATAGTGTTGGTTAAACATCGATAGTTTATCGATAGTATTGATAGTAAAAAACTATCGCGTAAATCGATAGTTTTAAAAAAACTATTGAAAAAACTATCGATAGTTTCAATACTACCAAATTATTTTACCACAAGGCTATCTTTCTGAATTATATAATAATTATATTTATATAAATATTTACTATTGAATAATATATTTATGAATTCATTTATTATCTTATGTTGTTATTTTTTGTTTAATAAAATGATTTAAAATAAGCACGCTTGATTTTTTTAAAATTACTTTTTTTTCAGGTCTTTTTCAGAATTTATTTTCTTCTAGCTATACATTATATATCGATACATAAAAACAATGGCCCTGAGTAATAGATCCGAATCTAGCCTAAGTTCGATTTTAACCAAACATTCGTAGAAATAAAACAAATTTCAAGTATAAATACTTAAAAGCGGCTTTCCTGTAACTAAGTTAAATTTAAAATGATAAAATCACAATAGAACTTTACGAATCTGGTTAATAGAAATCTGTTTGTGTATCAGTTCACAATAACGAAATTATGAAAATGAGTCACAATTATTGGTATAAATAAGACTTTTGTAAATTTGATCTGTTACTACGAAATTTTAAAAGCAACTTTTCTACATCTAACAAAAAGTGACTTTAAAACCGATTCTATGGATGTCTATTACTAAGGGCCAATGTTGTCTTGTGCTCGATAAACTCGCGAACAGATGGGTCAAATGTTTCCATTGCTTAAAAATTGTTTGGCATTTTTGGCAAGCTTACCACATTAACCAAAAAATAAAGTGGTATTCGTCAGGCCGTACCGAACCGATCTTTTTTTTAGAATACCATACATCTTGTTTTAAAAAAAAAAAAAAAATTTAAAAAGCACGTTAACGATGCGTTTCTAATTGCTTGAAATAAGTTTTAAATTCACATATTCAGATTTTTAAACGTTTTTTAGTTTTCAAAAAATCTGTACCTAATAGAAAAGCCTTTTTAATGCTTTTTAAGAAATTTGGAAAAACTATCGATAGTATCGATAGTGTTTTAGCAAAACAATCGATACTATCGGAAAGTGAAACTATCGATGTTTAACCAACACTAGTTTACGAGGTTTACGAGGGTTTTCCGCGCTTACATTGAATACCCTTATTATTAAACCAACGTCAAATATGTACACACTGTCATGAAAATTTTCTTTTATTATGTAAGTAAAAAATAAGGTAGGTACTCGTATAATTAAATGTTATTTTTAATGCTTAATAAAATGAAATGGAATGTCATATGTATTTTTTTACTAATTTTTGAATCGCCAACACTCCAACCTCCAGAATGAGATTGAAGAAATCTCGTGATGGCGCATCGTCTTGCTAAAACTCTGAAAGAACTAGTCCCTATTTTTTTAGGATAATCCTTCATGGGATTTCTACTGAGATATTGGTTAATATTTACTCCTAGGTAGTTGAATTCTTTAACTACCTCCTCAAATCTACTGTTTTCAGTAGTGACTTTTTTTCTAGCTTCCTATATTTCAAAACTAAAAATTAGTTGTCTCTCATCATACATCGCACCCCATAAAAGTTGAACTTTGACCTCTATAAGTTTTCACAATTTTTTGTTTTTAGTTATATATTGAAGACAATTTTGTCCTATTTCCAAGAGGGTGGTTAGGGACCGTTTAACAAAATTATTACTCCACCAAATTATACCGTTCTAGTTTTTATTATTCTTTTACCGACGAAATTTTTCATGTTTCAAAAGTTTCTGAAATTACCCATTCTAATAACATTTTGAATGCAAACAAAATTTTGTACGTGGGTACCTTCCTAAGCCCAAAATCATGGGGCTAAATATTTTTATTTGTACTCTACCCATCACATATAATCATCATAATCTCGCTGGATAATAAAACATGTTTTTATGTTAAGCTATTTTATTCGAACAAAACAAAAAATACCTTAGGCAGCATCTTATAAATAAAATTTGACTGCAGATACGTAGATGTATAAACCTATTCAATTCCCATGACTTTCAAAACGTTTTTCTTGCAACGTTAAATCATTAAAATTGAATAGGCAGATAATTCGTTGTGCGCTCGCAGCTCAACATTTCACATTTATTTATGCGCCGAAAACACACTCTCATACGAAATTCCCTTTATTCGTTTATTCGACTTGAAATTCATTAGCTTTCTGGGCCTTTGAAGAAAATGGCGATTCGTCTTTCCCCCCTCAGACAAAGATTGAATGGAGCCCCATAAAAGGCTCATAAAGATAACAATGGAATCACTCTCTTTCCTGACACACATATGATATGCTCCCTGTGTTCAGCTTCTTCTATATCTAGATGAACATGAAGAACTACCTTTTGGCTTTGAGAATAAAAGAAAATGACGAAAAAGCAAAGGAAAAAAAAATATCAAAACAGAAAATATCCTCCTTAAGGACCTGTCAGACTGTCACCATATATTTCGCAACTATGTATAGGTGTGGGTACTTGTGTTATAAGACTGTTTGATGCTATCACCCAGGATTTCGTATCATAATAAATTATTCACCGCGGCTGTGGAGGCAAACTTAAAGGAGCAAACACAAGCACACGTTCACACACACCGACATGTATTATGTATTGTCGACTTTTTTCCCTCCATAAAGCATTTAACGATTCACCTTTCTGTGCGTTTCGGAACAGGGTCCTAGGTGAGCTGCTGAAGCTCCCTTCGCGCGCTATCCGCACGCAATAAATCATCCGGGAATATAGAGAAAGCTAACAGCCCTGGCGAAATAAAGAATAAGTGCCTGCTAGTGCAGGATGTTACCTCCGGGGAGGTGAAATTAAATTGCTATCAAAGGATTTTCAGCACGTATAACGAATAATTTTTTTTTTTCGTTCGTCGTTTCGAATGTACATTTTATTGTGTCTCCAAAAGAATCATGTAGTAAAGAGAATTGTTTGAATAAGTTTACAAACTTGATAAGAACTATCGAATTGTAGGACTAGTTTTGGACTGAAGTACAGGGTCATGCATTTTGTGGTTTCGACTGTACATTTAAATAAAACACACCTTTGATTTAGATTTTGATCCCCCATTAAAGACTAGGCTTCTTTAAAATACAGATAAATTAAAAACCTTTCAAATCCTGTAAAATGAGTTGTTATTTTATTTGACCTTAAAGAAGTACTTAGAGAGGTGTACTCATATTTTAAATATTTTGAAACACTCCTTTTCGATGCAAATAGTAGTTTGGCACCTCTCATATATCCATCATACTCGGATGTGGCACATCATCGTAGTTGATTCTGGATTTGTCAGGGAAATGTCCTCTTTCTCTGTAAATCGAAGTTTTTGAATTATTTGGTGCTTTTGTTGATGGTCTTAATCCTAACTGCAAATAAGTCATCGCTATGGTCTTGACAAATGAAATAAGATTGGGTTTTCTTTTTTGATTTGCAAATAATGGATCCGCCAATCAATTACCGCCATTGAGTTGATCATATATATGCGAACGTTTCTCACCCTTTATTTTGATGTTGTAATTTTTCACAAATTGGTCATGAAGTTCGACACCACCCATATGCTTGTTGTATGTCACTAATGGTTTTGGATTTGGAATGACTTCCTTTTTACTTGTGATATAGGTACTATAGGGCAAGTTCTGCATTTGAAAAAAAAATCGAACTCGAGATTTTGATCAAAGTTGACATTACGATGATAGCGAAGATGAAAAAAGTGGGTCCGACAATTCCGTCTGTCTGTCTGTATGTCTGTACCTGTACTACCGGAGGTATTTTCTTCAAACTCGGTAGTTATTGGTCTTCGGTGATTCCCTAGAGGAGAAATTGAAATTTTTTTTTAGCTCTAAAACAATCGGTATCCCCCATACACCCATAATGCATAATCTTTTTTATCTCGAAAACGGCTCTAACGATTTTGATAAAAAAAATGAAGTGTGATATTATGGACATGGAATATATTTTGGTCAAAAAAAAATTTTTTGGGGGAAGTGTTATTAGCGGTACCTGTCATAGAACCGTTTTTGATTTTCGAATTTCTCACCAACGGCTATAACGATTTTAACGAAAATTTTTATGCCGTAGCTGCTTTGCATTTGAAAAAATATGAACTAAAGTTTTTTTTCGAAAAATTAGTTTTTGTATTTTTAAAAAAATAACACAATTTTTTTTGAAAATTCAATATCTTGAAAACCCATGCACAATAAAATTTTAAAATAACGTTTTAAAAGGTATTTTATTAAATACTAACTATTTTTTTGATAAAAATTTTAAGGAAAACTTAGTACACAAAAAACATATTCTAGTGTGTCTGTATGTCTGTACCTCTCACTAACTACAGCCTAAACCACTGGACCTATTTCTTTCAATATCGGTAGTTAAGGGTCTTCGGTGATTCTCTGGAGGAGAAATTGAAATTTTTTTAGCTTCAAAACTAATGGTACCCCCATACACCCATAATGCAAAATCTTATTTATCTCGAAAACGGCTCTAACTATTTTGATAAAAAAATTAGGTGTGGACATGGACTACATTTTGGTAAAAAAAAAATTTGGGGCGAAATGTTAGTAACGGTACCTGTCATAGAACCGTTTTTTTGATTTTCGACTTTCTCATTAACGGCTCTAAGGATTTTAACCAAAAATTTTCACCAGGAGTTCCCTTAAGTTTAGAATAATATTAGATATAAAAATATTCGAAAAATATTTGTTGTTTTTTTTTTTTTTGAAAAATCAATATCTTCAAAACCTATAAACGATTATTTTTGAAATTATCTCCTAAATTCAATATTATTAAATACTTAAAATTCGCATCCCACATTTTTTGCTTGAAAAATTTTTACGAAATTTCTTATATAAAAAATATATTTAATAATAAAACGATTTTTTTAAGTTTGTTTGCATATATTCATACTTTACTAGAAATCAGACGGCAATTTTATGCCTTTGAATATTTTATCATCTCATTAAATCCATGTTATTTATAAAATGTATCTTAAATTCCGAAGTACTTTTACATAAAAGCAAGTTCGTGCGATCCAGTCGTGCATTTTATTTTATATTATACGGGCACTCAAGTGGTTATTTATGATGTCCAAGCCTACTGCGAGAAAATTAGGAAAATTAGGATTTGAAAGGAGATACCGATGCACATTGGTTTTGAATGTCTGCACATTGCAATGAGTGGGAAATATTGAGCCTGGTAGAACATTTCACATTCGGGTGGTGCGGCTAAAGAAATAATAACTGAATTTAACTGCTCATCTGAAGTTGGGCTCAAAGGTAAACAGATGAGCATTCCTAGAATTACGGGTATTACGGTTGAATTGTTTGAGGGGAGGAATGCAACTGGCTACTTCGAGTGAGCATTGTTTGTGAAAGAAGCGATATAACAAGGAAATACATGAAACATTTAGAAGGTGTTCAAGAGATGGGCTTAAAGCCATGATAGCTCTTTTTCCTATCAGTTTCAACGCTCTATTCTGAATTCTATGCAATAAATGGAGAGAATGTTGTGCTACGCCTGTCCAAATATGTGAGTTATACTCGATTTTTGGACGTATAAAAGCCTTATAAATGGTAGCCAGATCAGAATGGGTGAAAGATTTCTTACATCGATATAGAAATCCTAAGCATTTAGCAGAATTTTTGGCGGTCTCAAGAATATGGTCAATCTTACGAATATCGTCATTGACACACATAGCGAGTACTGAGAGCTTTTCAGTTTCTTCTATGCAAGTGCCATTTAAGGACAATGGGATAAGGGGGACAATTTGCTTCAACGACAATAGAAAGCATTGAGTTTTCGAAGCATCAAACTCTAAACGGTTTTGTATATCCCATTAAACAATGCTGTAAAGATCGGAGTTTAATGAGCTTATCATATGATACCTATGCAATTCTACTTCCGAAAAAGATGGACGTGAATTGGAGAACGAGTATGAGAAGCTGAGAGTAGAGTCGTTGGCGAAACAATGAACTAGATTAGAAGTTTCAGACATGTTTTGATTTATAAAAGAGTTTGATTTATAGAAGAGTTTTATTTTGTGAAGATCAGACTTGAAATCGTCCATACAACACAACACAATATGTATTGAACTGTCCAGAAGGTAATTTTTAATCCAAAGAATAAGGGGTTCATTAAACAAAACGCATTTTCGATAACAGAGCCTGGTGCCAAATTCTATCAAATGCCCTATCAAGCGCAATAACCTTACTTTCTCCAAAACGGTGTAAAGATTTGTTTCGACTGCTCGGTGAGATACATATATACATTTCGATATTGATAGCGTTATTTGTGAACATCGATGTCAAGAATTTCGCTATTGTATTGATCCCGGGGTAAGAGAAAGAAAGAGAGGTTGTAATATATTGTTTACCACAAAATAAGTTACATACGCCACCGTAGTGATTGTTTTGAATAAGTGAGCTACCGAGGCACGTCGACGCACGTGGGTAAAAAGTTATAAAAACAGAAGAGTTATTTCGTACTTTTCATTGTTTTTTGGCAAGTGAGTGTTCTTTCCTTATTCTTATTTATTAATTAAAATGTAATAGCTTTTAATGAATATAAAATTATACAATACCTTGTGTTTAAATTGCTTAGGTTAAATAGAATGTCACGCTTATGTAAAAATTCACCAAACAATTTCTGTTACAATGTGGTGATTTTGTGGTGGCCTTACATCGCAGAAAGATGACACTCTTAACAAAAACGGCTTACCTTCATTATTTTGGATTTGAAATAGACGAAAGAGAAAAAAGCTGGATCCCAAATATATGTTGCAAAACATGTGGAATAGCTCTGACAGGTTGGTTGAAAGGAACTAAAAAATCATTACGATTTAATAAGCCTATGATCTGGAGGGAGCAACAAAACCATATAGATGACTGCTATTTTTGCATGACAGATGTCAAAGGATTTTCTAGAAAAAATAAACATAAAATAAAATATTCTTCTGTTCCTTCGGCCCAACGTTCCCCCTTCGAAAGTACAAACTGACGTGTCATTCGATATATCCGAATCACTATCTGTAAAGTCCAATGAATTTTATTTTAGCAGTTCGTCTAGTTTAAGGACCATATCTACTCAACCAATCTGAACTTAATGATCTAGTCCGCGATTTGGAACTTTCGAAATCTAAGGCCCAACTTTTAGGTTCCAGATTACAACAATGGAATCTGTTAAAAAAAAGATACCAATATTTCGTTTTTCACGAAGAGACATTCTCAGGTCTCTGAATTGTTTTCCAAAGATCATGATTTAGTTTATTGTACTGACCTTCTAAAACTTCTTCAAGAACTAAAGCTGCCTGAAGAACCAACGGCTTAGAGACTCTTTATTGACTTAATAAAAAACTTGGTCAAAGCTATGGACAGAGATGGAGAGGCGTTTAAACACCTGAAGAATAAATTTCCACGCATTAGTAAGGCCAAATTGAAGGAAGGCATATTTGTTGGTCCCCAAATAAGAGAAATCTTTAAAGACGAATTGTTTAAATATAAGTTGGTCGATAAGGAAAAAAGAGCATGGACAGTTTTTGAAAATGTATGTCACAATTTTCTTAGAAATATAAGGGCTGGAAACTACAAAGAACTGGTACAAGAACTGGTACAAGAACTTCATTTTCATATCAAGAACTCGGATGCAACATGTCTTTAAAAATACACTTCTTGGATTCGCATTTATTTGTTTTTTTCCAGAAAATCTTGGTGCCGTATCTGATGAGCACGGTGAGAGGTTCTACTAAAATATTGCGCATATGGAAAAAAGATACTCGTACAACGGCAAGTGGTCCTCAGCAAAGTTAGCTGATTTCTCCCGTGTAGTATAGCGAGAATTGCGAGTGTCAGCATGACTCAGTGGCCAACTTAAATAGTGACGATTCATATCGCTCCACTTGAACCTTTTCAAGTGCATTGCATAATGTGTGACACAATTGAGGTCGGGTCTTCTTGCTACGCTTGCACCTTCTTTTAAATTGAATTGTATAATAATAAGTATAAATAAGGTGAATTCAACAATAAAGACATCAGTATTGAATCAACTATAAGTCTTGCTTTATTTCCGCCAACCTAACATATTACATGGCGATCTTGCCAGACACTGATTAACTTAAATATAATAAAAGTGAATTCATCGACAACAGTGTCACCGATGTCCAAGGAAGAAATAGATAAAATATTCGAGAAATGGGAAGCCTATCTAAACGCCAAAAATAGTGATGGGTAGGACACGAATTTGAAATGAGTTTGTATGAGGTACTCATTTTTTGAAATGAAGTGGTACTTTGTCCCACCTCAAATGTCCCATGGTACATACCTTTTTAAATGGATATTTTGAAATTCGAAATTAAACAATGCGTATTTTTTTTAATAGTATATATTTGTTTCCAAAAACAGTTTTTAAAATTGCATTAAATGAAAAGGTTACAAAAATTAAATATCAATAAATATAATATATTTAATTAAATATCCTTAATACAAAACACTTTATTTTAAAATAAAACATTTAAAAAAAAAAATTAAAAACGTTTTAGTTTTTAACAGAAATAAAGTTTAAAATAAGTAAATATAAAGATATAATAAAAAAATTAATCTAAAAAAAAAGTTTAAAAGAAAAAGTGGTGTTTTTAAATTTTATTTAAGTTATTAAAAGAAATCCAAAGCATTTAATAAAAAGATAAACACGAAAAGATTTTTTTTAACAAAAAAAAACAAATATTTTATCACATTCAAAATAAATTGAATCTAATGAGTTTAAAAAAATACATCATTACATTTTTGCATTTAAAAACAATATTTGTCCTACTTTCTTCCCACTCAACATGTTTCTTCTGTTCAGACCTGTTCTGATCACTTTTTTTACAAACAAATTTGATTACAGGACAATGGACTAAATACAATACTAATGACTCTTCACGTACGCAAACTCAGCACAATTGATTGATTGATTTTTTTTTTTCAATTCTCATATTTGATCTTGATCTCTAAACCCTAGTATCTTTTTTCTAACACTAAAAACAAAACAAATACAAATAAAAGGATTTGCATATCAAAAACGAAAATTCCTACTCCTTCAAAAATTAACAAAACCTCCTACTCCAAACTGTAAAAAAACCTCCTTCCTTTTTTAACCCTTTGATTGTATAATTTTCGATAATGCTTCATACCTATCTTCATTGTTTGTTACATTGTAGTCAGTGCAACATTCATTCATTCATAAGCCCCACTCATTATCTCTTCTCATTTTGTCTCCTCAAACAGATGCAAAAGAACCTCAATCATTAAATGACAAATGTCCTAGTCTGGTACAAAGTCCCAGCCTGGTACAAAGTCCTAGCCTGGTACAAAGTCCCATCCTGGTACAAAGTTCCAGTCTGATACAAAAACCCAGCCTGCGACAATGTCACGAATTTTGTTTGAATGGGACGTTTGAGTAAAAAGTACTCACAACACATTCATTCATTTCATTTCAAATCCTCATCTTCCACAAACCTCATTCTATTTCCATTGGTTTGATCTTTGGTGGGTAGAGAGTTTGAGGCCTATTTCCTCCTTTCATACAATTAACTACACTACAACTTCATTCTGCATCAGTCTCAGTCTTAGTATCAGGCCGATGAGTGAGATGCTCGATACGAATAGTGTTTTTTTTTTTCATGAAAGAGTAAAGAGCAATACTTTTCGTTGCTTTTGTGGTGAGGTGTGAGGTTTACATTTTTTCGTTTTGAGGTGATGGGACATTTCAGATTGGTGTATGGGACATTTTGTATTGCCTCATGTATGAGGTACACATCACTAGCCAAAAAGAGTGAGGACCCTAACGCCCATCAACCTGAGAAAAGACCCGAAGTATTAAAAATTGGACCACTTCCCCTAACAATCGAAGAATATAAACAACGGCAACATACAGCAAAGGAGAAGAAAACACCAACGTCAACGATAAGAACGTCAACAAAAAGAAAGAGAGGAGGAAAACAATTTAAATACAGAAGGGCGATCGCAGTACTATATAAAGAATTAAACCTAACAATTTCAACAGAAACAAAAAAAGAAATAAAGAAGAAAATACAAGAAATTAGAACTCGAAAATTGTCATAAATAAATAATAAAATTCTGGCAACCTCACGGCTGCCTATTTATGGGCATAAATTAATGCCTTTAAACTTAATAAAATAAAAATTTAAAATGGGTTGGGGACAATCCAAAGTCGAAAACCCAAACGCAAATGTTATAAACACTATTAAAGTAGTAGATCACACCAGTCATTTAAATGACATTTGGTGGTTTTTATTAATTCTTCTAATACTATCTAGTGTAAATTTATTTATAAAATTGTACTCCACACACAACAAATTTTTAAAAAAAAGATACACCCAAAATGAAGGGGCCTGTAAACTATAAATATATATGGAAAAATAAATAAATATACATATATGTATAAATAAATAAATATATATCTACATAAATGTATATAAACGCATACGGACTATAGACAGCAACACATGTGTCAGTGGGATAAAATACTTACAGAGTTAGTAGCTAGAAAAGCAGAAGCAGATAGGGCTTATAAATGTATTAACAAAAACGTTCCCATTCGTAGAGAAACGATAATCAAACATTGCATAGCAATATCAGCAGCTTTTAATGGGATAGCTGAAATTTTACGAAATCTACCTATAGGAATTGCGACAGTTCATAAAGAACAGGGACAAGAAATTTTTATTAGTGTTAGAGATAAGTTGATAGATTCCTTAGGAAAGCATAATATAGAAGCAGAAGTACCTTCTACCTATGCCGAAGACATACAAATAAAATTTGAAGAATTATACCCAATAAATGAAGACGTTTCTCAGTTAGAAAACACAGACGATTTATTAATTGGTTATCATAATATAGAGAAACATCAGCTTAAACAAAAACCAATAGAAACCAAAATGCCAGTAACAGCAGTAGAATTCATAAAGTTAGCCTCATCAATTCTTCCAGAGTTCGATGGTAGTGTAGAAAACTTAACACGTTTTTTGGATGCAATAGATATTCTTGAACAGATTAAAGAGACTCATGAAGCTACCGCGGTTTTGATGGTCAAAACCAAACTCAAGGGAACGGCTAGGAACTTGATTAACAACGAACAGACGCTACAACAAATTAAAGATAGACTTAAAACTAAGGTACAAGGTGAATCAGTTGAAGTGCTGATTGCCAAAATCATGAATATACAACAACGTGACAAGACCGCAAACCAATATACTAGTGAGATAGAAAAACTAACAAAATCACTAGAGGGAGCATACATTTCTGATGGTTTAACAACTGAATTAACAACAAAATATGCTACACAGACAGCAGTAAAAGCAATGTGCAAGAACTGTTCAGTCAACAGTGTTAAACTAATCATGCAAGCTGGTACATTTACTACAATGAATGATGCCATATCAAAATTTACAAATAGTTGCACTGATGCATTTGGTAATCCTAATACAATACTATATATAAACCAGAATCGAGGTAGTTACCATGAAAATTATCGACAAAGTAATAATAAAGGTAGATTTGGGCCAAACCATAGCAGAGACCACTACAGTCCTAATAAAACTAAAAGAAATTTCAACCAAAATGGCCAGAGGTTCGGAGGTCAACATAAACAAAGAAATATTAGAAATATAACCCAGCAGGAAAACCAGCAAATTCCACTTCAAGAACAAGAATAAATAGTGCTTTAAAAAAAGTGTATGCATTTAATTTGCATCTCAGCAGTTATATATCTTCAAGCTCAACTTTAAATAATTTAGTCTCAACGTTCCTAGTAGATACAGGAGCAGATATATCAATTTTTAAAAAGGGTCACATAAATCAAAATGTTTGCATAGACACTTCAATTGTTACAGGCCTTAACGGCATTGGTCATGGCACAGTCAGTACCGTAGGCATGGTGAGTGCGGATCTAATATTAGAGGATCTGCTAGTTCGACATGATTTCCATGTGGTAGAAGACAACTTCCCCATACCATGTTCCGGTATTTTAGGTCTAGATTTTTTTAAGAAATATAATTGTGTTTTAGATTATCAAACAAACCAAGATTGGCTTATAATAAGATCGAACGATTACCACGAGGATATAGCAATCCCCATGTCAAATTCTTTCAAAGTAAACACAATTTCCATTCCCGCCAGATCTGAAGTCGTTCGGCTTATTCACATAGAATCAACAGAGGAAGAAATTTTTATTCCTCATCAGGAGATTGAAACCGGTGTATATATAGCTAATACGATTACTTCAAGAAAGCAACCATTTGTAAAAATTGCCAACACTTCGAACGAAAATATAACAATACAGAATATAAAGGTGAAAACAGAAAATCTTAACGACTATAATATTATCCATTCGATTCAAGCAACGGGTAATAGTGAAGAAAAATTAAATAAGCTTAGGAAACATTTCCCTAAATTTGTTTATAAGGCATTGAACAAATTGTGTTCGAACTACGTGGACATTTTCGCATTAGAAACAGAGCCCATAACAACTAATACATTTTATAAACAAAAACTTAGGATGAAAGATGATGAACCAGTGTATATTAAAAACTATAGGATACCTCAAGTACACAAAGAAGAAATAAGTAGTCAGTTAACTAAATTAATTAAAGATGATATAGTAGAACCATCCACTTCGGAATACAATAGTCCTATACTCTTGGTACCCAAAAAACCACTTCCAGGAAAACAAGAGAAAAGGTGGAGACTAGTCATTGACTACAGAGCGATTAATAAAAAACTAATGGCAGATAAATTCCCATTACCAAGAATAGACGATATACTCGATCAGTTGGGAAGAGCAAAATACTTCTCATGTTTAGACTTAACGTCAGGATTCCATCAAATAGAGTTAAGCAAGAAATCAAGAGATATCACATCTTTCACAGCTGGTGGCGGTACATACCGATTTAAGCGACTACCTTATGGATTGAAAATTGCCCCAAATTCTTTCCAAAGGATGATGACACTAGCATTTGCAGGTCTTAAGCCATCTCAAGCATTTCTTTACATGGATGACTTGGTAGTATTAGGTTGTTCCGAAAAACACATGATACAAAATTTAGAAGATGTTTTCGATACATGCAGGAAGTACAACTTAAAACTGCATCCTGATAAATGCATATTTTTCAATCAAGAAGTTACATACCTTGGGCATAAATGCACAAACAAAGGCATCTTGCCGGACCCAAGCAAATTTGAAACAGTCCAGAAATATCCCGTACCAAAGAATGCTGACGAAGCTAAGAGGTTTGTTGCGTTTTGTAACTATTATAGGCGATTTATTCCTAACTTCGCTGAACACTCTAGGATTTTAACAAGGTTGTGTAGGAAAAATGTTCCATTTGACTGGACTGAGGAATGCACTAACGCGTTTCAATATTTAAAAAAATCTCTAATCAGTCCACAAATACTCCAATACCCTGATTTTAGCAAAGAATTTTATATCACAACAGACGCCAGTGGCTTCGCTTGTGGCGCAGTGCTTAGTCAAAAATATGAAGACAAGCAATTACCAATATCCTACGGTTCAAGAGCATTCACCAAAGGAGAAATTAATAAAGCCACAATAGAGAAAGAATTAGCAGCCATACATTGGGCCATAACCTTTTTTAGACCATATGTCTACGGAAGAAAATTTTTCGTCAAAACAGACCACAGACCCTTAACCTATCTTTTCTCAATGAGAAACCCATCTTCTAAACTAATGCGAATAAGATTAGACCTTGAAGAATATGATTTTGAAGTGGAATACATAGCTGGAAAAGAAAATTACATAGCGGACGCACTATCCCGAATAGATATCGCAGATTTAAAACAACTTACGGTAGAATCTACTAAAGTATACAGAGTAACAACAAGAGCAATGAATAAACATAATCCTTACACTGTTGCAAATGACATAAGTCACCACGAGAACCCCAAAATATACGAAGCGCTAAATAAATATGAAGTTAGAAAGCATGCTCAGCTCATTTTTGATTTTCCGAAAATGTATATAGTCCAGGAAAAATAGCTTTCTGCAAGGAAAAAATTAGATCCTGGCTGAAAATTGGCACGATCATTAGTAATTGGGCTATTAATTAAATGAGAGAGTTCCTCACCGATCCGATGACCGCTACGTAAGTTATTCAAGGTCAAAGGTCACGAAAATGTTTGTTTTTAAATTTACTCAAAAACGGTTTGTTTTAGAAAAAAAATGTGTTCCACAAATATGTTGCTAAGGCAATTTCCAACAAAAATGGTCGTAAGAGTTTTGTCCGTAGCATTTACCGTTAAAAAGTTATAGCACTTTAAAGAATCGTAAGTATCGCCATATTTCGCATTTTCTCCCACATTACTGATAATTACTTAAAACCAGTTTATTTAAAAAAAAAAATTGTAATACAAACTTAAAGATGAGGAAATTTTCACAAAAACGGTTTTAAAATTTTGTTCGTAGCACGTACCGTTAAAAATTTATAGCAATTTACTGAATACACGGACCATACAATTAATTTGATTTTAATTTTTGGGGCCAAATATTTGTAACCAATCAAAGAATTTGGTGAGAAAATTTAACCCAAAACCGGTTTTTTTTGGTAATCATAAAGTTTAAAGCTACCCTTTTAACTGTCAACAGTTCGATAAAAGTGCATGGTGAAAAAGTTGCAATTGATCCTCTGTTACTTTTTCAACGAATAGGTATAACTAAAGAATTTGAAGACCAACTGCAGACATTTTTAACATACGAGTTGGCTCCTTATCCATTGTCACTTTTTGATGAGGTTGGTATACGAAAAAATAAAAAATCTTCCCTTTATGAATTGTTAGAGCCAGTTGAAGATAACATTGATTATAATAATGTTACATACATCATCGATGGAGGATTTTTACTGCATCGTGTTTTATGGAATCGAGAGAACTCATTTCATGCAATTTTTGATAGCTACATTAACTATGTACAAAAGCAATTTGGCAAAGATGTCACCATTGTTTTCGATGGTTATAAAGATCAAGGTAACAATATAAAAGCTTCAGAGCAGCGTCGTCGGTGTGCTTCAGCTCCGTCATCAGCTGACATTTTATTCGATGTATCAATGAAGGTCTCAACTTCCTAACAACAATTTCTTGCTAATGCAAACAACAAAAGTCGATTCATTGCTATGCTTTCTGAGAAGTTTAAGGCTGTAAACATCCTAGTGAGGCAAGCCAAAAATGATGCTGATGTTTTGATAATCGAAACAGCCATAGAGAAAGCTGAGAAACGCACGAGAATTGTTGTAGGAGGGGATGTCGACCTACTAGCAATACTGATAGCACGCGCTCCTCCAGACAAAAAGATCTATTTTCGGAAACCAGGTAAAGCTAAAATGGAAAATAAATTATACTGTACTCACAGTTTAGCCGCTTACCCAAAATGTCAAGCCCACATCTTATTTTTGCATGCATTTACTGGTTGTGATTCAACTTCTGCTCTCTACAACAAAGGCAAATTAAAAATGTTCAAGCTTTTCGAAAAGAGTGACGATCTGATAAAATATGCCGAAGTGTTTGCCAGAGCCGAGTCCTCCAAATATTATTTTTGAATTGGTATATGTCTACTTCTAGCATCTTACAAAGCACATTCGACAGAAGATAATATCGATGAAGATAATATCGATGCATTAAGATATTCCACATTTGTCCGACTGACTAGGCTCAACAAGGCTGTACAATTATCTTCCCTTCCTCCAACATCTGCTGCTGCTCAACAACACCTTTTTAGAGTGTACTACAGGGATGGAAAATGAAATTTTTCAATTGTACTGAAATCTGATTGAAATTGTAGATACTGAAATGATGTCAATTGTACCGAAAACGAATTTCGTATGAAAAAAAAAATCAATAATTCAACTATTTAAAAGTTTGCCAAAGTATTTAAAAAACTGATCATTTCAGCTTGTCTTCTTATAAAAAATATAAATAAATATTAATAGCTCCACAGAAAAAAACACTGGCGCAAAATTTTAGTTGAATTACTACGATGTTAATGCTGTTTTAGAATGAAACTAAGTTAAAATGACGAATACCTATTTTATTTTTTTTAGTAACATGCTATTTGCAAACGACTCAAAACGTCTGTTTACTTAGTTTTTTGCTGCCATTGTTTTAGGTGTGATCAGAAGCAATTTATTAAGAAAATTGCTTTAGTACAATACTAGTTAGAAAATGTTTAAAATTAAGAATGAGTTAGTAAGCTACTTTAAAGTTAGCAAATTGTTAAGTAGTATCATACTAATACCTTAATAATAGGCTGTTTAAAACTTGACGCCACTTTCTTCATTTTAAAAATGCATAACTATTGTATTGTAATGCCGAAACTAAATCTTTTACTTGTCCATTTTTGCGGCACCAGCTTATACAAAAAAATTAAAATATAAAACTTATTTCACAAATTCAATATCTTAAAAATGGACAGCCGAAAAACCGCAATCACATCCACAAGTTTACAGTTTTTATTTTTAGTGTTTAGTAAACAAAACGATGCGACGTCTGAAAAAAAGCTGATCGATAAAGAGAAGAGCCTGAAAAGCAAGACGCCATCAAGAAATGAAAAGAAACCTGTAATTAAGAGTTATAAGGGCTTATAACTAAGAGTTATTGTTCTATTATGAAAATGAATTCATTGAGGCCAGGATGATGTATTCAATTCAACTTTCAATTTCTTTTTATGTGCTTTTGTTTATTTTTTTTTGTGAAATACATGAAATTGTAAATTTTGAAATTGTACTGAATTGGGACCGAATTGTACTTTTGTACTCGTACAAACTCAGTTGTATCGAATTCGGTACAATTGTACCGAATTTTCCATCCCTGGTGTACTAGTTAAAGCTTGGTTGGGAAGAGATAATATTAATCCGGAAAGCTGGGGATGGGCATTAAGAAATAATGTTTTGGAGCCTTTAACCACTCTGCTTCAACCAGCACCGGATGAACTTCTTACAACAACAAGTTGTTCTTTAGTTTGTGGTCAATGTCATGGAAAGTCATGTACAAACTCAGTTCAAATTGATCCATATGCTGAGGACGCTAACGACGAATCATTACTTAACATGCCTTTGCCAGATGTTAATTAATAATTTTAACTAAATTTTGTTTGCTAAGCACAGTGGAATAGGCCTACGGCCGATACCACATACAAAAAAACGCGCCTGGCACTTGACCTCTGAGGTGGTGTGAAGAATGTGCAAAATAGGGCTACTTTTTGCGACACTTACGATTCTATAAATTGCTATAACTTTTTAACGGTACGTGCTACGAACAAAAAAAAGCCGTTTTTGTGAAAATTTCCTCATCTACAAGTTTGTACTTCAAAATTTTTCTCTAAAACAAACTGGTTTTAAGTAATTATTAGTAATGTTGGAGAAAATGCGAAATAGGGTGATACTTACGATTCTTTAAAGTGCTATAACTTTTTAACGGTAAATGCTACGGACAAAACTCTTAGGACCATTTTTGTTGGAAATTGCCTCAGCAACATATTTGAACACATTTTTTTTCTAGAACAAACCGTTTTTAAGTAAATTTAAAAAAACCCATTTTCGTGACCTTTGACCTTGAATAACTTACGTAGCGGTCATCGGATCGGTGAGGAACTCTCTCATTTTATTAAGAGCCCAATTACCAATGATCGTGCCAATTTTCAGCCAGGATCTAATTTTTTCCTTTCTTTGGCATTTTTTTGTCTATTTTTCCTGGACTAATATCAAAAAAGGGAAGAAAATTTGTAGCTATATAGATACAAGCAACCTAATTGTTGAGACGAAAATTGACCTAAGACAATTCTTTGTCAGGCTTATGAAAGAAGCCGGCAAATTAGGACTTGTAAAAATACAATTGTCTTTAGGAGACAAATTGTTTAAATATACTCGAGTAGATGAATTTAAAGAAAAGGGTACCCAAGTTCTCAAAGGAATAGAAATAGCGTTAACTCCGGAATTAACGCAGGTGACAAATGTTGAAAAAATCAACGAAATCATTAAGCAGTACCATGACGATCCAATCCGGGGAGGCCACCCAGGAATCGTTCGTACTACTAACAAAATAAGGCAACATTTCTACTGGAAAAATATGAAAAAAGATATAAAGAATTATGTTAACGATTGTACAGAATGCAAAAAGAACAAAATAAATAGACACATTAGAGAACCAATGGTTATCACAGAAACACCAAGAAAAGCATTCGAAACTGTTCAAATAGACACAATAGGTCCTCTTCCCAAGTCTTTTAATGGGAATGAGTATGCAGTCACCATCATATGTGATCTGACAAAGTATCTTATTGCAGTACCAATACCGACCAAGCACGCCAAAACAATAGCAAGAGCAATATTTGAAAACTATATTCTCATTTATGGCTGTATGAAAACAATGTTAACAGACATGGGAACAGAATATAAAAACAGCATTTTTGAAGAATTATGTCAATTACTTAAAATTGAACACAAAACTTCAACACCATATCATCATCAAACACTGGGAACAGTTGAACGTAGCCATCGTACATTCAATGAATATGTACGCTCTTATATATCTGTTGATAAAAGCGATTGGGATGGATATCTCAAATATTTTTGCTATTGTTACAACACGACACCATCAACCGTGCATGGTTACTGTCCTTTTGAACTTGTTTTCGGGAAAACACCACCTACATTTGACTTCCTCAAACAGAATGAAATTACGCCACTTTATAACTACGACGCGTACGACAAAGAATTAAAATATCGACTACAAATAGCGCAACAAAGAACTAAAGAATTCATAACGAAAACAAAAGAAAAACAGAAAACAATTTACGATAGGAAAATACAATCTAAGGAAATTAGCATAGGAGATCTAGTGTTAGTAAAAAATGACACAGGTCATAAGTTAGATAGTAGATACAAGGGTCCCTTTAGAGTAGAAAGCATAGATAAGAACAATAATTATAGTTTAGCACCTAACAACACAGACAATGACAAATCAAGAAAACAAATAAGTAAAAATATTGTAATACACAAAAACAGTCTAAAACCTATAAACTAAAATTTTATGTTCAATACACATAATACATACAGTTTAAATTTGAGTAGATATTAAAAAAAAAAAAGAAAAAAAATATATACTACATATTACTCGTATCTAATATTGAAATGCCTAACATCTTACAAATTATGCAACTAAAAAAAAAAAAAAAAAAAAAAAAAAAAAAAAAAAAAAAAATTATTAAAATTTAATGAACACAAAATGTAAACAAAACAAATGTGCATCAAAATAATGTGAAAGAATGCTCATCCATTGACACTAACAATGTATAAGCATTTTAAAAAAAAAGGGAGGTGTAGTATAGCGAGAATTGCGAGTGTCAGCATGACTCAGTGGCCAACTTAAATAGTGACGATTCATATCGCTCCACTTGAACCTTTTCAAGTGCATTGCATAATGTGTGACACAATTGAGGTCGGGTCTTCTTGCTACGCTTGCACCTTCTTTTAAATTGAATTGTATAATAATAAGTATAAATAAGGTGAATTCAACAATAAAGACATCAGTATTGAATCAACTATAAGTCTTGCTTTATTTCCGCCAACCTAACATATTACACCCGGGAAATCAATCATGAAACAAAAGATAAAATATATAAAAGAAATCGATCTACCAGGTAGTTATATTTATTTTGTATTATATTAGCATTTTAATTCATTACAGGTTCTAATTTTCATCATATAAGTCATGTCATTTGTCAGATTTTTGTACTTTTTTCATAATAAATACGTATTCAATATGTAAATATGATCATTTTATTTAAATAAGAAAAGCTCAAAAACTAGACGTGATAGAATAAATCTGTAAACAGTTTTGAATTCAGCACACTAAAGTCAATTTAAATCACATAACAAAGTTCTTGCTCCCGACTTTTTTTTTTTGCCGACTAGTGAATTTATCAGCGTTTTAATGATCTTGGAAAAAATAAACGTAATTGAGAGTGGACAAGGGCATCGAGATCCTTCAATACCTTTACAACTGTACGAGTGCGAAAGAAGATTTGTCCCATAATATCGTTTGCGCTCTCAAGAACAGGAGGAGTCATGACACTTTCTCGCCACGTTGAACTAACATCAAACTGTGATCTAAGCTAATGCATTCGTTTTTTAAGCTGACATACGGAGTCTCAATGAAGACGAAATAGTATTTCGTACATTCTTACAAATGAGCAAAAATGTTTAATAACTTTGGGACATTGTAGCCTTTTTGGCCTTTATTATTGGTCATGCAAAAATGGGGTTCATCGAATATGATCTAGTCTTTCTAGCTTGTTTGAACTAATTCCGAGGGTTGGTTTTATAACATCGGAAACTTACTTCTTTGACACTAAAAACGGTTTGAAAGATTTTTCTCTCGTCGGGATATTATATCTCATTCCGAAACGAATTTAATTTGTTATCATATTTGCACTGGAGTCGATGTCACTATCGAGGAATCATAATAACCAGTTAAAGTTCCCGAAGAAATCATTGAGACCGTTCTATGAGGAACTTTTTCTCTAAGTAAGTTTCATTGACACATAAGAGATATGACACAATAGCGGGATGTGTCTAGAGGTTAAAATACACCTAGAGTGTTGGCGGATTAACCTGCAAAATCAGGAAATAGAGTAGACTCCTTAATGAGCTGATTCAGGTTGCTTAATTCAGCAGTAGTCTCATCATACCTTCCGTCGGGTATTATCTGACCATGAAATCTGCAGATAATGAAAAACAATTATTTGGATAGTATCTACCTTTAATATATCTTGGTCTGAACATGTGACAAAAATAAGAGGGGGCTTGCACTGCGACTTTAAGATCTGCTGTACCTACCATCCAGAGCTAGAAGAGTTTGTTAACCCTCCAAGTTTATCCTTTTGATGATTTTGATTATTTACAGTACCTTCAGAGAAGATAAATCATTCCCTTCTAGGAAGTCTGCCTCCTAATTTCCCTGGACACCTACAACTACATGTCCAAAATACCCAATGAAGTGAGAAATTATTGATCTTGCCAATATCGTCTATCATTCCTTCACATTTTCATACCAAATTAGATGTGATGGCATATGAGGTAAGTGCATTGAGTGCAGCTTGTCTATCGGACATAATGCAATGTTTTGGTTTCAGTAGTTCCTTTCAAGATTTCGATCTGTAGATTCCGCTATGACATTGAATTCCGCCTGGAAAATGATAGCGGATTGTCTCGTTGGTAAGGGAAGTTTGGTTGTAGGGCCAAAAATCCCTTGTGTTATTCTCGAATCATCCGTATACCACTTAATAACATTATCTTTGATTGTTTAGTTTCTGTTTCGGCTTCTCACTCTTTTTGGCAATTTTACTCCGTATTTAAATTTTTTGTAGGAAGTTGTAATCATTCCATCCCAAGTATGTCGATAAGGTTAGTTACTGCTGACTCTAAAAGGGAGTCGCTTTCCCTGTGAATTATACATACCTATGCATAAACAAGCGAGCCTTTCGACTTTTTCTAGTGTTTTCCTAGTTTTTGGCAACTCGGTTCTTTTTTTCCCTGCAACCTCACCATAACGATAGGTCTTACCATCATGGTGTATATCCACCTAAGGATAAAAGGTTTGCACTACTCTTGCATATCATTTGGGTTTGGGCTTGTATTGCTTTCGCGACTGTATAGTGCTTATTGGAATAAAGTCTACTATCTAGTATGATTCCAAGATATTTTACTTCTGTCTCTGTTACTATTTCTTCGCCTGCTAAATAAAGAGGTTTTATGCACGGCAGAAGTTTTTTCTTGGTAAATGGTTATTAAGTCTTCTTTGTAAGGTTGATTGATAAATCCTACAAATAGGCACGATTTTCTTGTGATAGATAGTCTTCTCACAGAGAGTTTCTTCAAAGTTTCCTACGGCTGTAATAACAATATTATCAGCGAAACCGATGTAGCGTATGTCTTGAGAGGGGAGATTTTCTACTAATTCATCCACTATACTAGACTCCACAGCAAGTGTGAAAGTACCCCTCACTGCGAACAACCTCTGTAATGTAATGATTCTCTATTTCTTATGTCCTGCTATTGCCTCTGCTTTTCTAGTGCCCAGTATTTCACCAATCCAGCTAGTTATGGTATTGGATACAAACTTTCTTACTAGGGCTTTATTAACTGCGACATGGGAGGTATTATCAAAGGCTCCTTCTATGTATAGGAATAGGAACGCACACAAAGGTATTAGTGAGTTCAAACAGGGATTTTTTTTTATAGATCTACCAGCTCTGTTTGCATGTTGATGTACATTGTTAGGCCTATTTACTAAAACTACTGATCTTATGAGGTTGTCAACTATTTTGTCCAAGGTTTTCAATATACAAAGGATGTTAAGCTTATCGGCCTGAAAGACTTTTGATAGGTTGTATCTTTTTGTCTAATTTTGGGAATGAAGATTACCATAGCTCTTCTCCATAGACCTGGCATATAACCAAGAGTAATACTACTACGGATTGTGCGAATGAGTCAGGCATAATATTTTCTTTACCCTTTTGTGGGAGGGCTGAAAAGATTACCTCTACACCTTATCGCTCAGTCTATCCTCTTGCTTGACCAGATGGTTGCAGCTATACTCCAGTTTTTTCTATTTGATTTAAGAGGTATTCTCTCTAGAAAGTCTCCTGTTAAAAGTTGACTATTTAGAAAGTGTGTGTGAAACAGAAGACTATCTACTCTTCACTATCTGTAAAGCTTCTATCATTGTGTCGAAGTGTTTATGATGTAAGTGTCTTATCTTTTGCAAGAACTGTGTGTAAGCCCATGCTGAGTACTGAAAATAAATTGTATATAGAACAACCGCCTTAAAATTCTTTGCGAAGACGGTCTAGACACTATCAACTTTCGAGAACGTCGTCGCCTGCTGGAAGTTTCTTAACCTCCTTCAATGCTCAATAGCCCCAAGCAATGCTTATATGATTTCAAACTGCAAGAGAAACACGCACGATCGCAGACAGTTCCGCTGAGTCTATATATCATAGATTTCCCAAAAACGACTTATACACCATCCTGTAACAGAAAATGCCAATGCGCCATAAGTTATCTTTTTTAGCCCCATTACGAATTTCAAACAAAAATTTAACCTACGAGTATGTCAAAGAGCTATCTCAACGACTTGTTCTCCAAAATTTTCCAGGAATTCCAAGAGCTGCCCTACACAAAGTCAAAGTGTAAATCCTTTCGTGTGTAATTAAATACACGCTTTTATCTTAAACAAATTGCTTAAGCACAACTTTCAAGACACTTACAAACCTTTTCTGATTGCTGCAATCACAGAATGCTAAATTATTTGAATTGCGACCTGAAAAAACATTGTAATTATCAAAATAGAGTCACGCAATTTAGGCAATTCACACTTTATCAAAATGTTAGCAATGAAATGAAATGAGTGATGATAACATCGAAATCGCATTTCATTGGTTCGGTTGAGTTGAAGGACTTCATAAATGAAGTTCTACGTGGCTTGGTATGCTATGCAGAAGCAAAACGGTCTGCAAAATGTTCTTTTAATTACTTTTTTTCCTTAGCCTTCCTTTTCCAAAGCCTGAGCCTAGTAGGCACCTGCAATAAAATTCCGTGCGACAATGATTAATGGCTGACGAATGTGCCTTGAGTTGGTGGCACGATTTCCTTTTACTTAGCAAATACGAACATAAAAATAACCCAGGCTACTTCCTTCGATTAAATTATTCCCCTATTTCTTAATTTATAAAGGTAGGTCATCAAAATGTGGCCGTAAAAGTAGCTTTAATGATTTCAGTGGAATTTTGATTTTAGTGTTTGACTTTATTGTGTTGAGCATTTTAGAACCTACGTGTAGGCTTCCCTTTTTCTATTCTAATAAATTCAATGATTTCACTCGAGTTCATTCTTACCCAGCAGATTTCCTAGCTTTTCATATTTCGATTTTTTTTTTCAATTTTATTTAATAACGTCAGCAAATGAAAACGTTGCAATTTCGGAGAAAAAAAACGAACTTGCCTTTGAAAATATACCTACCTATAGAGTTTCCTGAAATTGGATTTTTATATTTTTTCTTCTAAAAATCCATGTAGATGTAGTGATATACCTAGTTAAACCTTCAAGCCAGTATTTTTATATCATTTTTTAGAAGCAGTCATTAATACAAATAACAGCATACAACAGGCACAACGACATGCCATCCCTTGCCGTGTACGCAATATAACAACTATGCCATTGGGGCAGTGGCGGAATTATGGACAAGCAATCAAGAGGGCCCAATAGGCGCGTTAATAATAAAAAAATAATATACATAATAAGATAATGATGAAGAATTCCAATAAGGATGTTTTCGACCATCCGAGATTGTATGCACCTGCGTGTCCACTGTAAATCGAGCAAGGAACCTAAGATGTCACACCGATTTGCTCCAAGTATTGTACCAAAAATTTGTGTGCGGTTTTTTAGAGGAGATATGATAGGGGAACCTTTGGCGTGTTTTTTTTTTTAAATGACTGTAGCGATTTTGATTAAACTTCGTAGTTTTTTCCTGAGTTATTGAAATATTGTTGTAATTGCATATGGTGCTCGCACAACAAGCGAGGGGTAAATTTCCCTCCACAATTAGCGAACAAATAGAGAATGCTTTATCAATACATTTCATGGACTAAGAACTGCGAACTAGCGGCTAACCGACAAAAACCCGAACTGGCCCTTCCGAATTTTTAAATTCACTAAATTGAAAGGACCCAACGCAAAATCTCCGATCACGCGAAATATCTTAGCATGATCCTCGATAAGAAATTGAGCTGGAGTTTGAACATTAAAGAAAGAACGAATAAGGGCATGTTTGCTTTTTACTCCGGCGACAGAATATTTGGGAAAGCCTGGGGGCCAAGCCCAAACATCAAGTGGATGTACAGTTAGAGCTCGGCTGACATATGCTAACGTAGTCTGAAATCCTTTCGACAAACTTATGAACCTTAAAACCATAAGTAAGGTACAAAGAATGGCGGCATGTATTAGAATCACTGGGGGGAATGAAGTGTACTCCCGTGAGCCTTGAAGCCCTACTGAACTTAAAAAACCCTAGATCTTTTTATACAAAAATCGGCAGCCAGTAGCGCACTTTGGCTTAGCAAAACTGGTAGCTGAAGACACAATGCTCTATAGGTCATTTAGACTTTTACAAACCGTTCAAGACCGCCTTTCCTAGCAGAGAAGACTAACAAATGAATGAGCCATTAACCTGCGAACCGATATGATAGCAAAATATACCGACGAGTCCAAGATGGAAACTGGTGTTGGTGCAGAATTCTTTTCAGAAATGTTTGAACTAGCCAGCTCATTCAGACTTCCTGATTACAGCAGTATCTTTCAAACTGAGCTCTTGACAGTGATGAATGCTGCTAGCACAAGTCTCAAGGATGGCCATATCGCAAGCTCATATCAACTTTTATATTGGTAAGCAAGCGGCAATAAAAGAGATTTCTTCCATGGGAATCAAATCAAAGCTTGAAACTTGCTGGCACGAAGAGCTAAATGTTCTTGTTAAATAGCACAACATAAGGCCCTGTTGGGTTTCTGGCAATAGTAGTGTCCAAGGTAATAAAAGTGCTGACGAGCTGGCAAGAATATAATCAACACTTTTTCTTTATCAGGCAGACACAACAGTTTGGAGCTTAATCAATGCCATCCATTACATTTCAGCAATTTTATCATGTTTCTGAAGTGAAGAATTTAGGTGGTAAGGTCCTCTCGAGACATATTCCCACGATCGGGAAAATATTCGGCTCGGAGGAGTGTTGCTATTTATGAGCAGAATTTGCATTGAGAAACCCATACAGCTCTCAGTTCTCGGTATGTGCATCACACACCAAATTGTGTTAAATGACCACACATTTGACGACACCAAAAAAACCAATACGAGCGTCAGTGAGTTGATGGGTCACCTCAACTAGGAGTCATATGCTCCTAGTGGAGGAATGATTTCTTAAGTGGGGGTAAAGGAAACGACCACACTCTTAGAAGGCGTCTACCTCCTTCAGGTGATTATTGGACGACATACATTTCTTCAATGATTGAATGCCATAGGATTATCATAGGTTTCAAAATATGGGAGTCACAACCCCTAGGTTATCACAACGGATCTAGTACATTAATTTAAGTGTGACGGTAACAAGATCAACTGTCAGCCCATTAACCTAACCTAGAAAAAAGTTGCTAAGTGTTGAATTCTAAAAGCCGTTCTTGAGTTAAAAAAGATAATCTAAAACAGGTTTCAAGCATTTGTATTATTTTTCTTTTTACTTCCGACATTATGTACACAGGTACTATTATATATGGTAAGTGATGCATTCGTAAAAAAAATCGAAGTTGAGATTTTCATCACAGGTGCAATTACGATAGTAGATAACACTAAAAAAGTGGGTTTTGCAGTTCTCTCTGTCTGTCTGTTCGAATACAGCCTAAACGGCTATGGCAAATTTTTGTTAAACTTGGTAGATATAATTTTAAAATCTCCCCCCCCCTCCCCCTACAAACTTTTTTAACTTTTCTTTCCTTAGACCAACAATAACGATTTTTTCGAAATTCAAAAAAAAAAAAAAAAACAACAACAATTTCTTAAAAACTGTTCTACACACTTTAAAAAACTACAATTAATTTCATTTAGTTTAAGCTGGGTAATGCTTGAAAAGAAAAATTACGAAAAATGGTTATTAATGGTGCTCCCCAAGGTTAGGTTAGGTGGGGTGATGATGAGGCAAGCCGTATATTCTCACTCGGATCTCAATGGATCCATTGTGGTCACCAGGGTGTAGATAATGTATTGTTTTCGATTTTTTCAAAAACGGTATAATGGATTTCGATTAATTCGTTATGCTAAAGCCAGAATTCCAGAATTTTAAAAACATTTTTTTTCTCGATTAATTCTTACGATCATTAATTCAATCCAAAATTAAATTAAGATATTACGTTTTTTTACATTTAACGAATATTATTTCTCATTATCGGCATAAGAAAGTTTAGTGGATTTTTTTAATAGAGAAGCCTCCAAAAAGATTGGAAAACAATGCATTTCAAAACTTAAAAATAGATATTTTTTGAATTTTTGACAATTTTTGTGCTTGCATAAACTTGGTTGAGAAATTACATGGCATGCCAACTACTAAAGGAGATATTTTAGTCCTTCAAAAAATTAATGTTATCGTTATGAAAAATTGCGTTTAGTATTAAGTTAAAAAAAAATAAGTCTTCTACATAAGAGCAAGTTCGTGCGACACAAAACCAGTTTTAAATAATATAAGGGATGAGTTGGAAGAGTATACGTTATTGTATGTCAAGTTGAAATAAAGTTCAAATTGATGGTTATATTATAATGTACTATGTAGTAGGAAAACATAAAATTCTTAAAAACATCGTTAAGCTATAAGCTCGTTTTAAATAATGCTTGATAAAAAAATTTCACTATCAATAATTCATTATAAACGTCATTAATCAATAATTCACTCTAAACGTTAAGATATGGTTTGTGCTGGATTCAGACCAACAACGAATTTTCTGTCAAACAAATGACAAAATTAAATCTTAATGGCATGTATATACACAAAGCACAGTGTCATAAAAAATCAGGAAGATCATTCTTCCTGACTTTATGTCATGATTTGCAATATAACGTGTGTTTGGTATCCTGAAATTTCTCTAAAATGTTCACCATTTGCTGTCAAAGCACGTACGTAAAACCCAGCTTGACTAAACTTGGTGAAAATTTAAGTTACCTTAAATTAAAACGATGCCATTTTCTTATGTCAAAAATATAAGCAGATCCAAAAGTATTTAGGCTATAAGGTCACAAGGTTTTAAAAAAAAAATGGGAAAAAACTTGTAAATCGTCCAAATCCGGCATTTTTTTTTTATAATTAGCGCGCATTCAATTGGTTATTACTACCTTTAAAATGATTTACACTACGAGCATTAGGAAAACAAGGCAGGGCTTAAAAGGAGATACCGATGCACATAAGTTTTAAATTTTGAACATTACAATGAGAAGGAAAAATAGAGCTGGGTAGAGCATTCCACATTCGTGTAGTCCGGCTAAAAAAACAATTTCTGTTTTCGCTAGGAATAGGAATAACATTTTGGTTATTTCCATGTGAATATTTTTATGTTCTCAGTTTTTGAAAATCAAAAAACATTACAATGAGAACATTACAATGAGAAGGAAAAATAGAGCTGGGTAGAGCATTCCACATTCGTGTAGTCCGGCTAAAAAAACAATTTCTGTTTTCGCTAGGAATAGGAATAACATTTTGGTTATTTCCATGTGAATATTTTTATGTTCTCAGTTTTTGAAAATCAAAAAACATCTAAATCGTAGATTTTATGGATTTCGTTGCAAATGTCACCGCAAAGCAATGCAATTGTTTTTTCAGGACGAAAAATATAATGCCAACTATTCTATTCCAGACGTTCCAAAACTTTATCCGCACTATTATATGCCTAATACATTTAAGCCTAGTACCCAGAGCGGCAAACATTTTGTTTACCATACATTTTTTGTCCTGGAACAAATTTTGTCTTGGATATTTTTCCGGACGGTACGCAGTTCGCGAGCAAAAATTCATTAGCATTGCTGTACAAAATGTATCCACTAAATTTTGCCAGGAAAAAGAATGACACAAGCATTATTTTGCGGGACAAATTTTGACAGCCACTGTATTTCCGAAAGTGATTTTTGTCAATACTGGTTTTATGTAAAAGGCGCTGATGCTTATCTTGAGAGCATCAAGAGGAGATTTCAAAAACGTGTGAACGACTTTTGTAAGACAACCCGCTCCAGAGAAACGCTACAAACACATTAAATTAGATTTCATCTCTTCAACTTCAAACTTTTTCGCGGGATTTGGAAACGTTTTGTAGAGATTAAAATTGTAGAGATAAAATTTGTCTTGTCTCGATCTGCAAACTACAGTAAAAATCGACTATTATCACTTTTATGGAATTGAAACAATCAAAAGCGATCTAATCCAGGTAGAAATATTTTTTGTTCAGGTTATTTTTAACAGTTTTCAGTACGCTAGCAAAGATATAGTTTTTTTTGAAAATAAAATTGAAGGATATTCTAAAACTACGTATTTAAGGAATTTAACTTGAACTAAGCGAAAAATTAAAAAAATAATTCGAGTCTACTGGCAATCTTAGCGAATATCTGAATAAAGTAGACTTCTTCGAGAATATCATTGTTACTAGTCACACAAGTGCATTGTTGTCTGTTCGGTTTCTTTAAACAACGGTTTCTGTCTAAATATTTATAATTATGTCTTCTATCGCCATGCGATTGCGCCCTTAGGATCTATTTTCAAATACGATTTCGGAGACTTGTCTCTAATCCGCTACTGTATGTATGTAGGATTGAAGGTATACTCTGTTCAATAACGTGCTCCTGCAATTTCTTCGCTAACTAAAACGTTATTGCTTCGTCCTTATTTTCTGATATCATTTTTCATTCTGCTTTTATAGTTCAGCTGAATAAAATCTCATCAATGCAATTGCAATATCCGTGAAGAGTTGGGTGACAGAGGAGGGGGTGTGTTCGGTGGATTTCAGTGCATCCATCCGCCGCATGAATCACAGAGCTAGCTTCGGCAGCACACACACAGACACACAACGCAACGCAACCCAAAACCCAATATCATAGAACTCGTAGATAGAACGTATTAAGGATCTCGAGTCCTTGTTGGAACTTAAATGCGCATTTTGCTTGCAATTTGCCATAAAATAACCATAAATTGAATCAATTTGCTACAAAAAAAAAACAAATGAAAATCCATTTTCCTTTATCAATGTAGAGCAGATCATGGGAAACTACCTATGCACATTTATATAACTATCCGCTATTCATATAGTATCCATAGATATACAAAAAAGACAATTGCGGGTGGTATTTTAATGCATTTCATATATAGTAGCAGTTGTGTGTTGACACCAAGAGGATGAGTTTGTCATTTTGCTAGATGCCGCAGGTTGTCCTTGTTGTTTTCTTTTTATGTCCTGAATGTACGAGTATATTCCGTCCGGGAAATAAATTATATCTCTTTTTTATCGATGAGCGATCTGAAGATATGTTCTCTCAAAATCCTTGAAGATGGGTTCGTGGACAAAATCAGGTCTTTATATGTTGCTAATGCGTCAAACTGTAAGAATTTCAAAATTTATTGCATTTTTATGGTTTGGTTATCAAAGTTTTGATATTTAATATCTGAAAAATAAAATAACGACACCGCCAAAACAAACAAGTGTTTTTGTTTTAAAAACGATGCCAAAATTATGGTTAATAAAAATGAAGTTTTTATTTTACGTATGTTTAGAGTGATTACTTATGGACACTTGAATTGATAATTGCTGTAAGCGTCATATATTAAGGGATAACATTTAATATACTAATTTTAAGGTCTGTTGAGTAACGCATAAATTGGCTTTAGGGAACTATTTTGAACATTTGGATCTCTTCGACAAACAGCTTCATAGTTCTGTACAAGAAACTATCAAGTGGGTGCAGATTTCATGATTTCTGCAATATTACGCCATGTTAATTATTCGTTGAATAGAGCCTTTATTATCTATGTCAAAAATTCAATAAATAATATGCAATAAATGGTCATTGCCAATGCACAAAATCCACACCGATCCAGTGACTTTCTATGGATGCATTTAAATTTGGTGGATCTCGTGTGGACTGTGATCCTCCTAAATTGCACAGTTTTGCCACTTGCTGAGCCCGTTCGTCCAGAAATAGACCAAATTATGGCCACCGTAAAAAGGACGAAGTTGCGGTAAATTTTACCACAACAAGTTTCAGCAGGGCCGTCTATTTTTATTCATCATCATTATCGTCATCGGCTCGACAACCGGGTTCCGGTCCTGGCCTCTTTCAACAAGTCTCTCCACCTATCCTGGTCTCTAGCCGGCGCCATCCAGTTGCGCACCCCAAACCTTCGGGCGTCCTGGTCTACGCCATGTCTCCAGCGCAAGCATGGTCTACCACGCTGTCGTCTACCATAGAATGTACCACAAAGAACTTTCCGAGCAGGTTCCTCTTCGCTCATGCGAGCTAGGTGCCCTGCCCACCGGAGTCTACCGAGCTTAATTTTTGTCACGATATCTTCTTCAAGGTAGATTGCGCACAGTTCATGATTGTACCGTCTCCGGAATCGTCCTTCCTCACATACGGGGCCAACAATTCTCCTTAAGACTTTTCTCTCGAACGCAGCTAAGAGGTCGGAGTGCCTTTTGCTAAGCACCCAAGTCTCGGATCCATATGTGAGTACTGGCAGGACCATGGTCCTGTACAGCAGCAGTTTTGAAGTTATGGTGAGATTTCTGGATTTGAAGAGCTTTGACAGACTATAGTAGTCTATTTTCATTGCGGCTCAAAAATACTGGCAGAGTTAGGTGAGAACCTATACCATCACCAAAAGTACTACTCCTGAAGCATCTTGGAAAAACAACAAGATGGCAAGACATGTGACAGATGGTCGATTTCCAACCACATGTGTGACAGTTGGCCCAAATAACTTACGTTCGATTGACAAGTCAAAACTAGCAAGGCCAATTATCCAATCAAGAATTTCCAAGAGTCCAACTTATAAGCCAATCGGCCGAGAAGCCAACATAGAGTGTCTGTGCAAGTATAAGACCAAAGTAACTTTCTTACAATACATGATTCCTGAAATCCGCCCAAATCTGCCAGAAAGTCTATACGGTTTTAAGGAATTGTAACATTTTGCGAGAAATAGAATATTTTTTAGGATTGGTAAATTGTGGAAGTGCATCCGTCGACGATACTTTTCTACATCTTAGACTGGTTAGTGTGGGACGAAGGCGTTGCTCGTGTAAACATGATTTTTTGCTTGACTTTAGTGGAATTCGACTTGACTGTAGTGGAATTCGAACATTGAGCTATCTTCACTTTGAATGATCCCATTTACTAAGGATTGGATTTATAAATTAGATAGTAGATTGGGTTCAACAACGGAGCTGGCTGCCAATGGGCAAAGTGTTTCGTTATACCCGTGAACGAACATCACCACTACAGAAGGAACTAAAAATGCAGCGAAATATTGCTATTGTACTGAATTGCCAACATTTATATTGATTCGAAGTTGTTTGATTTTAATGTTATTTTTAGTCTTTAAGTAACCTTCAACCTTCTTGGAAAACCAAGGTAAACTATTTTTTCTTTTCCCTTATATTTTCGATTTTCGGCACCCCATTTATATATTCGCAAACACTATATACAATGCGAAAAATCACAAGATCCTCATAAAAAGTCGACTATTTTCACTAAATGGACAGCTATACATTTACTTTATGAATTTTTAAAGTTCGTTTCAAGGACACCTAATCTTCACAAAAAAAAATTTAACAAACAAAGTTTAAAAACTCATAAAAATGCATGGCTGAGCAATTACTTTAATTAGTTGACATTTTATAAGCATCAAGTGATCTTTCGGATGGTACATATATAATTTTTACGAATATCCCAAAAATGGGGTGCCAAAATTCACACCTGAGCTTGCAAAAAGTTAAAGCCTTGATTAAAAATTTCCTTTGACCGACCGTTTTTCACCTATGTATATACTTGAAAGGGTTTCCCTTATAAAATTATAATTTTTTTTGGTTAGGAAATAAATTGTGCGTAGTCATTTAATTTAGAAACGGAATTTTATTTATTCAGGTTTTTGTAAGTTTCACCAGTATATAAAAATCGCCATTTGGTTCCTATTTTTTTATTTTAAAGAAATTTACGTACCGCGAAGCAAACCGGTCTCGTGCAATTATTGATCTTTTATTCGGTGGGTTGGATACGCATACCCAAAGTTGCGGTTTTAAAAGTTCCGATCCTCAAAAATATAATTGAATTCTCTGGAAATAAAAAGTGCAAAAATTTTGCTAATTTATAGTATGGGGCTGAAAAAAAAAAAATAAAAACAGAATTCTATTTGATTTCTAGAGAAATATGAGTATGTAAACAAAATTTAAAACAACGTTGTATATAATAATTTTAAAAACAATCATTCACTCATTTTCAATATATTGAAGTTTCAAAAAAGAATCTGTAATAGGTTAGGTACCGTTGGTAAAATTTTTTTTTGGAATTTTCTTTGACCAAAATGTTGACCATGTCTGTATTAGTACAGCACTTATTTTTGCCAAAATCGTTCGATCCGTTTTCAAGGTGAATCAGATTTTTCTATGAAATTTTTCTTAAAATTTTTATAAAAAACAATGTACATATACAGGGTGTCCCACAGTCACCGCCCCAAATGAAAACCATGAATTCCTGAGGTCATTTTAAGTCGATAAACTTAAGAGGTCATTTTCTCGTTTTCGTCCCGTTTTCGAGTTATAACGGTTTTTATTATTTTTCCCTTAACTGGCTTTATCTTTGCCAAACTGCGTCCGATTCGTAAGATTTTTTTTATAACCAATCAAGAATTTATTACAGTTTTAGTTTGTCCGAAGACTTTTTTTTCTGTGGACAACCGTTTCTGCGAAATTTTGCATCAAACCCAATTTTTTCGTTTTTTAAGTAGTTTTTGCACTTTGATATCAATTTATTCAAAAAAACACGTTAATGAGTATTAATTTTTTTCACTTATTATTAAAGCCCAGTTCATTTACTAAAATTAAATATTTTTTTTTCCTTAAAAAAAATACTAAATGTAATTAATAAAACATAAACAAACTGAGTGAATTTAAAAAAAAAATAATTTTTAAATACAAAATTAACTTTTTCTGAGCTATTGTGGTTAAGAAAAGGACAAATAGATAAAGTTAATTAGTAAGACCGTTAACTAATGTAAACAGTAAAAATTTGCATTATGATTTGATGGTTGTAAATGTCTTTCTCGCGTGATCTTGTGTCCGCGTCGTGTTCTTTCACTTGATACTCCATTTTGGATTTGTTATTCAAGTTGTAGTTTTTTTTCAATTATTTGCGAACAATGGATTACACTAATCAAGAATATCTGGAAATGTTATTAATATACGCTGAAATGGGACAACTTTATCTATTTGTCCTTTTCTTAACCACAATAGCTCAGAAAAAGTTAATTTTGTATTTAAAAATAATTTTTTTTTAAATTCACTCAGTTTGTTTATTTGTTGTTAATTACATTTAGTATTCTTTTTAAGGAAAAAAAAATATTTTTTTTTTAAGAAAATGAACTGGGCTTTAATAATTAACGAAAAAAATTAATACTCATTAACGTGTTTTTTTGAAAAAAATGATATCGAAGTGAAACAAACAAATTAAAAAAACGAAAAAATTGGGTTTGATGCAAAATTGCGGAGAAACGGTTGCCCACAGAAAAAAAAGTTCTGAGACAAACTAAAATTGTAATAAATTCTTGATTGGTTATAAAAAAAATCTTACGAATCGGACGTAGTTTGGCAAAGATAAAGCTAGTTAAGGAAAAAGAGAGCAAAAATCATAAAAACCGTTATAACTCGAAAACGGGACGAAAACGAGAAAATTACCTCATAAGTTTTTCGACTTAAAATGACCTCAGGAATCCATGGTTTTCATTTGGGGCGGTGACTGTGGGACACCCTGTATATATATGTAGGTATGCAAACAAGATCAATTTTTGTTATTTTTTCTTTATTTGTGACGTTTCGTATGTCATTACACCCTTCTTTTAAATTTTAATTTAAAACATTATACATTATATACATCAAATTTCAAAAGGATATACTTACAACTTTAACAATTAAAAATATTTTTTATTTGTTTGTTTGTTTTTTATATCCGTGTTTTTTTTAAATCTTTAGAAGATCTTTCAAAAGTTTTTTAGTATGTATTTTTATATCTATTTTGTTTTTAAATTTGTTTGGAAATTTATTTCAAACAAAATGAAGTTTCATTATATTAATTTTTAAAATTCAAATAATTAATTTTGAAAATAAATTCAAAATTTTTATGTACATATGTATATTAAGGGTATTCATGTAAGCGTGGAAAACCCTCGTAAGCCTCGTAAGCCAGATAATTTTATCTCCGCAGAAACGAGCTGTCAAAATTTTGATGGGAAAAAGTTTCTGCAAATCTCATAAAATTATCTCACAAATTTGCTGCGGAAAGTGCAGAAATAAACCTTGTAAGCTAAAGAAGTATGAATTCTAACTTTTAGTTTGACATTTCACAAAATATTTCCCACATTTACGCAAGTATATCTTAGGGGGTGTTTCTGAAAATATGCTGCGGAAAGTTATACCTTTGTACAAAGCGGAAAATTATCTCGTTACATGAATACACTTATTATATATTATTAACTATCAAACAATATTTCCATAAACAAAACTCAACCATTGAATATATTGTACATATGTATGTACATAAAAAATTTTAATTTTTATATTCAAAATTAATTGTTTGAATTTTAAAAATTCAAATAATAAAACTTCATTTTGTTTGAAATAAATTTTCAAACAAATTTAAAAACGAAAGCGATATAAAAATACATGCTATAAAACTTGAAAGACCTTTTAAAGATTTTTTAAAAAAACCACGGATATAAAAAACAAACAAACAAATAAAAAATATTTTTATTTATTAAAGTTGTAAGTATATCCTTTTAAATTTTGATGTATATAATGTATAATGTTTTAAATTAAAATTTCATAATAAATAGGTCTGAAGAAGGGTGTAATCACATCCGAAACGTCACAAACAAAGAAAAAATAACAAAAATTGACCTTGAGCCCACTTAAGGACAAACATAATTTTATAAAAAGAAAAGGTCACGATGAAAGGAAACATTTAAGAACAGTATGTATTTCGAACATTTTGAGATATTGACTTAAAAAAAAACTACGGGAGGTACCGTTATTCTTGGAGCTTACAATAAAATTCACGACTGGATCGCACGTACTTTCTCTAATATTCAAGAACTTTGTAACTTGAAAATTTTTTATAAATAAAAAACATACATCTTATTAGACAAAAATGTCCAAATGCAAAAAAGTCCCATTTGATTTTTAGAAAATTATGGAGCTATGGAAACAAAGTTTAAAAATTATTTCAATCTTAAGTGTTATATATGTATATTTATTATCGTAGAATAAGGGCTTTACAATTTATAATGATACACAGCTTGCACAGAGATATGATATTTAGTTTATATCTTACAACTGAAAAATACATTCAAAATGATGGTAAGGATTTACAAAAGAAAAGATTTTTATTTTTTTTTTGAAGGAAAACTACGTAAAAAAACCTTCATTTAATATTCTTAGATTACTTATATGGAATTCTATTTAGAAGTCTGTTAAGTTGGTAAAAGAAACTTAAAACTAATTAGATTGCCAGATAATTGATTTGTTTATTATTATTTAATACAAAATATTTTTATTTTAAGTATATAAATTTTTTTTTTGTTACTAATCAAAAATCGATCAATTGCAATATAAATAAATAAACATTGAAAGAAAAACAAAATGAAATAAATAAACAAGTAAAGAAAATAAATAAATAAATAAATTAATTAATTAATAAATGAATACATATAGATTTAAATAAATAATTAATAAATACATATATAAGCAATGCACAAGTGAATTAAATAAATAAGTGATTTAAATAAATAATTAATAAATACATATATAAGCAATAAGCAATAAGCAATGCACAAGTGAATAAATAAATAAATAAATAAATAATAAATAAATAATTTTTATACAGGGAAACAAAATAAACAAAATAAACAAAAATATCACAGAGTTCATTAATACATATGTATATATATATATAATATAAAAAGATAGCATTTACAAGTTTTTAATGAGCATGTTTTCAGAATATTTACATTTTTCAAAAAATTTTTCGCTGAGTTTTTCAATTTTTTCAGAAATTTTTAGTACTCCACTTTTGTCATGTAAGCGCAATGTTGAGTAATGCCAGGGCAGATCTAACATCATTTTCAATGTTTTATTTTGGGAGATTTGAAGTTTGAAGTTTATTGTGTTCTTAAGTGTTTAATAATATAAATCTAAGGAAATATTTTTTTAAAAAACTGATGATTCAAAATAACGTTAAGGCCGATGAAGAGAAAGCCGAACATAAAAAAGCGGTCCTTTAACGGGTGAAATTAATAGTATTTATTCTGAGTTTTTTTGAGATCAATATGTTTTCCATGCGTATAATAGCACACTTAATATTTTGTTAGCAAAATCGCAAGAGCCGTTTTAGAGATCAAAAAGATTTCAAATAACTTCTGTGTGGCAGGTGCCGTTAGGTCAATCACCGAAGAACCTTGTATATAGGTACCAAGTTTGAAAATAAATCGCTTCAGCGGCTTAGACTCTTAAACGAGGTACAAACATTGTTGCAAAATTATTAAACGCGATCTTTCCTTTCGTTATTAGAAAATTTAATTTTATTTTGGCAGAAATTCAAAAAAAAAGTATCCTAGAATTAATTCGCGAGACCGACGCGCGCCGCGACAACAACAACCTAGGGATTACACAAGAGAAAGGAACTTATGTCAAGCGAAATGGACGCGTGAAACAAAAGCCAAACGAAAAAATTATAAAACCAGTTTAATAATTCGAAGATAACTTACAAAATACCGAGTACAAAATATTTAAGCAATAGAATGTACGATTGGGTCGCACGTACTTGTTCATTTGAAACAGTACTTTGGAATTCAAAAATTGTTTAAAAATAAATATAAAAAATGGATTTAATGAGATACCTACAAATTTAAAATTTCCTAAAATTGCCCTCAGATTTTTAGAAAAGCATAAATTTATGCAAACAAAGTTTGAAAATTGTCTTATTATTAGATTAATTTCTTATATAACGAATTTCTTTTAAATTTAAAAAAAAAAAATTTGGGATGCCAATTTTAAGAATTAAGAAATATAAAAATAGAAAATATATAATTAAAATATATATAAGAAAATAGTTTCCAAAAATAATTGTTCACACATTTTTCAAAAACCCAAAAACTATTTTTTTGAGTATGTATTTTTGAAAACAATATTATTTTCTCCCGTATACAAAATTTTGGTTAAAATCGTTAAAGCCGTTATTGAAAAGGCCGAAAATAAAAAAAAAAGGTTCTATGACAGGTAACGTTAATATAATTTGTTCCCAAAAATAGTCATAGGACTAATTCGATCGTTAAAGCCGTTTTCATAAGATAAATACGATTTTGCTTAACGGCTTAAGGGCATAATATCCTACCGCTAGTCTTGGAGATAAAAAAAAATTTTTATTTCTTCTCTAGGAAATCACCAAAGACCTACTTAAGGTAGTTTGAAGAAAATAGCTCCAGATGTTTAGGCTGTAGGGAGAGGTACAGACCTATACAGATATATACTGAAACATGGTTTTTATGTACCAAGTTTAAAAAAAAAATGATATGCTAATTGTTAGTATTTAATGATATACATTTGAAGACGTAGATAATATCAAAATTTAATCGTGCACCCGTGTGCAAGAGATTGATTTTTCAAAAAGAAATTGGATTATTTTTTTTTAAATCCAAAAACCTTTTTGTATAAGGAGTCGTGCGTCGGTAAAAAAATTATTTAAAAAAGTAACAACAAAGTTGGCGATTTTTTATAGGTTGTATGAAGTTTGAGAGGGAGGGAAAGGATATAGAAAGAACAGTTTTTGTCGCGGTAAATTTTACCACAAACATTGCTTTTTCACAGTTCCATATTTTTTTTTGAAAATCAGCAACGCAAGAAAAGTACAATAATGGAGCCAAATTTGACTTTTCCCAAAAAATTTTTATAGGGGTTCTACTCCAGGAAAATTCAGAACTATAGTTCATAAATCGTAACACAAATAAGACCACATTCTTTCTCTACTTTCATTGCGGCGGCACTGCAAAAAAAAAGTAATCGAAGTCATACTGAAGCTACGAGTTTAGACCGTGTGCCCCAAATCGGGCATTTTTTCCGAGAAAAAAAACCCATGATATTGGGTAAGCCCAATAGTGAAATTACGTATGAATTAAAGGTTTTCATTTCAACCCTTCTCATATTTATCTTTCCTTTTTCTTAAATTAAAACTTATTTTCTTACCGTGGTGATGGGAAAACATTTCAAATATTCATATTATTGTGAAATCATAAGAAATAAAAAAAAATAACATTTTCGTTTCGGTTAAATCAAGCTTTTCCTTAACGACTGCTGCCTAACAAACAATTATCTTTCTTGCTAAACAACATCCCAAAACTTATTTAGCAGATCCTCCTGGGTTGGATTAAAAAAAGGATCCCAGCACATCTTTCCACTAAACTCCCAAGAGCCTTTAAATGAGAATTTTTTAGCAACTTATTTTCTACACACAATAGCAAATATGATGTTCCAAATTAAGACCTACCCTTGGCTCATCCACCGTGGTCGAATATGACTCAAACAATTTCTTCACAATGGATCCCATTAATCAGCCATAATACTCTTATAAACAACAATAAAATGTTTCGCGGCCAATAAAATTAAAAACCAATTGTTAACAATTTACAAGTCCTTAAATCTTCTTCTCGCTAAAATAAAAACAAAATCAAAGCAAACAAAAAGTGGTATGGTCTATACCCAAAAGTTCTATGCTTCGTCCTTTCATCGTCCTTTTGCAACAAGACACACTAGATACGCGAGTTCGATTTTTGTCTTTTATTTTTCGTTACATAAATTGAAACGAAATGTAACCGGACATATCGGGGGAACCGCACAAAGCCCATAAAACTTCTGCTTTCAAAACAATAAACAACAAAAGTAAATAAAATGATGAAAAAGATAAAAATATAATAATTGAGAAATTTGCAAAAGCCAGCCGATGCGGCGCGGTGCGGCAGCACCCGGCAACGTCTGTGGTCACAGAGAGGTGGTAACGGCCTTGGGGGATGTATATACTTTAAGGCCTTTACGGCTTCCTAAGCACGATAAATGTAAAAAACGAGGCAAAACTTTGTCAGTGTCTTAATTTTGTAGTTTTTTTTCTTTTTCTGTTTTGATTGCCTTGAAAAAATCAGAGAGAAACAAAAATTATTACAAAACTTGATAAGGAGCAAAATAAAAAAGAAATCGCAGAATTGTCGGTCTGTTGGTCCCGCAGGACAAATTTGGGGAAGTCGTGGTGGCTTTCAGTTTCCAAAACAAAAAAAAACATAACAACAAACCGTTTTATTACTTTTCAAACAACAATTGACATATAGAAGCTGAGAATTGTATACACATTCCACTCGATAAGGAGGCTGGGGTTGGTTAATAGCCTTAAGGTGCTCGGAGTAAAGGCATCCCATTTAAAGGATCAGGAACCAATTGTTTGAAATTTACTTTTATTGTTTGATTCGTGAAGAGGAGATTGCATCTAAGCTTATCTTACCTTGAATTTTTGTCTTCCACCGAGACCTTGGACTTTTATGACAAAGTATCGATGCAGGTAGTAATAAAGTATGGGAGCCAAGAAAACGCTTTAGGCAAATGCCTTTCGTCTTGACCTTTTGACGATCCCAAAAATAAAAGTGGGCGACAGCGATAACTTTAACCTTTATCTCAAACATTTTAAACTGAAGTTTGGTTTGTGTTTTTTTGTTGTTCTATCAAACTTAACCTAACTAATTTCTAAGCATCTCCTAGCCATAGCCATACATACCTACAACTAATATATCAAAAGAAAACTTTATAATGTCGAAATTACGGTCAAAGATTTATTATACCCGTCGGTTTGGGCACCCTTGAATTCGAGAAGGTTTGAATCTGTTCTGTAATTTATCATCTAAACATCACATGCTATCCTGCGACACGCAGGTAGCTTAAAAGCCTCTTAATAAATCATAACACATGTACGAACAAGGACATATGTATACATACATTATATATCTTATTAAATTATTTTTATTAAATTACACCAATTACTCTTTTAGCCTGTGGAACTTTGCTTGTGTGTAACCCACAATGACTCAAACTGTCACTTTCCATCATACTCGAAAAGGATTTTTTTTTTCGGTCTGTCCATTTGGTGTCCTTTTCATCCTTTATAGGACTCTGTTTAGTCCGAAAGCAAACACAAAATTCATCTCCGGACCTTGTTAGTTGAAGGATTTTTTTTTGTTCGTGGCAAAGGAATTTCGCTAGACAAGGACACTAAATCCTTATTATGCAAAAGGACGAATACAGTTAATTAGTATTTTTATTTTATTTTTTTTGCGAGGAAGAGTAATGTTTTTATTTTTATTTCTGTTGTGTTGTTTGTTTTATGGAAAGTTCTTTATCCTCCACACATTTTTTTTTTGCTTCGTTTGTTGTAAGTAGGTTCACAATTCTTGGACCCGAGCTTTGGGTAGATCATGATGTTTAAATGCTTCAAGTTGTTACAACTGAGCAAATGGGTAGATTTGATGATTTAAGTATAATCCCCAGGGAAAGGAGATTTAAGACGCATGATGTAGAAAAGCGGATAAAAAATTTGTTCTTAATTTTTCTAGTTGTAAGGAAAAACCAACTTAGGGATTTAAAATTTAAGCAATATCTTAGGACTTTTCAAATTTTTTATGGAACTCGCCCTCGCAAGGCATTTGCTGCCCACTTCCCGCATAAAGATTTTCATTGGAATCGCGATAGCTACTTAAAAGTATAAATCGGATGCGACTTCTTAAATCTTAGAACTCTACCACCTACCTTCTACCTACACAGAAGTACAGAAGTAGGCGCTAAAAAATTATAAGTACTTAAGATCAAAATAAATAATTTCTGTAATGGCCTAAAACACAAAGGAAAAGAAACTCCATAATTTTTTCTTTTATGAATAGAATCCAAAAAGATGCTATGGTGGATATACATATGTCCGAAAATAAGGATTCTGCGAGAGGGCAATTCTGTTAACTAAATGCCTACGTGGGGCATATGTGGGAGGCATTTACGTTTCAACTAAATTCAATGGGACCAGTGAAAACTACATACCAGTGCAGAGTTGGACTGATTTAAAGTCTGAAGTGCGGAAGCGGTGGTAGCATCCTAGGAACCTCACAGACATGGAAGAAATTTTTGTCAACATCATAAGAGTATACATGCTGTCGATGGAGATGGTTCCATCCCTGAATCCGAAGTAGCTACATGTACTGTAAGTATAACATATCATATTTAGTCTTGCAGATAAAGTTCTTCAAACAAATTTTGGAACGCCGACTTAAGTTTTTGTAAGTGTATACGAATAAAAATTAAATTTCCAAAAAAATACTGACCAATTTTTGTGTTATCGAATTTTAAATTAAAAGAAATTGATTTCTTGTTTAAAATTCAAAAACTATTAATTTTTAAGTTCAAAATTTTTTGAAGTTTTTCTATAAGAAATTTCATCAAAATCCGTTTTGCCGAATATGAGAAATTAGAAAAAATTCGCTAAAATTGGGGCTACACTACGAGGCCCAGTTAGCGAAGAAGAGCGTTGTCTATGGTCATGAACTTTGAGTTCCTGGGTACGTTAGGTATTGAAGGGGTGTTGATACAAGTCCCAACGCAAAATTCTTATTTACTTACTTATCCGGCTCCCGATCCATGGAGGGTCTCTGGCTGAGATATTGCGGTCTTCCATCGGTTAAGATCCCTCGCGAGCTCCCTCCCGTCGTTGGGACCAAGCTCTCTTGCATCTGTAACCGCCTGGTCCCTGTAGCGGACGTTCGGTCTTCCTCGTCGTCTCGAACCTGGGGGCTGGGATTCGAAGATTTTCTTGGCTGGAGAGTTGTTGTCCATTCGCTCGATGTGACCGAGCCAGTGTAGTCGACATGTTTTGGCTCTTTGGACTACATCAACATCTTGGTACAGCTCGTATAATTCACGATTGAATCTTCTCCTCTATTCCCCCTCTTAGCATATAGGACCAAATATCAGCCGAAGAATTTTTTTCTCGAAAGTGCCCAGTATCAATTTCCATTTTTTACTTATCCAGCACTCGGTGCCGTAGAGTAGGACTGGTAAAATTAGGGTTTTGTATAGCGTGCACTTAGTGTTTCGAGAAAGGAGTTTTCAACCCGAAGTAGCAGCGTTTCGCTAGGTTAATTCTTCATCGGATTTCCACTAAGGTGTCGTTCGTGGGATTGATGTTTGTTCTGATGTAGGTGAACTCCTTGACTCCCTCGAAATTACTGCTACCAACAGTGACGTTTTGTCGATGGACAGATGAGCCTTTGTTTGTTGATAGCATATACTTTGTTTTGTCCTCATTAACTTCAAGACTAACGCGTTTCGCCTGTTCATCAATAACTGTGAACGTTTCTAGCACAGCTCGCTTGTAGCGGCCGATGATATCGATGTCGTCCGCATATCCAAGTAGTTGGGAAGACCTGTTGAAAATAGTGCCTTCCAGGTTGACACCACTCTTGCGCACTATCTGCTCCAGGACTAGGTTGAAGAAATCACATGATAGTGCATCTCCTTGTCTGAACCCTGTGCACGTCTGGAATAGCTCGGATGAGCTGTTACCCATTTGTACGTTGCACCGCGTATTTTGTAACGTCATGCGGCATAGCTGGATCAGTTTTTTCGGGATCCCGAGTTCCGACATTGCCAATAGAAGCTCTTGGCGACTTATGCTATCATATTCGGCTTTAAAGTCGATGAAAAGATGGTGGGTCTCGACTTGAAATTCGTTGGTCTTTTCCAGGATTTGCCTCAATGTGAAGATTTGGTCTATCGTTGATCTGCCTGGCCTGAAGCCACACTGGTACGTGCCGATTATAGTGTTGCAGAAAGGTTTTAGACGCTCACATAGTACGGTGGATAGGATCTTGTAGGCAACATTAAGCAGGGATATGCCCCTGTAGTTTTTGCAGGACATAGAATCGTCTTTTTTGTAGATTGGGCATATGGAGCTATTTGACCAGTCGTCGGGCATTCTTTCCTCCTCTCACACTTGGTTGATGAGCTGATGCGTGCACCCTATCAGGTCATCTCCTCCATACTTAAAGAGTTCCGCAGGTAGGCCATCCGAGCCCGCTGTTTTGTTGTTCTTAGCTTGTGGATTGCTTTCTTAACATTTTCAGTATTGGGTAGTGGGACTGGATCTTCATTGACTGGTCTTATGCTTCTTTGCTCCCCTGTGTTTTCGTCTAAATAATGCCCATTAAGCAGCTGCTGGAAATGCTGTTTAAACACGTCTACAATTCCCTGTGCTTCGGTGACTAGGTTCCCTTCGCTGTTTCGAAGAGCTTGCGTGCCGGCCCTATAACCTGATGCCAGTTGTTTGGCTGTTTTATAGAACCGGCGGGTGTTTGTGGCGGTGCTAGACTGCTCGAGATACCTGAGCTGAGAAGCTGCGGCTGCTCTTTTCTTTCTGCGCAGGGTTTTTTTCTCCTTCCTTCTCTTTTCACGGTACTCCTCTTTTGCTGCTCTTGTTTTCCGTTGCAGCATTTGAATTCGTGCATTTTCCGTCTCCTGCTTCAATACCGCGCATTCATTATCATACCACGGGTTCTTTTTCATAGGTGGTTGATAGCCTATGGTGGACTCGGCTACCTCCCTAATGATGTCGCGGTACTGGCTCCACTGGTTGTTGACGCTTGTGGCTGGGGGTACGGCAGAGAGTTTCCCGGTCAATTGCTCACTGTAGTCTCTGGCTTTCTCAAGTGTGCTAAGGCATGCAGTATTGAATTTCTTCCTTTGGGCGGTCCTCATTTTCTTTTCGTTGGACAGTCGGGCTCTGAACTTTGTTACAACAAGAAAGTGGTCAGAGTCCACGTTTGCACCTCGGAAAGTTCGCACGTCCAAGATGTTCGACGCGTGCCTTGCGCCAATTAGCACGTGGTCGATTTGGTTGGCGGTTCGACCATCTGGAGATCGCCAGGTTGCTGTGTGTATCCTTCGCCTGGGGAACCTAGTGCTACTTATCACCGTATTCCGAGCTGCAGCAAAGTCGATTAGTCGGAAGCCGTTATCTGTTGTCATTTCGTGGAGGCTGTGCTTTCCAACTAATCCGCCAAAGATATTTTCCTTCCCGACTTTAGCATTGAAATCTCCGAGCACGACTTTGATATCGTACTCCGGACAGGCGCCGTAGGCTCCGTCCAGGAGGTCGTAAAACTCCTCCTTGTTAGATTCCTCAGCTTCATCGGTAGGGGCGTGTGCACATATTAGGCTGATGTTTTGAAAAGTAGCTTTGATGCGGATCACAGCCAGGCGATCACTAATCGGCTTAAAATCGATGACTTTTGATCTGAGTCGATTACCCACGACGAATCCGCATCCTAACATGTGCATTCTTTGATGACAGCTGTAATAAATGTCGCAATCTTTTCTTTTCGCTATTCCTGATCCTATGCATCGTATCTCCTGGATCGCGGTAATGTCTGCCTTGTACCGCGAGAGGACAGATTCAAGTTTTTGAGTAGCACCTGGTGTGTAGAGTGTCCTTACATTCCAGGTGCATACTCGAAAATCGTAGTCCATTTTCGTTCCGGGTCTGGTTGCCATTTGAGGGGGGTCGTTATCCGAGGCTTCTTGCGTCTCTCTCATAACAATTAATGTTTTTTTACTGTGGCCGGGTCGTTAGCCCGACGCACTAACCTCCAATCTGTAGGGCCATGGGTTTAGTGTTGCAATTGTTTCCTTGGTCAACACTCGCACTTACAAGTTTAGCAAGTCATGACATAAAGCCAAGACCAGTATCCGGCGGTTACCAACGAGGAGGTATTGTAAGCACTTGATGTGTAGGAAAAGATACAGCTCGAAGCCCCCAGTTGCTACAGCACCCAACCAGACAGAACTGCCATAAAATCATTGGACTCTGTCTCCACAAACTCACTAACAGCCCAAAATTTTCGATCATCTCTGGTGGAGATGGCAGAAGAGTTTAACATTCACCTAATATGGGTACCGGGGCATAAAACCGGATCTAATAAATTCCGAGATTCAATGTCTCAAACGCCTCATTGCCAGTTCCAAATGGTTTAACGAGTAAGGCCGATCTTTGGAATTCTGTGGTATCACAACACCAAATTTTGGTCTAAGGGTATTGGTCTTTCCGGTCAGCAGTCACCTAAACCTAACCTAACCTAACCTATCCCAAATTTGTTTCCTTTTGCAAATGCACACATGGTTGGTCAACGTTGGTAAACAACAAAATACATCGAAGAGTAAGCAAAGTTTTCACTGTTCACACTGCCAGACAAATATCGATTCTTCTCGCCTAACGTTGACTGTGTGGTGCCAATATAGAGTACTGAGGTAGGAGGGCTTCCATTGAAGCAAGCTGCTGGGTATGTAGTGTATCAGTGAGAAGTTTCTAAGCTTTTGAGACTTTGGCCATACATTTGTGTTGTTCGTTTTGCCTTTTTTCGCACCCCTTTAATTTGTTTCAAACTTCATTTTAGGCCAGAAAATAGGGATTTATTCGCACATTTGAACCGTGCTGCGATTTAAACTTTGGCTAGAGATTTAATCTCACCAATTGTTTTTGCCTCAGCATTCAATCAAGTCTAACGGTTCGCGTACACCTAGTCCGTCATCGGCCGAAGTATACTCGGACGTTATCACCCGAACTCGGCCGAGTGAACCAAACGTATAGAAAGGAAAGAAAGCGCGTACACCACTGAAAGCGACATCGTCCGATGACGCCCGATAATAAGCGATCAACCGGCATATCCCAACATGTTTGGATTTTTCGTCAGTTGTCCGGTTGATTCTTGCGATAAAATTCATGAAAAAAAATAAAATGTGGAAATTTAAAAATTTATTAATTCCATTTATAACAGGGCACCTCTCTGAGACATTGCTAAACGACTATGGGCCGAAATTTCATCGGAGATGGATGCAAACGTTAAGAAAAAATCTTCCATTGAAAAAAATTATTTCTTTCATATCGAAGGTTCACAGTCAAACTCCAGACCGGCATCGTCCGAGAACGGAAGGAGTGTATGCAGACGAACGTCCGAGACAGTCGTCCGAATAGCTCCGACCCGATATCGCCCGATGATTCGGTTTTAGTGTACGCGAACTGTAAGGATTTAATCCTACCGTCTGTCCGTGCCCTGACGTTGCTTAAGGCTAGGGATTAAATCCCAATAAGTAATTGCCTTAACGTCAGTCAACGCTAGAGATTTAATACCACTGAAATAGGGTGTTAGTTATGTAGGAATATGATAAATTTATTGTTTCGTTTTGATTTAAACGATCAACGAAAAATATCAAACTTCTTGATTTTTTATGTAAAAAAGTCTAATAGCAACTGGCCACTCAATAAATCCGTAAGCAAACTGTTCTTTTGAATATAAAGAAAAGCACGACTCTCGCTGTTCAGGTATAATTTTCAACTAAGAATATTCGATTTTCAATTAGGATTTACTTTACATCGGTATTTGAGTGCAATTGTAAGTAAGCATAATTACTTCGTATAAGAGTTAATATTATTACAGGGTGACCCAACATTTATAATTCTACGAAATAACTTGTTATCTTAGTTTAAGTTAAACTAAATAAAAGTTTAACAAAACCGAGTTTTTAGCTTTCTTCGGATTGATCCTGGACCTGCTGCCCGCTACCTGAGCCTTAGATAAAAAACCATCATACTTGTAACTAGTAGAAAAGTCAAAGTTACAGCTATCCGCTGTCCTAGACATGCTGTTGGAAATTTTTAATCCGTGAAATTGCTTTGGAGAGTACAGAGCCCTAAGATCCACATATTCCTGCTTTTGAGTCTGGGAAATCAATGGAAGCTTTGAATATCCACTTATTATAAATTTTTTTCAATGGAGCATTTTACAGTTAGAAATCTCTAAATCATGCTGTCGTCTGCTATGTAGAATCTACTGGTTAACTCAATTGGCCTTAAGCTTATATAAAAATGAAAATTTTTAATGTTCCAATAGCTTTTGTCTATATTGAAATATCATCCCAATCTATAGAATCTTAGAAATTCAATCTAATGTCAACCCAAGCCAGATCTACATAAATGTATGATTCTACAAATTATTTTGCTCATTAAGTTGCGTTTCATGTAATTCAAACGCCTTTCAAATCTTTCTTAATAATTTCCCTCATTTAAGCGTTTTAATAAAATGACACCCCGATGAGCTTTCAGTTTAATTTAAGATCACCTAGGGTTTTGATTATTATTTCAAAATGCCAAGAAATTCTCATTTCCGTAAGGACCTTTTTATATCAATTAAATTCCACTTAGCTACAGGTTTGACAAAGAAGCTTAACTCTACTTAAACGCACGTTCCACACACGCAAACAAAACTCTGCAAACAAATTACGCATAAGTGCGTAAAATGTAACATCACACATTACATACATTTTGCCTGTCCTCCCAACCTTACACCTAACCTATATCTGTACCCATATAAAACCTAAGTTTTGACAAAAGGTCCTGCAACGTGCAAAACTCACATCGTCTTAGAACACACTAAAGCCTAAAAACACAATGACAAGTCACGTTCACAATAAAATTTTACGACAGCGAAAAAGTTTAAGGATTTAGCTTCACTTTGACTTTCTTGCACACTCACACACACACACACACACACACATTTTCGTTGATGATTTTAGTCTTTTTTGTTTTATTTTTATTTTTGTTTTGTTTTTAGCTTTGAAGCTTCAAGGCTTGTCATGCGGATGCGGTGCGGAGGTTGATGGGATTGAGGTTGTGAAAAACAAACACGTATGCTAAAATGTGACTCCTTGAAGGGACACATATTTGCATTGGAATTATGGTGCGGGTGGTTGAGGCAGACGTTGCGACGCGAGAGATAACATATTTTCTTACAAACATGTTTATTCATTAGAACTGTGTTGTTGTCGGTTAAGTTTAAGTACGACTTCTCTACGTAACTCGTAACATATTATTATGAATGTCTGGAAATGTGATGGTCGTAACAAAATAGCAAAAAAAAAAAATCACAAACAACCAAAAAAAATAGAAAAAGAACATAAAATTCAAGGACCTTCAGAGATAAATCAGATACTTATGTAGGTATAGATACCCCTTGAGATGGATCTTCAAGCTATTTGGTTAATTAAATTGTTTTCGTTCTGCAAGTGAATTAATTTGATTGGGTCTTGTGTTGTTTTCTAGGATTTAATTATACATTATTTCATCGAATTTGTTATTTGTTATTTGGGAATGGGGAATTTCGACTTAAGTGCATAGTTGTTTTTTTTTTGTTGGGTCGGCTGGGAACCGATACCATCATCTTTCTTCTATGCTGCTGGTTTGTCAACCTACTGGCCATCTGACCCTAACAAAATACTAGACTTTATTGACTTTTTCGTAGGAATAAATAGAATAGGAATAGAACGAAATCATATAAGTGTGGAAGGTGTAATGAATTCATATGTAATAATGCGACGCCGAATTAATTTATTTAAATTCACACATACCCTTGTGGTTAGGTACAGCTTAAAAGATAGGCACATCATTTTACTTTTTCGAAATCCCAATGAATGTTCCTTCACACAGAAAAATAACAATGTAAAATCAACAAAAATAAATACAATTCAACATTTTTTAGCTATGATTTTGCTTTCATACCGTTTCGCGTTGATTTAAAATGTTTTTATGTTGAAAGAACGAGCTTAAATTTGAAGTAAAAATAACATGAAGTAAGCTTAAAGTGACATGAATAGCATAATGATTCAACTCATAATTTGTGTTGAAATATGTTTGTTCGCATGTGAAAATGATACTCATTTCATTTTGAATCAAATCGAAGCTCGTAATAAAATAAAACGAAGATTCCTGTTGAATTGAAGCGAAAAACTTTTTAAAATGATGTAAATTAGTTGTTGAAATAAAATAACCTTCGTTATGAATTAATACGTTAATTCCTTTTAAATCAATCGCTTCCCTTGTTGAATGAACATGAAAATGCCCTTAAAACGAAATGGTAAAAAAGTTGTTTTTGAACCACAATAATACATACTTACATCTTTTAAAACCGTTAAACACATAAATGGCAATTATTAAGAAAGTTCAAGTTGGTTTTATGTTTATTTATTAATTCAAAACTTTTTATGTTGCACAAGATTCATAAAAGTAACTAAAAACAGTTAATCCATAAGTATAATTTTCCATTATTATTTGGAAATAAGTTCATTGGTGGGCTCGTAAATTCATTTAATAATTACAAATTTTGTAATACAATTTGATTTGCAGAATTAATGAGAAGATAAAATATTTTTTTATTTTGACTTTAAAATAATATTTTTTTCAAAAAATTGTCATTGAAAACACTTCGCAATAAAAACAAGTTGAAGAATAAAATATTATCTTCCGGAAAACCATTTTTGCGAATCAAACTTCGTTAATATTGGAATGCTGGTTTTTAATATTTTACCTTTATTTTGTTTGGAAAAAGTTCTAAAATCTCTGCAATGATCGGCGGAAAATCTTTCGGTGAAAGTTTAACGTTGTGGAATACAATATCTTCAACAATAATATTTAGTACATCGATTCGAAAAGAATCTATAAGATGGCCCAGTGCCGGATTAAGCCAGCGCGGGGCCTGCAGCAAATTCTATCAAGGGGCCCTTAGACTGTTTTAGGTTAGGCACTTATCAAGTTTATGGTATTAAATAAAACAAAACTGTTACAAACAAACTTTTCTTGATTTAATTTGGGAAAACTTATAAATAATGCTGTTGATATCGACTTCTCGGAGTAAATCATGTTCAATATTCATTTAAGTGAGGAGATTAAGACGTTGTTGGCTCATCGTGTTCCTCAATTCATTTTTAACACGTTTTAATGTTGAGAAAGATCGTTCACCACTGCAGTTGGTGATCATGAGAGACAAATAAATGGGCAAAGCAATTTCAACGTTCGGGAAACAAGATTGTAAGGAATTATTTATCAACAGCTTGTAAACCTGCATTTCCAGAGCCTCATGATTCCTGCTGTCAATAATACCAGCCACATCAGAATTGAGCATTGAAGCGAATTGCACTAATTCGTTGCCCAGACTGTCCTCCAAATCATCTGCGTAAGCACTTACTATGGTTGCAGATTTTTCCGAGAGCTAAAATCTCTTCCTGATTTAAAATAGCTTTTTTGGTCTTTAGTCCACAAAAACTGGCGTTTCGTCCGGGTGATCGCACATGGACTCATCAGTTGGTTGTGAGGACCTTGTCAATACGCAATTTTTATTGAATTCGGTTCATCTTACATTGATTTTTTGACAAAAATCCAATGTGAACCATATCCAACCAAGATTAAAATTGTAATCATTAACGTTGAAATATTTTGCTATTTTCAACAAATTCAACAAATCCATTCATATAGGCTTACCTAAAGCAGTGAGTACATTATCAATGGTGACAATAAATACCTGAATTTCATACCGTTGTCCAATTTGCGTTTGGTGCGGTGCGAAACATGATTTTTGGTAAGACCAGCAGATAGAAAAATAAAATTTTAGTTGATCATTTTGATGCAAATATTTTCTTCTTAGTAATTGTGACTAAATCTAATATGTAAATAATAATTTTTTATGGTCAGAAAAGGTTGGTGCGCGGGGCCCCCAAATGCGCGGGGCCCGTAGCATTTGCTACTCTTGCTTCGTGGCTAATCCGGCACTGAGATGGCCGTTGGTTTTATAAAACTCAAGAATTGATTTGCCTCTTAGGCTTTCTTGAAGCAGAATTTCAAGTTTCTAAAAAAATAAAAACTGCACGATTATAGAACTGTTATATTATTATTATGTATGTATATACTGTACCTTGGATAATTGGGTTGAAGAAGTTACAACTTTTGAAGGAATACAAGATGTTGATGTCGAAGGCGAAGGCGACTGTGATGCGAAACTAGATTGAGCTGAAGCCAGGAAACTACATTTTGTGACACTCTTCCGACAATGTTTCATCGTCAATACCAAACTTAAACAAACAAAGTTATTTAGTACCTTGTACAAATAAATCCAAAAAAATTTCAAAATTCTATAATATAAAATTATTAGTTTGATCAAAATACTGTATGACCATAATTATTGGTTTTTTTAAAAAAAAAAGGATCTGCATAAAAGTTTTATTTCTTTATGAATTTTAATTTCAGTTTCATAGAATCTGAACTCTGAAGTTACTCGAAGCCTCAAGAAGTTTAAACTTTAAAAAAGATTATTTACATACCTCAATCTTCTTCCAGTTAAATAGTTTCTCGCGAAAACAAGCACTCAGCCCGATAGGTTGTATTGCTTCTTTAATATCCTCCTTGGACAAGTAAGTACTTCAAGCTTTCATATGTTATCGACGCTTCTAGAAAAAAGCAAAAACTTTAAATACAATTCTACACAAGATTTATAAAACCTAATTTTTCGCGATTTAATACTCCCGGGAATGAAATATGCCGAATTCTTTAATAGGGGTGTATAATGTTTTTTGGTTTCGTTGCTTAACCTATATGAAATACATTATTATGCTTTACTTACTCAATAAATAATATTTGACTTTTGGAAGATTGAATTTTTTTTGACATCAGTAACAGGTAAGTTTAGAACAATATTCCCCTGCTCGTCGGTTACAAAATTTACTGTGGCAGTTGTGCACAATGTTGGATGCTATCAGTCTGGTTTTCACCAAATAAATTTATATCATTATTATGCGGATTTGCACTTAATAAATTAATGTTTTCATTTTGTTCCGCCATAACACTTTGAACAAACTTTGCACTACCCGAATACTCGTACAATAAGAACAGAACTCTGCAACGCGATTGCACACAAGTTATGAGAAAAGGCATGTGCTTGAAATCAAATAACGGATTTTGATGGAATTCAATGTTATTTGAACACCGCTCAATAACACTTCAACACGGATTGAATGTTAATTTAACACAAAAGTTTTTTTCATGTAATACATTTGAGGCAGACACAGTCTCAAAAAGAAAAAAAGGAAAATAATGCAGAATTCAAAAATTGTAAAACTGTTGAATTAACACGAAAAGATGTTATATCAAAATCCTTCAACTTTGATTCAAGACAATCCGATGTATTTACTAGGAAGTAAGTGTACGAAAAAAAAAACAACATTGATATGCCATGTTTAAGACTTTTGACACGACTTAATGATAATTTTAATATCAACAATAACATTTTAACTTGAAAATCATGTTCAAATGACATTGCTTATAGTCAAATCAAAATAAAACATTTTGAAATGTTAAATCAAATGAAAATAAGATTGAATCAACGCTAAAAATGTCGTTTTAGATTGGAAAAATGATAAATCAACATTTAAAGTAAAATAACAGAATAATCTTAAAACAACATTTTTTCATGTTATTCTTACATTAGTGTTTTTTCTGTGTGTTGTACCTTTTCGAACTTTAGCAAATAGGAATTGCTGAAGCGATCATTCCCGCCGATCTTTCCTTTTCTAAGTCAACCATTTGCCGGGACATTAATTAATAAAAAACTTTTAAGGTAAAATTAATGTTAATTTCATATAAAAATTAATAACTTATTACTAAAAGAATGATGAAATTTTTTGATAAATATAAAATTCTTAGTACATCACAATTTGGCTTCGTAAAGGGAAGGTATACTGAAGAAGCTATACTGTCTGTCTTAGAAGATATACATTTGGAAATAGACAAAGACAACAAAACATCTGCTCTATATATAAATCTAACAAGGGCTTTTGACTTAGTTGATCACAAACTGTTATTAAATTTACTTTACAAATATGGCTTCAGAGACAACATTTTGAACTGATTCTCATTCTACTTCAGAATAGAAAGCAACTAGTTCGTGCTTATGCTTCAATGAGTAATTTGATCTTTTGTTCGAATGTAGGGGTTCCTCAAGGTTCGGTCATCGGACCATTATCTGTTCTTCCTTATTTACTCAACATAATAGGCTTTGCTGATGATTTGGCTTTAACTTATGCTGCACCCCTTTTTGAGGATTTAAAGACCTTAATGTATGCTGAGCTAACTGTCTCAGCATGCTAGCTTAAGTATCATAATATTCTGAATATTCTTTTCAAGCCTAGATGAGAGTAGGTGATTTTTTTGCTATTTTCTTTTTGGCAACACTGGTTTTGACAGCTCACGCACGTTTCGTGTTTTGTGTCACTGTCAAACATCTTCAGTTTGGTCTATAATTTAACCATCAATCGTCTTACAAACGAACAACGCTTCCAAGTTATTGAGTTTTATTATCAAAATGAGTGAACTGTTAAGGAAGTTCATCGCGCGCTTCTTCCATTTTATGGTCAGTTTAATCGACCTACTGAGGCGGCTATTTGGGTTATTGTGACTAAATTTCGCAATAAATTTACATTTTCGGACATTAAACCACCAACACGCTTACGTAGAGTGCGAACTGAGCAAAATATCGCAGCTGTATCGGCCAGTGTTAGTTACTCCACTACGTGGAAAATTTTGCAAAAGTATTTAGGTGTGAAGCCTTTAAAAATACAGCTGGTGCGAGAATTGCAGATGAACGACCTACCACAACGCCGAATTATTGGTGAATAGGCTCTTGAAAAGGCCGAAAGTCCGCTCCTTTTATCCAAAAATTGTGTTCATCGACGAAGGTCATTTCTGGTTGAATGGATACCTGAACAAGCAAAACTGCCGTATTTGGAGTGAAGAGCAAGAGCTACCAATGCATCCAGAAAAAGTTACTGTTAGGTGAGGATGATGGGCTGGAGGAATCATTGGGCCGTATTTCTTCAAAGATGATGCGAATCGCAACGTTACTGTGAATCGTGAGCGCTACCGTTCGATGATAACAAACTATTTATGGCACAAAATGGAAGAGCTGGGCTTGCAGGAAATGTGCTTTCAACAGGGCGGCGGGCGGTACCACGTGTCACACAGCACGGTGAATAGTTTATTTCACTTTCGGCCGGTATTGGCCGCCTAAATAGTGCCTCTAGATTATTTTTTGTGAGGCTTTTGTTGTGAACAGAGCTTTATACTACAACAGCGCCATCTTTTGAAATATTGCATATCTAATTTATGGAAGAAACAAAAAGCTCTTTTCCAATGTCAAATGTACTTCCCCTTATTCCAACCATCTAGAACATTCCAAGATGAGAACCTTCGAGAACAACTAACTTGAGTATATAAGGGAGTGCTCGCGGTTAGCACGAGACAGTTGATTTTGGATTATGAAAGTGTGCAAAAGTACTGCTTATTGGATTGTGTTATTAAACAAGTGTGATTTAAATTTGAATAAAAGTATTTGAGTTGATTATAAATTGAGATTTACTGTAGTGATTTGGAAAGTGCAAATAAAGAAGAAATACTAAAAAGAGTGATAAGTTTTATTTAACGGACCTAGTAAAAATATTGCACTATGTTAAGGCTCATGTCTAAAACGACAAGACCGCTTTGATTGACGCACTGGAAGCCAACATTGAAGCATTTATTCGTGAGATGCCGTCAAAATTGGACTAAGCGGAGGCGCAGCCGCAGCCAACATTTGCATGAAATAATCTTCAAACATTAAATTATATCGACCGTACTATCGATATAATTTCATGCATTTTTCTGAATTTTATGTTTTTTTTTTTAATTTCCGATAGCTCTTAAGAAATCACTCGTTATAAGTATATAAAGTACTCAGACTGTTATACCAACGAAGTGGTTTTAACACTGTGATAGATAATTTTCAACTAATATAGGTCCGCATATCTGCAACAAACTTCCAGCCGATATATCCAATAGACCATATTTTTAACAAAGTGCATATTTAACTTCATTTCATTCCATAATTCTTAGTTTATAATAAAAATATTTCAATTGCATTGAAATAATGTGTTACACTTTAACCGACGAACGAACCGATCAAATAATTAATTAAGAAATAAATAAAAATATTTAGATTGAAAAACTAAAACAAAACGATGACGAGCGCGATATCGACCGGCGCGACTTGAACTTGACTATTGTAAACACGGATAGATAAGAACTGTCAACGTCAATCCGAAAAAGAGAGAGAGATCGAAGGCGAGCTTGTAGTTAAAGCGCAACAGGGAGATAGCACTTTGGATGCTACCAAAAAGACTAGCTCAGATTATGGGGGTGGGTTCACCAATTAATTTAATTAATTCGGTTGACGAATTATTGATCAATTCGAAGATTTGATTGAAAATACATACAATTACGACAGGGGCGTCGTTCCTGGAAGAAAATAAAGGGGCGCCAGCAATTTTTTTTTTGATAAAGGAAATTACAAACCTTTTGAAGCGGAGTGCGACGATGAAAGCAAAAAAAAATAATAACTCAAGATTTTAATTCCGAATTGGAAGTTAATCGAATTTATTGTTGATTGGGAAACCTTTTAAATTATAGGATGAAAACCCAATATCTTTTCAATTTTGAATATACAGTTTATTTAGGAAGATAAAACTGTTACCACTTTGTCCCGAATGAACAACAGATCTTGAAACGGGTCGCGAGTTCCGCTTTTCCGGAATTTTTAACGGCCAGAAGTCAAACGCGAAATTATTGATTTAAATTCAAACAATAGCAAAACGATAAAACCGATAATTCTCAAGATGCCACTAGCAAAAAAAATAGAATACTTATCTTTTCAAAATCCTGTCAATTTCCTTCCTCTAATATGTCCCTTTTTCAAAAGTCCTCTACTCAGGTATCCAATTTCTATCCTTTTGTTTCTTCTTTTTCTGATTTTTTTTTTCTCCACCAATTATTTTTCACCAAAAATTTTCTTTTATTTTCTGAAAACTTTTCTTGATTTTTCTAAATTTTTCTTCGCTTTTCTTTTTTTTTTGTTTAAACTTCTTTTCTCAATTACAGCCAAAATTGAAGTGTCCTCTCAGGAATTTTACATCCTGGGCGAAACCTTCTCTTAAGACCTCAGTCAGTGCTTTCAGCCAATCAGTGGCCGCGGTTTTCGGTCACGTCATCATTCAGCTACTCTCCGCCATCTTTGCTGTAGAGAGCGCCGACGTAGTTGAAAACCAGCGGTCCTGCTTACTCGCACTTTCTCTCTGCATAATCATCATAAATCCGCCGATCGCTGGTGTCATTTCCAGGAGCGGCGAATACGATGAATGCATCCAGCCATCAATACCCATTTCTTTTTTAAGTTATTAAGAAAAGCTTTCAGAAATAAAAGAAAATCAATGTCGCGATCAATTTTCCCCTCGAACAAAACAAAATCAACCCATTTTTGTGGAACATATAGAAGAAGATATTGACAGGAATACCATTTTCGCGAAATTACTCTAGAGCGTTGGGCTTCTGTGCAGATTGGGGGGATTGGGGACTAGCGAGTAACGTTTTATCTTTTACAATATCATATAAAATATAAATCAGATACGTTGGGCACTCGGCCATTCTCGAAATGAGTAACTTCTAGCATTCGGGGACCAACTGTCGCCCGTGCTTTTCGAAACCAGCTTGTCCATATTATCCATAATTGAATAGTGGAACATTCCTCCACATTTGGGTTCATAATGATGTTTATTTTGTTTCTCCAAGATACTGAGAGAGCGTACCGATGGCTGATGGACCATGGCTGCCCCACTCTCTCTCAGTAAAGTGAATGAAACACCTGTAGGAAGAAGAAACTGGTATGGAAGGAAGAGGATTTTTGGGAATAGAAAGAATGATTTTTGTCGCGGTAAATTTTACCGTGACAAATGTATTAAAAATAAATTATCTTATCTTAAATAAAGGCAGTGACTCAGTTTACTGAGAGAGGACACAACATGTTCATTCTTCAAGCTATCGTTGGCAAAGAGCACACAATAACTTTGAGGCCAAAAGCTTAGAATGACCTTCAACCATCACGTTTTCATTATCATCAAAAATCAAAACTCATTCAGACCTGAACTGATTGTGTATGCAAAGGAATGTTTCTTTGCACACACAATCAGTTAGTCTGAAAACACACCGGATAAAGCAAAACGTGTTTTTTTGTTTCGTGAAACAAGAGAACATTGTTTCTTATATGACTACACACACCAAAGGAAACGAAACAAAACACACGTTTTTGTTTTGAAGTGTTTCGGTGTTGGTTGTCGAAAATACATGCCATTGTATACGAGCAACACACATCGAATGCAACAAAACTGTTTTGAACCATCGTCGTTGACGATAATTGCCTACTTTTTTGTGGCGCAAAACACATCAAATGAAACGAAACATAAAAACAAAAGAAAAACGTCGCGATATAGCTCAAAAGTGTAAAGCGGTCAAAATCCTGCGTAGCCCATATATTAAATATTAGAAGTGAAAATAATTTAAATGTGTGGTATTTTTGACTTTCTCAAAAAATTGTTGATCCTTTCTTGTTTTTCCCAACTTGCGATCATTGAAGTAAATTTCGATTTTATTCTGAAGTCTAATATACACAAGTGCCAAGTCGCCTTTATGAACCACTGCCAAGCGTATTGGCAATTCGTTTCATATTTAAAAACCATGACAAGATGTCGTCTTCAGCAAAAAAAAAACAATGTGTCAGTTTTTTTTTAATAACGACCATTCGGCATCGTCAGTTCGAAACAGTTCGTTTTTTGAAAAGAAGTTTTGGACGAAATGAAGCCCCACCTGATGTACGGAAGTTTGTACAAGAAGTTCATGAGACTGATATGCTGGACATACATACCTATGTATGTACATTCGTAAAATAATCGAACCCGAGATTTTGATCAAAGTTGACATTACGATGATAACGAAGACTAAAAAAGTGAGTCTCACAATTCTGTCTGTCTGTCGGTACGACTACAGCCTTAACAGTAACGGCTCGGCCGATTTTCTTTAAACTTGGTTGATATCATTTTTAATTTTTTCCGCCCACACGTCTTTTTCTTTTTTTTAAGACTTAAAATAACAGTACCTGCCATACGATTTTTTTTTCGAAATTTTGTAAATATTTTTTTTTCAAAAACCTGTATGACAGATTTAAAAAAAAGATACAAGCAAAATTTCATTTAGTTAAAGCTAGGTACTAGTTTAAAAAAAAACTCCCGAAAAATGGTTATTAAGGGTAGCCCCCAGAGAACCATTTTTTTTTGCTTTTGATTTTCTCAAAAACTATACAACCGATTTTGAGTTTCTTTTTGCTAAGGCTCCCCAAAAACTTAAATAGAATTGTGTATTCAAATTTTCAAAAAAATTTGTTTTGGATTTTTAAAAAAAATCAATTTTTTTTTTCAAAACTCAATATTTCGAAAACCTTATACTAGGTTTTTTTTTAAACTTAAATAATAAAAGTTTCTTAACATAATCTACAAGATGTATGAAAAAAAGTTTTATTTTACCTAAAAATAAAGGTAACCACCATACAAATCTTAAAAAATGGTTCTCAAAAATGTTTCTCGAAAACGGCGCCTAGAATTTAAAAAAAAAATTTTTTCATTCAATTAATTTCTACGATACGATACCATAGAACCATATTTTCAATTTTTGAATTACTCACTATCACCATACGGGTATTAATGAATTTTTTTTGTAGAGATGCTTCTAAAAGGTCTTAAAACCATTGCATTTCAAAACTTTAAAAAGAATATTTGTTGAATTAAAAAAAAAAATATTAATTTTTTGAAAATTCGATATTTCAAAAATGGAAATTTAATTTTCATTCGTACAGTAATAATAACTTAAGGTTGGCATACCAAATTCTTTTCTTAAGAATCTTTTAAAAATTTTGTATATAAAAGCTTTTTTTTTCTAAGAAACCACCACAAGGACTTATAATTTTTATTCTTGCATAAATTCGTATTTGCATAGCATTCTGTTTTTGTCTCTTATTACTAAAAGAATTTAAAAAAATAATTTTATCCTTATGAACAGTTTTCTCTAATAACATTCGTTTTTAAAATTCCTATTCTATTACATAGGAGCAAGTTCGTGCGACCCAGTCGTGCATTTTATTTATTTTTTTAGTTAAAAAAAAAACTATTATCTTCTAAACTCAATATTTCCAAAATTCCATGCTTTATTTTTATTGACTTTTTCAATAAAATCTACAGGATTTGAGAAAAAAAAATTTATTATAGGTACCTAAAAATAAAGGTACCCATACAAATGTTTTAAATGGTTTTTTAAAATCATATTTTTCTAGAAAACGGCACTAAGAATTTTTTAATAAAATTGAAGATATTACTGACTGTCTACTATAGAACCCTTTTTTAAAATTTTAAATTTATCATTATCGACATAAAGGATTTTAATAAAATTTCTTATAGAGAAGCTTCTAATAACTTGATAAAACATTGTATGTATTTCAAAAAAGAAAATTCAATTTTTGTTGGAAAATACTATATCTCTAAATATAATTTTTATTCATACTATTCACGAACAGAAAGAATAAAAAACCTTATGCACATTATAATCAAAATGCATACTGAATATAATCGCGACCTACCTTAAAATAAGTGTAGGTTTTATATATCATAAAAACTATGCGAATACATTCAGTATGCCACAGCAAAGTAAAGTTCATTAAACGACAGGAATGCCGGATGCTCGAAACATAATGCCCAATTGTATTAGTATCATTTCGCACATGTATTTCAAAAGTGTCACAACTCAAAAAACACATTTTTTGAGTTTTGGACGCAAAAAAATATTAAAATTTTTCCGGGACCTTTCCATCTAGTTGCCATTGATATAAGTTGAATAATTTTTTTTTAAAAAGGTAAAATGTCGTTTTAGATGTTATAGTTGAAATCAAAGGTGCTTTGACAAAAATGACATATTTGTAGTTGTGACGCGATTCTTGTTGTAAACAGTTGTGCAATAAATATCAAAAGTGTTTTAATTTGAATTGTGTCGTTTTAGGGGTTACATTTGTAAAAAAATTAAGTGTTGTATTTTGAGTTGAAACATTTTTGCTGTCTTTTCTGTGGAAAAATATTTGTTTCATTTTGAGTTGTGACGATTAAGTTGATTGAGGTAATAATAAATCCTTTGTACTATTTTTAGTTACTACACTTAAGAAACATGAAAAGTTGAAATTTAGAGTTAATACAGTTTTGTTGTTTCAATACAGATTTAAGTTTTTAAAGCTCAATTTAATACCAAATTCTTCCAATTTTATATAAAATCTTAATCTTGTCATGGCAGATATTTTACAAAAACTTTAATTCGAAAAAAAACTTTTCTCATACATTTTTTCATGTTTTTTTGAGTTATGACACTTTAGATGAATAAATTACACTTGTTCAGAAAAACTATAATTTTGGTACGCTGACCTCGAATTCAGATAAGGACTTATCCTACGAAAAACCTTTAGAAAACGTAGTTTTGTTCTTCGGTTTTACTTTTGTTAACCAGTGCTATTATTCGGAAGGTATTTTATAATGAATTCGAGGAGTCGCTTAAGATTAATGGTGCAATTAGCTACCAAAAAATATTTTTCAGTTGGAAATATTTCAACCTTTTCTGATTCGATTCAAAACGAGCCAACTGAATTAATAACGTTGACGACCCCTGAAGATGTTCTCAGCTTCTCAACACCCTTAATCACTCCTGAAATAAGAAATTTTAACGATTAAATCCTTAATAATACAGCGAGCTTCACAGGCGAAACGCCAATACAAATTTTGGAAAGTAAAACTTTCGAAATTCATACCGATGACCAAGTTCACGAAACAACTAGAAATTTTGATGAAATGCCAACTACACCAAATAATTCTTTGAATAATTTTTATAAAAATTTGCAAAACCCAGAAGTCACAACCAAAATTCGTCTAACCAAGGTCAAACAAAAATTTTACACAGTTTCCCCAATACACAGTGGTGAAAGTGATTTTGACGATTCTGACGCAGATTCTCATTATCACAATTCTTCCAACAGTGGAAATAGTTCTTCTGGGTCTGAAGAAGAACAGACGGAAACGGAACCGAAATCCCAAAAATTGGGCTGGCAAAAATGTGAAACTTTTAAGAATTCGGGAAAAACTTATGTGTCATCGCCAAAAACAAAGAAAGAAGTTTAAAAATAAATCAGACAAACAGACAGGAAATCTTCAAAAGCCATTGGGATTTTGCCGATTTCCAAAAAAAAGAGAGTTTATTGTAAGACATGTTTATCAAATCAAACTAAAATCCCGATATTCAACCACAAATGATCATAGAAGTTTGAACTCAGCATTCTATTTTGAGGTAAACAATGAACAAATTAGAGTATGCAAAACATTTTTCAAAGCTACACTCGATATAAACGACAGACCAATTCGAACAGATTTGATAAATAAAAATATAATCCCAAAATCCTACTATGAATCATTTTACAAAAGTGTTCTTGATTGAGTTACTTTTCGTGTAAGACTTTATAAGGTTAATTTGCTTGAGTTTTAAGAGAAGAAAGGCTCGAAGAAAGACGTGGTGAGTAAACTACATAATATTGATCATTATCCTCATAATGCTAATAACTTTTCTAAAAAAAAATATCAAAATCATGAAAAAACATGATGTAATTATTAAGAAACAAAAACATCAAAACTGTCACAACTAAAATTTGTTTGACTAAAGTGGCTGAACTCAAAATAATGCATTATTTTTTTTATGAAAAAAACACGAAAAGTGTCATAACTCTAAAAACGTTAATTTTCATGGTTTAAGATGTAGAATTGATGCTGGTTGTTATGTATGGTTGGTTAATAGTGTATTTCCTTTTGTAAACATTGATTATTTCATAAATTTACTGTTTCTATTGTTGTAAAATGCTTTTTCGACTCTATTGAAAAACGAAGATTTTTGAGTTGTGACACTTTTGAAATACATGTGCGATTTTGTAAAATAATTATTGTTGACGTAAGATATTATTAAGTATAAATATTCCCGATTTTGGGACAATAAATTATTCCAACAAAATTCGCCAGACTGATTGTTGTTATTTTGTATTAGCTATCCCCCCACCACTAAAATAGTTGTGAATTGGTACATGAACCGATTTCACCTCCATAATTAAAATAGTCACGGTATTGTACACTGGCTATTATTCAATATTCGTAGAGACAAAAGAGTCTCTCCGTCAACACATACAAAAATAAAATGTACACCTATGTATCGAAATAAAAACTGACGCTAAAATGTAGGCATTTCCCTTAAAATTAATCAAGAGAGGTAATAAAATACAACAATTACATATATTTACAAATATAATATATTTACTTTGTTCTAATAATCATAAAAATACAACCTGTCTAGTGCAAATTTTATTATGGATTCAATCAGTTTCAAATCATTGTTTTAGTCGTTACTTCAAAAAATACAGAAACAAATACCTCGATACTTTCGCCAGCAAGATGGCCAGTAGCTCTATATATTCCTGGTTGTGCGTGTCCAGGCATATCGTCATTTGAAATGATGCACTTATTCAATACATATGTACCTTTTTGGAAGGGTTCTTCGAACTTGTCCTTACGCTCAGGCAAATTGCTACATTTAAGCAAGTCTTTTTGCAACAATTTTAATATAGATTGTAGTCATGAATTTGTAGAAAGTGTTCTTTGGAAATGAGAACGGAGTTGCTTTAAATTGACTACTGCCCGATGCACTGCGATCTAGTTTTAAATCAACCTGCGGATAATTGGTAATTAGACCCACTAATTAGTTAATGGAATAGAATGATAATGATATGATAACTCACCATGAATGTATTGTCGACATCGATACCAACAAAAAAGGACCCATTGACTGCGTACACTCCCGGACTTACACGTAAAGGGCGTACGTCAAAGTCGATGATATCAGTATTTGAAGAGTTGTATTCAATACGCAATATAACGAAATCCCAATCCTAAAAGAAGTAAATAGGTTACATAAATGCCTTAGTAAAAAGTATATACCTATCTTACCGTAACACCAGATACTGCAACAGACCAAATACATAATGCAAGACCATTAAGTAGAATAAATGGCCGAAACATCTTAAGAGCTTCTGTTACAATTACCATAGGTGTTTTTTATTTATATAAATTCATCAACTTAATTATCATGCAATTACTTGATATTTTAATGATTTTATTGTGATTTATCTTTTATCTTAAATTGTATCAGTTGCAACTAACATGTTAATAAAACACGAGTTACACTACATTATAGTTATTAGTTAAGTTAAAATTACAGTCGACTCTCCGGAAACTTTTCGGCTCAACAATTTAATTGAATGATTTATTTTGGAAAGGGGATAAGTTCATTTTTCAGAAAAATTCAGTAATATCGTAGGCTGATCAGTGTTGTTCCTCTACGTGTCGACTTTGATTGTCTACATTAATGCGTAGACAATTGTGTCGACAATGTAGACAATGTCGACTATGGTGTCGACAATGTAGACAATGTCGACTATGGTGTAGACAATGTAGACAAAGCATGCCAGCCAATCTGTCATTCTTGATTTCTCTGTCACATTGTTTACTTCATTTAAGAAAATTTCAGGTGTTAATTTGAGTTTTTATTCAAATATTGGTCGACGAAAAAATAAAGGTTTCGTTCACCTAGGTTTTCTTTTAATGAAAAACAATAACAAATTTGTAGCATATTGTACAGTGTGAAACAAAAATCTACAAAATACTGCACAGGTAAATAAAAATTTGTTAAAAAAGCATATTCATATCCTAATAATAATGCCTTCACATTCATTTATGAAAGGAATGCCTGTAAGCAATCCCAATCGCCTGCGACATCTTAATCCGGCTATGATTGTTTTGATTGATGACAATGATTTTGGCTCGAGCTCTGATTTATTAGACGAAACATAATAAGAAAAATTGAATGTCTACGTTGTCTACATTGTTGACATTGGCATGTAGACAATCAGGAATTGTATACGTTGAATTGTCTACACGTAGACAATCGTGTAGTCTACATTTTTTGTCTACATGGAACAACACTGAGGCTGATCTATAAGTTCTTGCCACTAAATATAAGTCGTTCCATTTATTCCTTCAAAAATGTTTATAAGATTTCTGAATAATCCCCTACAGAAATTTCTTGTTAAAGTTTTAATTTTAATTTTGGTGGGGGCAATACCCCTATGGATAATGGAGAAGGTATTGATGGGGAGAAGATTGAATGCGTTTTCGTGAAAGAATTATTGAACTACATTTTGAAATATTTCATCATCATCATCATCGGCTCGACAACCGGGTTCCGGTCCTCGCCTCTTTCAACAGGTCTCTCCACCTATCCCGGTCTCCGACGCCATCCAGTTGGGCACCCCAAGGCTTCGGGCGTCCTGGTCTACGCCATCTCTCCAGCGCAAGCCTGGTCTACCACGCTGTCGTCTACCATAGAATGTACCACAGAGAACTTTCCGAGCAGGTTCGTCTTCGCTCATGCGAGCTAGGTGCCCTGCCCACCGGAGTCTACCGAGCTTAATTTTTGTCACGATATCTGCTTCAAAGTAGATTGCGTACAGTTCATGATTGTACCGTCTCCGGAATCGTCCTTCCTCACATATGTGGCCAACAATTCTCCTTAAGACTTTTCTCTCGAACGCAGCTAAGAGGTCGGAGTGCCTTTTGCTAAGCACCCAAGTCTCGGATCCATATGTGAGTACTGGCAGGACCATGGTCCTGTACAGCAGCAGTTTTGAAGTTATGGTGAGATTTCTGAATTTGAAAAGCTTTGACAGACTATAGTAGGCTCTGTTGGATTTGAGAAGCCGCCCGCGTATTTCTTCTTCTATATTGTTATCGGCTGCTACTATTGACCCAAGGTATTTAAAGGATTGCACCACTTCAAATTCGTGCTCCGCTACCTTGATTGTTTGACTAACTGTTCCTCTCGCATTCGACGCCACCATGTACTTTGTTTTACCTTCACTAATGTGCAGCCCCAGATTTTGTGCCGCCTGCTCGAACTGGATGAAGGAATCGTGTACAGCTTGTTCGGTTCTTCCGATGATGTCAATGTCGTCTGCGTAAGCCAGTAACTGGCTGGAACTGTTGACGATGGTCCCTCTTGTTGCCGTGCCAGAGTCACGGATTGCTTTCTCCAACGCCAGGTTAAAGAGGAGGCAGGCCAAACCGTCCCCTTGTCGCAGTCCATTAAAGATGTTGATTGGTCTGGATAGCAATCCGGCTATTTTTACTTGGCTTGTTACGTTGGTCATGGTCAACCTACATAGTCGTGTCAATTTATTTGGGATGCCGAATTCTCTCATGGCTTTGTAAAGTTCTACCCTGGCTATGCTATCATAGGCGGCCTTAAAGTCTATAAACAGATGGTATGTTGGGATGTTAAATTCTACACATTTTTCCATCGCCTGCCTAAGGGTAAAGATCTGATCAGTTGTTGATTTGCCTGGAATGAAACCACACTGATATTGATAAATATTGATTTAAATATAAAATTAAAACAAATAAAATTAGTTTTTATAAAAGAAAAATTATTGTTTTATTTATTAAGTTTAATTTTATTGCAACAATTTGAAAATTATAACATAGCGACGCGTTTCGGATTTAATAATCCATCATCGGGCTAATGCTGTCGTACTATGGTGTTGTTTGCCAATGTTGGTGTTTGCTATTTGGTGTCTTTTTTGGTTGAGCTTTTGTTTCTTTTTCTCATCGATGTGGAGTTTGATATTTGATGGCAGTGTCAAACAGTGTGTTGTTCTTTATAGTTAGTTTGTCGTTCATTATTTTGTCTCGTTCTAATTTGTTTGCCTTGTAAATTTCGAACTCCTCAAGTGCATCCATTGTTGTTCCTTTTTTACAAATGTGCATTGGCGTTAAGTTAGTCTCAAAGTCCGTATAGTTGTGCTTGTTGTCTATTAAATGTAGTGCAAACGTCGATTTTGTATTTGTTTTTGGTTTGTGTTCTAGAAATCTGTCGTAAAAAGTTCTACCTGTTTGTCCAATGTAAAAGTTGTCACAGTCATTGCATTTTATTTTGTATATACCGGAGCATGTTTTAATTTCTTTTTGAGTTTTTTGTTTAAGTATTTTTTCTATGTTGTTTTTTGTTTTAAATGAAATATTTATGTTTAGTTTTTTAAATTCGTATTTTAATATTTGTGGGAGTAGGTTTGTGTATTCTATTGCTATGTATTTATTGTCGGTGGCGTTTGTGTTGTTGGTTCTGTTTTTGTTTTTTATTTTAATTTTTTTTTTTGTATATTAATTTGTCTATCATTTCAGCTGTGTATCCGTTTACTATTGCGATGTGTTTAATTGTGTCTATTTCGTCTTCATAATCTTCTTTTTTCATAGGTACATTAAAAAGTCTGTTAATAAATGCGTTGAAAGCAGCCATTTTTTGTGTATGTGGGTGATGGGAATTATTGTGTATAGTGATATCAGTTGTTGTTGGTTTTCTGTAGATTTTATAGTTGAGTTTATTGTTGTTTTTGTATATTGTTAGGTCGAGGAAATTAATTGCATTGTTGTTTTCTAATTCGGCTGTGAATTTTATTTTGTCATTTATGCTGTTGATGTATTTTTTTAAAATTTCAATTTGCCTATGAGTACCGTCGAAGATTACGAAAGTGTCATCTACGTATCTAGAGTAGTGAATTATTTTGCGGTTTTGTTTGTTAAGGTTTGATAAAATGTATTTATTTTCGTAATAGTTTAGGTATATGTCTGCTAAAAGTCCGCTGAGGGGGGAACCCATTGCCAATCCTTGTTTCTGTATGTAATATTTGTTGTCGAAGGTGAAGTAGTTCTGTTTAAGTATGATGTGTAGTAGAGATATGATTTCGTCTATTTGTTGTTTATTTATTTTTGCAGTGGTTGTGAGATTTTGTTCCAGTATTTTAATTGTATCATTAATTGGTATATTTGTATACATGTTTGTTATGTCGAATGAAATTAGTTTGGATTGAGGTGAAATGTTAATGTTTTTAGTTATTTCAATAAATTCTGTGTGGTTTTTTATGCTTTTATTGTTTTTTATATTTATATTTGTTTTTATAATTCTTAGTAAAGCCTTGGCAACTTTGTAACATGGTGAAGTGGTGTAATCTATTAAAGGACGAATTGGTGTTCCTATTTTATGAATTTTTGGAAGACCTGTGAGTTGTGGTGCTTCTGCATTTGGTTGTTTTAATTTAATTTTGTAGGTTTTGTCAAAGATATGTCTGCAGTTGTTTATAGCTTTGTTAATGTCTTTGACGTATGTTTTTGTCGGGTCAGTTTGTAAGTTTTGTATGTTATTGTCGTTGATGAAGGTTATAGTTTTGTCTTTGTATTCTTGTTGGTCGATAATGACTACTGTATTACCTTTGTCGGATTTTGATATGAATGCATTATTGTCTATTATTTTTTGTTTAATGGTTTTTAAATTAATTATATCATTTTGATATTTGTTTTTTATTTTATTTTGTGTTTTATTGTTTTTAAGAATGTTCTTTAATTTTTTGTTGACTGTTATTCTGGTTTCGTTTTGTGTTTCTTGTGTTGGTATAGCTTTGATGGCTGCTTCGGCGTTGATGACTTCTTGAGTTATATTATTTTTATGGAATTGAGGGATGTTGTATTTGAGGCCTTTATTTAGAGTTTGTATTTCTTGTTCTGAAAATTGTATATTGGTGTTATTTATTAATCTGGCGAAAAATATATGTACGACAAACTAACTATAAAGAACAACACACTGTTTGACACTGCCATCAAATATCAAACTCCACATCGATGAGAAAAAGAAACAAAAGCTCAACCAAAAAAGACACCAAATAGCAAACACCAACATTGGCAAACAACACCATAGTACGACAGCATTAGCCCGATGATGGATTATTAAATCCGAAACGCGTCGCTATGTTATAATTTTCAAATTGTTGCAATAAAATTAAACTTAAACTTAAACTTAATAAATAAAACAATAATTTTTCTTTTATAAAAACTAATTTTATTTGTTTTAATTTTATATTTAAATCAATATTTATCATAGTTCGCGCAACATGGAGACCACACCACAATTAAAAACACTGATATTGTCCGATGACGGTTTTAGCGTATGGGGTTATCCGGTCTTGTAGGATAGAGGAGAGTATCTTATAGGCGGTACTCAGCAACGTGATACCTCTATAATTGCTGCACGTTGTGACATCTCCCTTCTTATGTATGGGGCATATTATGCCTTTTCGCCAGTCTTCTGGCATTTCTTCTTGCTCCCATACGTGCACTATAATATCATGAATTGCTTGACGTAAGGCTGGCCCGCCGTGATGAAATAATTCGGCTGGTATGCCATCGGCTCCCGGGGATTTGTTCTGTTTAAGCCGGCCTATAGGCTTCTCAACCTCTTCTATGCTTGGTGGCGGCAACATAGGGTATTCTTCTTGAAGTAGTGGAGCCTCCACTTCTGCAGTGAGCTGACCATTTAGCAATTCATTAAAGTACACTTCCCATCGCTCCAGTATGCTTTCAGGATCGGTAATCAGATTTCCCTCTCCGTCCTTGCAGTATGTGCAGCGTGGTGTGTACTGCGTCATGTTTCGGACGGATTGGTAGAACTTCCGCGCCTGGTGCGGACCTCGCTCTCGGCTGTTTTCTATTTCACAGATTAGGTTCTTCTCCCAGGCTTATTTTTTTTTGTCTGTGTAGCCGTTTTTCTATTCTTCTGAGCTCTTTATATTCCTCTTCGCGTGCCCGCGTTCTATGAGATTGTTGCATTGCTCGGTACGCAACATTCTTACGTTCAGTCGCTAGCTTGCATTCATTATCAAACCACTAAACCAGTCGTTCCGATTTTTACGACTGCTGCCTAAGATGGAGTTGGCAGTACTAATGACAATATTTTTAAGACATGTTCACTTCTCATTTACGCCCAGCATACTGGCTCCAGGTCTTACTCTCCCTAAATCAGGTGTTTCTAGGGCGAGTCCTAACGCATTACCAAAGGTGTTACTGGTGTTTTCATTGCGCAAGGTAGCCGTGTTGATTCGAACCTGATCGGCGGATCAGGATGCGTCTTCGCAAGGCAAACCACCCTCGGAAAACCATACCAACAAGTACCGTCATCAAGTTCGAGTAGTGGCGACGGTCTATCAACACGTGGTCTATTTGGTTACGAGTGACTCCATCAGGTGATACCCAGGTGGCTTTGTAGATATCTTTACGCGGGAACCTGGTACTCGCAACGACCATGTTTTTCGATGCTGCCAATTCTAAGACTCGAAGTCCATTGTCATTAGTGTTCTCATGCAAACTATGGGTGCCTGCGTAATGCCTGAATACCGGCTTCCGACCTATTTTTGCGTTCAAATCCCCAAGGATGAATTTAACATCATACCTTGGACAGGCATTGAGGGCCCTCTCGACTTGTTCGTAGTAAGTCTCTTTTTCTTCGTCTGAGGACACCTCCGTAGGTCCGTGAACGTTAATGAGGCTGATGTTCGTAAATTTGCCTCGCACGCGAAGGGTGTATAGCATTTCGCTTATAGCGTTAAAGCCGATGATGGTAGACTTCATTTTTTCGCTGACTAGGAATCCTACCCCGAGCACATGGTGTTTTGTATGACAGCTGTAGTATATGTCATATTCTTTCTTCTGTAGGACACCATTCCCTGTCCATCTGATTTCTTGAAGAGCTGTTATGTCAGATTTATATTTGGACAGGGCATCGGCTAGCTGCTGAGCAGCTCGAGCTCTATAGAGCGATCGTACGTTCCACAAGAAAATTCGTAAATCGTTTTTCAGTTTTCGTTGCGTGGGTTGTCGTCGTGTGATCAGTCCGTTTCCGAGGCTTGTTGTCGGTCTCGTAATTCATAAAGTTTTACGGGACAAGGAATTAACCTGTCGCCAACCTGAGGAACCAGTCTGATCATATTAGCCAAACCTTTTTAAAGGCTTGTTTCTAGCGGCCGCCACGGAGAGGCTATGATCAGACTTCCACCAGTCCCGAATAGTTACGGCACGTGCATGTTTTCGTATGCTACATGTTATTCCCCCTATTCGTCTGATGGCTGACCGCCCAAATTGTTTTCCGTTCTTAGAATATCTGGGTTATGAAATTTTTTTTTCAGTTTTTTTTATTTAAAAAAAAACACGGTATGTTCATTTTTTTCCAAATTCATACCAAATCTGTATGACCTTATAATGAGTACATTTAATTTTATTTGAAATCAATAGCATTATTTTTTCGTGAAATATTTGAAACTAACCAAAATTTTTACTTTTTTTTTGAACCGTTATAGTGAAAAAACTACACACTGAATTTTAATAAACGCCCTTTCAGCCTCTTTGGTAGTTATTATCTATTAAACAAAATTTATTTGAAGTCGATATCTTTACTCTTTCTTGAGATATCGACGACGAAAAATGGTACCAGAACGTACGGACGTACGAACGTACAAACGTACGAACGTACGAACGTACGAACGTACGAACGTACGAAAGTACGTACACACGCACAGATATCTCTCTAAAAATGATTGATATAGCCTCTAGGGACCTTGAAACGTCGAGAAATGTCAAAAATTCCAATTTGACAAATCGGATCGATTTTAATAACTCCCTATTATGGGAAGTTAATAAGGCGATACCATTTTGGAGTCAATCTGATGAGTATTGAAGATGTAAAACTTATCCTCAACGACAGTAAAAATTGGGGGAAACTTGCTTCTTATTGCTACACAGCGTTCGATTATAGAACAAGAATTATAAATGAAAATTTCTGAAATAAATAATGCACTTTTTCTAAGTTAAATATTGTAAAAATACTTTTAAAATCAATTTTTGTATACTTACAAACAAAAAATGTTAAATTTGTTGTCATTTTTCGGCAGACGGCTTAGCCATGCTTAAATATACTTATTAATAAATAACTGTAAATTTTATAAATGAACTAATAAAGTACCAAATAATAAAAAATAAGAAAAGACATAACCTTTGTTCTCCGCTTCTTGAATACGCCTGTCAAGTATGGTCCTTTTATAAATTCATTTATCCAGAATCGAGAGAATTCAATGTCGTTTCCTACGCTTCATCCTTCGATGGTCTGTCTTGGTTTAACCCTTTTATTCTACCTTCGTATCGAGACCGACTTCTTTTAATTAAGTTGAATTCACTTGAAGAACGGAGAGAAATAAGCGACATACTCTTCATTCAATGACTACTTTCAGGGTCACTTAACTGCACACCTCTGCACAATTCCATCTCTTTCAACACTAATTTTTGTAACATAAGAAATCCTTGGCGCTTCTATCTGCCTACCCACCATACCACTTATGGCTCCAACGAACCTATTACTGGTATGCTTTTAATTGTATCTAACTTTAACTGTTTCGACTTCAACCTCACCCTGCCTGAAACTCCGCCTTAATCATCCTAACAATTCTGTCCAAATAGACTTAAGAGCTATATTTATCTTACATTAAGAATAACCTGTATTAAGCCTTTTAAATGGAGGTATTTCCCTCACCAGAATTGAAATAAAAGCTGACAAAAAATCAATTTCTTTTCTAGGGAATTTACGGAAATAGAAAGGAGTTATGTTTAGTGGCCGGAAATTATAGATCAGCCTTCAAAATTTACTATAAGTTATACTCAATTTGCCTGTAAACTGAACTTATCCCCTTTCCAAATTAAACCATCCAATTAAATTGTTGAGCAGAAAAGTTCCCGGTCAATTGAATAACGGATGATCGAGAGTCGACTGTAATTTTAACTTAACTAATAACTATAATGTAGTGTAACTCGTGTTTTATTAACATGTTAGTTGCAACTGATACAATTTTAGATAAAATAAAATCATTAAAATGTCAAGTAATTGTATGATAATTAAGTTGATGAATTTATATAAATCAAAAATACCTGTGGAAAAGGTAACAGAAGCTCTTAAAATGTTTCGGCCATTTATTCTACTTAACGGTCTTGCATTATGTATTTGGTCTGTTGCAGTATCTGGTATTACGGTAAGATAGGTATATACTTTTTACTTAAGGCATTTATTTAACCTATTTACTTCTCCTAGGATTGGGACTTCGTTATATTGCGTATTGAATACAACACTTCGAATACTGATATCATCGACTTTGATTTACGCCCTTTACGTGTAAGTCCGGGAGTGTACGCAATCAATGGGTCCTTTTTTCTTGGTGATGATGTCGACAATACATTCATAGTGAGTTATCATATCATTATCATTCTATTCCATTAACTAAAAGGCGGGTCTAATTACCAATTATCCGCAGGTAGATTTAAAACTAGATCGCAGTGCATCGGGCAGTAGTCAATTTAAAGCAACTCCGTTCGCACTTCCAAAGAACACTTTCTACAAATTCATGACTTCAATCTATGTTAAAATGTTGCAAAAAGACTTGCTTGGATGTAGCAATTTACCAGAGCATAAAGACAAGTTCGATAAACCCTTACAAAAAGGTACATATGTATTGAATAAGTGCATTATTTCAAACGATGATATGCCAGGCCACATACAACCAGGAATATATAGGGCTACTGGTCATCTTGCTGGCGAACGTATCGAGTTATTTGTTTCTATATTTTTTGAAGTAAATACTAAATCAATGGTTTGAAACTGATTGTATCTGTAATAAAATTTGCACTAGACAAGTTGTATTTTTATAATTATTAGAACAATTTACTTTGTTCATATATTATATTTGTAAATATATGTAATAGTTTTATTTTATTACCTAGATCTCTTGATCAATTTAAAGGGAAATGTCTAACGTTGGTTTAGTGCGAAACATGATTTTATCACCACCAGAATTTATGTAAATTTAATAGATAAATACAGTGCCTTGCATAAGTATAACCGCACCTTGTAAAAATGAGTTTTGTAGAAAATTAAAATGGGAATGACACCTTACCATTTTACTTGCGATATAGGTACTATAGGGCAAGTTCTGCATTTGGAAAAAAAATCGAACTCGAGATTTTGATCAAAGTTGACATTACGATGATAGCGAAGACGAATCAGGGGGGTCCGACAATTCCGTCTGTCTGTCTGTATGTCTGTATGTCTGTACCTGTACTACCGGAGGTATTTTCTTCAAACTGGGTAGTTAAGGGTCTTCGGTGATTCCCTAGAGGAGAAATTGAAATTTTTTTTAGCTCCAAAATTAACGGTACCCCCCATACACCCGTAATGCAAAATCTTATTTATCTCGGAAACGGCTCTAACGATTTTGATAAAAAAAAATTAGATGTGATCTTATGAACATAGGCTACATTTTGGTCAAACAAAATTTTGGGGCAAAATGTTATTAGGGGTACCTGCCATAGACCCGTTTTTTGATGTGTAAACATCTTTCCCGGCGGTAGAGTGAATCGAAAACGTGTGTAAAACTTATACGTCCCGTGTAACCCGTTACGGTTACACGTTACGGTTACACGTTCCGTGTAGCAATCTACCTTACCGACGATTGCATTTAACACCATGTTTACATTGTAAATATTGCGTACTTACGACATCGTGTTTACATTGGAGATTTTGAGTACTGAAATCTCGATTTTATTACTTTCCATTGCTGGCTAGAACTTAATTCAATTCCTCAACATTTCTTCACCTCTCGACTAATTAGGCCTATTCTGCCACATTTGTTATTCTGCTATAGATTTTCTGTTATGAATCATAAAAGATTTCCACCTTAAAAGATCTTTTATGATTGTTATTCAGAAGTTCGAACTTTTATAAAAGTCTGTTAGGCTAGTCGCGCACTGGCAACTGTGATCGAAATCAAATAGTTTAATCACCAGTTGAAAGAGAACCGCGCACTCTTTACTCACGCTCACACTCTTTTCTCTTTTGCGCTTATGGAAAACAGCTCAACTATTACGAATTAATTTTAGGCAATCGTTTAGTTTGTGTCAAAACACAAACTTTTTAGTTGCTCGAATCGATTTGCTCTAAGTGCGCGGTGTCCCATATAAGCCCATATGTTTCAATTTAGCAACTACACAGTTGCAAAACTAAAAATTGAATGTGCGTGCCTGGCCTTTTGTGCTACTTCGAACACGAGATCTGTTATAAAACTGAACTAAATCTGTTATCGTAATCAGCTGTGATTATGTAAAATATTTCATCTGACATAATTTAAATGGATGACGAACAAAAAAGTAAAAACTCTTAGGCTGGGCGCGCACATTCAATTTTTAGTTTCGAAACTGCTTGGTTCGAGCAACTAAATAGTTTGTGTTTTGACACAAACTAAATGATTGCGCGCTCATTCAATTTTTAGTTGCACAACTGTTTGGTTGCTTGTAGAAAACAAATGAACTATTTAGTTGAATGTCCACGCAGGTGCATATGATTATATGTTACACAGAATAGCGAACTCATTTCATTCAACTAAGTAGTTCATCTGTTTTCTATAAGCTACCAAACAGTTGTGCAACTAAAAATTGAATGTGCGCGCCTAGCCTTACAGATTTCATAACAGATTTTGGCATGCTAAACACTAAAAATGCTATTCGTAAAAGATTTTTTCTATGTTCGAACGTTTGACAGTTCATAAAAGTTTTCTTAGCAGATTTTATAACAGATTTTAGCGTGCTGAATACCAAAATTAAAATTCATAAAAGATTTGTTGACAGCTCAAACATTTGTATGGAAATTCATAGCAGAATAACAGAATAGAAGAATAAAAGATCTCGGCGAATAGGCCTAAATATGTGAAAAAGACGAAAGACAAATCAACTGGTGTAAAATTTCATAGCGGGTTCATTTAATGTCTTAAAAAATCCACTTCACGTTATTGACGGACGATAAAATTTTATTTTATGCTCGCAAAAAATGCATTTTCAGAGTTGAACTTTAAAAATCCAAAAAATGTTCTTCAGGGCAATCAGTTGACATCTGCAATGAAATATTCTCGATACGTCAAAATTTAATTTGTCCCTTATCTGTCATACCATATAATTATTTTAATTATCGAATTAGATATTCTTTATTATATCAAAATATACTTTTAGCATTCACTATATCAAAATATAGATACTACGACTTCAATGTATTACAAAAATTAGTTTTTGCCACTTATAATTCCATTACAAGGTGGGAATGATGTCAATCGGTTTGTAAATCTTTGACAGAGGGAGTAAGATAAAGTGCAGAAACCTAAAAAAAAGTTAAAGGATTGGTTTGATTTTGATAAGGTGAACGCTCCATCTAGTGGTTTTTTCAAAAAAAAAGTTTTGACAAGTATATTTGTTGGCGGCGTTAAGCCAGATATACATTGTTCAAATGCATGAAAAGCACACACAAGTCTATTATTTCAGTGGCGAGAGAACGTTGCCCTTTGTGGTTTTTTTTTTTCAGCAAAATTTTGCTTTTACGAATTTCTTTGAGATTTTTGTAATTTTATCCGAGTAATTTGTTTTATTTTGTCTGTCCATTTTATCATACAATTTTCGTTTGCTGTTTTAATATTTTAATCAGTGCTTATGCTGTGCTGTGTTCTCATCTCTTCAACGTAATATACGCAAATGAACTAATAAATACATGATCAATCATCAACCTTGCATATAAAATATTTCTATGCAGTACGCTAGATTGAAAAGATTTTGATTTTTCTTCAAGCCTACCTCCAATCTATACGTGTGACTTTTTCACTAATACACTTAAAATTGCTGAGAAAAATGCGGAGTTATTGTTCATTCTTCTTTGTGGTTTTCTTTTTTATATTTGGCGTTCGCTCAGTGCAATTCGCTTAACTGAGAAGAGTAAGGAGTGCGAAGAGATGACTTCTTTTCGCATGAACAAAGTTAACTCATATTAAAAATCGCTGTGTTTAAAAGCACAGATGCACTCGAAAGGAAGCCAAAAGAGAAACAGATATTAAAATCAGATTCGTTTAAAAACAGTCTATTTTTTATCAGATAACATCTCTGTTTGAATATAAGTGTAAAAATATAATGCTGTCACAAGCAACATCCCTGTTTAAACATAAGTCAAACAAACTTTACGTTACGTAGCGGAGTCCACTTACTCCTAACACATGTCACGAACTACTTCATCGAAGCATATTGTCGATAAGGTTTTTGGGTCGTGTGAAATGAATAAGTGTCGGCACGGCAGTGCGAACTTTGGGAATCGATGTAGTATGCCGACATGGCGTGTAAAAAAGGATCGAAATAGTTCGTCGACACAATTTTTTATGTTGTTATTCGGTTTTAGTTGTTAACTAGTGTTTTTGATCCCATTAATCTTAAATTCACTTTATAATTTTTTTGATTATTACATTAAAAGTATCCTAAACACAAGTAATAATGGAAAATGAACAAGAAAAATGTGTTTGGACTCGTTCCGAAATAATTATTTTACTAGAAATAAGTAAAGACAACAAAATAGTTGATTATTTCAAATCGCTTTTAAAGGACATGGTGCAAAAATACATGTGTTTAGGTTGAAAGCGTTATGTTCAGCTATGTATGTATATATTTTTGGATCTAAGTAGTTATAAGTGGAAGGGATAAATTATGGGAAAAATAGTGGCTTTCATTTGAATAAATCTAAAGTCACAAACTAGTACGATTCCATTGTATGTTCGTTGGATACGTTCGATAACAAAAATTCGGCACTCAGACAAACGTTGATGTTTACACATCTTAACCGTGAGTCCTGGCACTCACACTTTTTTTTTTATTTTCGACTTTCTCATTAACGGCTCTAAGGATTTTAACCCAAAATTTTCAGCAGGAGTCCCCTTAAGTTTAAAATAATAAAATAATATTGTATATAAAAATATTCGAAAAAATATTTGTTGGGTTTTTTTGAAAAAAAAATTTTTTTTTAAATCAATATCTTCAAAACCTATGAACGATTATTTTTTGAATTTATTTGCTAAAATCAATATTATTTAATACTTAAAATTCGCATCCTACATTTTTTCATGAAAAAATTTAGAGAAATTTCTTATATAAAAAAATTATTTAATAATTAAACGTTTTTCTTAAAGTTTATTTGCATAAATTCATACTTTTCCGGAAACCAGACGACAATTTTATGCACTTGAACATTATTAACTCATTAAATCCATGTTTTATATTTATAAAATGTATCTTAAATTCCAAAGTACTTTTACATAAGAGCAAGTTCGTGCGATCCAGTCGCATCGAATGGCATCACTAATCAAGTAAATTGAGAAGAAAAAATGAAAATTAAAAATTAAAAATGGCAATTCAATAAAAAAAATAGTTTGGTGTCATTCTCATTTTAATTTTCTACAAAACCCATTTTTACAGGTGCGGTTATACTTATGCAAGGCACTGTATATCGGAAATTATACTCCAGCCCTTCAGACTCCAAAAAAAGACCGAAAAAATATAAATTACATTCCCATAACTGAGCTTTAATTAACGCCGAAAAAATATGGACCACATTTTGATTTCATCATTTTAACTCTTAATTTGTCATATCCTTAAATTTCTTTAACAAAAATATATTTATTTTAAAATAATATCGTTTCTAAAACAATAAATTATTTAAAAAATATTTTACCTGATGTGTTTCACCTTTGTATAAAAACAATAAACATTATGGTATTTTCACGAAGAAAACTATTGGGGAGCCACATACTCGTACGTAGAAGCTTTTTGCAGAGTCTTTTTATAGTTGAGTGAAAGTATAGGAATGATTCAGAAAATATAATGACAGAGAACAATATTTAATTTTATTGAATAGAGCATCATTACCACTTCCAGAAACAAAGTCGAAGTAGCTAGATTTGGAGGAAAATCGAAGTAGAACTCGAAACGAATTTTTATTTGAATTTAAAACATTTGCAACACGAAGAAGTGGTGATTAAGTCTGTCTGTAGGTCTGTAGCTCAACCTGAATGTTTTCCTCAGTACCTTAATTACAGGCATTATGAAATATTTTATTTATTTCGAAAACGGTAATGATTTTGATCAAAATAAAATTACTGGGTCGCACGATCTTGGTCGTATGTAAAAAGCTAAGAATTTCAAAAATAATGTTATAAGAGAAAAACTGTTCATTAGCACAAAATTCATTTTTACTTGCCACTTATAGGTACTTTAAGGCAAGTTATGCATTCGTAAAAAAAAATCTAACTCGAGATTTTGATCAAAGTTGACATTGCAATTCTGTCTGTCTGTCTGTTCGACTACAGCCTAAACGGCTCGACCGATTTTCCTTAAACTTGGTAGATATCACTTTTAATTTTTTCCCCCCACACGTTTTTCCTTTTTTTTAAGACCAAAAATAACGGTACCTGCCATACGAATTTTTTTCGAAATTTTATAAATATTTTTTTTTCTCAAAAACTGTTCACCAGATCTAAAAAATAAAAATGCAAAAAAAAATGTATCTAGTTAAAGCAAGGTAATGGTTAAAAAAAAATTTCCGAAAAATGGTTATTGAGGGTACCCCCCATGGAACCATTTTTTTGGTTTTTGATTTTCTCAAAAACGGTACAACCAATTTTGATCATTTTTTTTTGCTAAAGCTCCCCAAAAACATAAATAGAATTGTATACTCAAATTTTCAAAAAAAATTTGTTTGCATTTTAAAAAAAACTTCAATTTTTTTTTTTCAAAACTCAATATTTCGAAAACCCCATGCTAGATTTTTTTTTTAAATTGATAAATAAAAGTTTCTCAATACAGTTTACAAGAAGTGAGACAAAAAAATTTATTTTACCTAAAAATAAAGGTACCTACCATACAAATGCTAAAAAATTTAAAAAAGAAATGATTTTCAAAAATCGTATTTTTATCGAAAACGGCACCTAGAATTTTGATAAAATTTTTTTTCTTTCAATTAATTTTTACAATTTTTAATTTAATAAAAAAAATTTTGAAATTTATTACAGCTTGTACCTACCATAGAGCCATTTTTTCGAATTTTGAATTTCTCATTATCCACATAACTGATCTTAATGAAATTTTTTAAAGAGAAGCTTCTAAAAAGTCTAAAACACTTTGCATTTAAAAACTTAAAAATAAATATTTTTTGAATTTTTGAAAATTATTTTTTCTTTTTTTTTGAAAATTCGATATCTCCGAAACGGGTCAATATTTACTACTAAAATAATTTAAAAAATTAATTTTATCCTTACGAACAGTTTTCTCTAATAACATTCGTTTTTAAAATTCCTAGTCTATTACATAGGAGCAAGTTCGTGCGACCCAGTCGTGCATTTTATTTAAATGACTAACACAACTTTTTTAGAAGTTGGAGCCAAAAACAGAATGCCCTGTGAGCCAAGCAAATATAAGTTTATGCAAGAACGAAGATTACAAGCCGTTGTAGTGGTTTCTTAAAAAAATTAGGCTTTTATATACAAAATTTTTCAAACAAATTTTGGTCCGCCAACTTAAAGTTTAAATTATTTAAATTTCAAAAAAAAAAGATTGGCCTGTTTTTGAGATATTGTATTTTCCATCAAAAATTGAATTTTCTTTTATGAAATATTTACAAAGTTTTTTCAAGTTATTAGAAGCTTCTCTATAAGAAATTTTATTAAAATCCTTAATGAGAAATTTAAAATTTGAAGAATGGTCTTATAGTAGTCAGTAATATCTTAACTTTCTATTAAAGTATAGCTAGATCATAGAAAATTCTAAGTGTCGTTTTTTAAAAAAAATACGATTTTAAAAAACCATTTTGAAACATTTGTATGGTGGGTACCGTTATTTTTATGTATAATAAACTTTTTTTCTCAAATCTTGTAGATTGTATTGAAAAACTTTTATTTGGCAAGTTTAAAAAAAAAGAATGATGACTCATGGGATTTTGGAAATATTGAGTTTTGAAAAAAAAAAAAATTAGATTTTTTTTATCAAAACAAAAATTTAGGTATTTGAAAATTTCAATACACAATACTATTCAAACTTTTGGGCAGCCTTAGCATAAAACAAATTAACAAAATCGGTTCTACCATTCCGATACCATAATTCCAATGGGAAAAGTTTTTTCAACAATTTACCTAGGGCTAAATGAAACTTTTTGAATTTAAAAACTGCAACAGTTTTTGAGAAGAAATAAATATTTAAAAAATTTCGGAAAAAAATTCGTGTGACAGGTACCGTTATTTTTTGTATTAAAAAAAAAAAACCTTTATAGAAAACCGTCTGATCCGCTTAGGTTGTAGTCGAACATACAGACAGACAGAATTGCGAGACCCATTTTTTGCGTCTTCGCTATCATCGTAATGTCAACTTTGACCAAAGTCTGGGTTCGATTTTTTACGAATGCATATGGGCAAATCTCAGGAACTTTTGACTTTCGTGTAACTTTGAAATTAAGTTACTTCATAGTCATATTTTTTTACTCTATCTCTGATAATTTTTTCGAAAATATAGTATTACAGTATAAAAAAAGTTATTTTCCACATTTAGAATTTTTTTTTTAGCTATAGAACGAGTAAAAGGCAAAAAGTATAAAAAAAATACAAAATTTTATATGTTACTATTAAAATATTTAAAAAGTTTAATGTTCTTACGATTGAAGCTTCTGATTTTAGTTTGTTAAACTCAAATGGGGTATAAGAAACTTTGAAAATCAAAATTTTTTATGAAAAAATTATGTGCTTTGCTTAGATTTATGACAGTGTTTGCCAGAAGTTTCGGTACTACAATTCCGAAAAAATCATTAAAATCTGGTACGTCTCTTATCATTTACACAGCATGCTTTGCACCGATTTCTAAATTAAGCTTTGGTAGAGGTGTGTGCTAAAATCGCAACCTGGTTAAAATTAGCTTATACTGAATTAAAAGAGTGCGAAACTTTTTTTTTTCAAGACATTTTTAGTTAGCACTCTAATAAAAAGCAATATTTCCCGTTCTTAACTATTGTTCCTTCTTCTAAATCATACTAAGAAGTGTACGTTTTGTCGCTGACGCTACATATTTTATGGATCTTTAAAATTCAGTAGTTAATTACAAAGAAAAATCATTGATATTTTTTATACATTACTTTTTAAGGGAGAGTACGATAACTTGGCCGCCAAGATTTGATGACGGATTTTTGTAGAGCGGTCAAAAACAAGCACTTTTTACTATGGGAGGGGGGGTCTATCTCCCCCCGCTTAGGAGGTAGGGGCACTTTTATAAAAAATGGTTTAAATTGAAAAAAAAATAAATATTAAAAAACAACGGCAACACTTACAATAAAGTGCTATACTGCGTTTGAAAGCCAGAAGATTCTTCTATAATCCTGCATTTAAATTAAATTACTCATGTCAATGGTTTTTGAGAAATTCGCATTTAAAGTCCAAATTTTGATAAAAAAAACGTGAAACAAAAAGTTTAGACTGATTGTTTTCAAAATTGTGAAATGAAATTGTAAATTAGCTTATAATGTGTTCCATGTATCTATCAGTTCTTAATCGAACGCAAAAAACCGCATGATTCTATGTCTTCTAGTTTTTGAGAAAATCGAAAACTACCAAAACTGTTTTTTTTTGATTTTTGGTGGTGACGGTGATTCCATTTTAAGGATTAATGTTAATAAACATAATGCATCTTTGTTAGTTCAGTAGAGCAATTCATTTTGCGTTACGCAGAATTGCACACCGCCACGGGAGTTGAATTTTCATTTGGTATTAAGCCAATTTCTTCGAAAAAAGTAATATTTTTTTCGTTGGTCGACACTAAATCACCGAAAGAAGAAAATATTGGAAAATTATTCAATTTGAGAGGGGATGTTTAACCGCCTTTTTTCATTTAGAGAAAAAACACTTCACTCTTACAAAAGTTGAATAACGAATGACCTTGGTAAACAATAACTTGTACCACATTTATCATTTGTTATAAAAAATTAAAAATTTCTATATTAATTTAAAATTTCGCGCTTACATATTTTCTGTAGTTCAAATATTAACGAATGCAAGCTAGGGCAGTGAGAAAAGTGAAAGAAAATGATCCTTATCAATAACATTCTTATAAACATAGGTATAAACAACTTACGTCGAACGTTATTGTGGTATCAGTAGTCTTTGTGACTCGGCCACGCCACGTAAAGTCGTTTCGTGTTACTGTTTCGATAGTTCAACGTCGCACTATGGGACCAAAAGATGAAATTCATCTCAAAAATGGTTTTGGTGAATTTCGTAATTTGAAAAATCTAATGATGGGATTATTTACTAGAAATAGGGTTCTTCCTAACACAGTAAATTTTTTGTATCTTACTTTTGTTCTAGGTACCTAAATTTACAGTTAAAAATGACATTTCGATATTTTTATTTTTTAGAATTATTGGAAGTGAGAGTTTGAAGTCAGTTATTTCGTAGTTTTTCTGGACAGAATGTATAAGTATTATACCTTTTTGAAAAGCCCAAGCCCTCTTCTTTACAAAACAGTTATATTTTTTTAATTAAGTTCACCAGTAAATTAATAAAAAAAATGAGTAACGTGTAGTATATTTTTCATTTTTTTGTTTTCAATTGAAGTTTTCTCTGTTAGCTCCGGCTGCCTGCGTTTAGTTAATGGCTGTTTAGTATTCTAAAAATATTCTAAATTTGGAAGAAAAAATAAAAAACTTTCGCATTTTCATGCATTTTTGTTTAAGAAGAAAAAACGTATGATGAGGAAGAAAAATAAGTTTTTAGAATAAAAATTCGTATTCTTATAACTTTATTGTTAAGTGATGAAAAAAATTCAAATTTGGCAAAAATGTGGAACTTTTATTGATGCACATAAATGTGTATTCCAAAAAGTTTTAGACCATTATTTTATTACTTTTAGCCCAAAATTTCAAAAAAAAAATGTTATTATTTGTCAAAAGTTAAAAAATATAACATGTGCAACACATTTTCATAAACATCATATAAGTGACTATGTTTCCACAAAATTTATAAGTTTTTATCATTTATTTCCAATATTATTAAAATTCTAAATTTTATTTTTAGAATAAAATATTTTTTGTTTTCCAATTTTAAACTTCCTTACTCATATTTATATTAAAAAAAATCGTAATTAAATAAAAATAAATGCCAAGCATTTGAGGGTGGGAGGGGGTGTGTGGTTTATGGTTGCATATAATACAAATAATGTAGGTACATAGTTATAAATAACACTAGCATTGTTTGACGAGGCCTAAGAACTTTTAGACATTAATTAATATACCTAGTAATAAGGTGTACTTTTGAATTCCTTTTTTTTTTTGTCTTAAGGGCGAAAAACTTTCATATATCAAAAAGGGGCGTGGAAGTACACGGATTTTACTAAAAATAAATAACACTTTTCATAAACTCACTTCTTCATATAAAACTTAATTAAAAAAATGCCTGCTCTTAATGAACTTTAAGCTGAAAATAAAAAAGGGGAGTGAAAGTAGGCGGGAAAGTGAGCAGACAAAATATACATGCGATGTCTTAAGTTTAAAAAACCTCAAAAACTAATTTTCGGCTTCCTGTTCACTAAAAATAAGAAAATAACAAAAATTTAAAAAATATGGGCGTGGTAGTGGGCGGAATTTACAAAAAACTACTTTCAAATATTTTCACCGGTAAAAGAAGAAAACAAATTTCATCCAAATTGTTGCAATAATTCTTGCTCCAACAAATTTTTCCCATATAAATGAAACAAAATCTACAAATTTGTTATTTTATTTTATTAAACAAATAATAAAATAATTTATTTCTATCTGAAACGTTTTAATATTTTAAATTCTTGGTTATACAAGTATAAGTATACAAAATTTCAAAAAAAAATATTGAGAAACGAAAAAGTTATGGATTTTTGAAATGGTTTGCATAGTGCGTCGCCGGAAAATGAGTGAGAATTTTTTAAGCATTCGTTAATAAAAGAGGAACACCATCAATTATATTTTCTGATGTAACAATGGTGCTATAAACTTAATTTTAAAGGTGTGCTTAGTTATTTTCTCTTTACGCGTTTTCAACAGTCTAAAGTCAAAAGTTTCTGAGATTTGCCCATATACATAAGTCGCAAGTCAAAACAGCTGTGTGTTATGATGTTTTTTTCATATATTAAGGGTTTTTTATATGGGAAAAAATAGAGCTCGAGATATTGATACAAATTAACATTACGATTCTAACAAACACGACAAAACTGGAAAAATAAATAAAAAAAAAGTTAAAGTTAAAGATTCCCTTCAACAGAAATGAAAACTCTTTTTAGCTCCAAAGCTAACTGCCATACAGTCATTATGCGATTTTGACAACAAAATTGGAGGACGTAGCCTACATTTTGGTAAAAAAAAATGGATAAAATGTTATTAACGGTACTTTTGATAGAACGTTTTTTTTTTTTTATTTTCGACTTTCTTATTAATCGATTTTCGAAAACACATATTTTGGATTTTTGAAAAAAAAAAAAAAAAATCTGTTATACTCTGAAGTTAGAAATCATCAGAATTCTGGTGTAACATTTTTAAAATATTCACAGTATTTTATCTTCCTTCAGAGCTTTATCATTTTTGACAATTTGAATGAACATTTCCACCTGAACGGCTGCTCTGTGGTATACCACAGCTAAAGTTAGAATTATTTGCAGTATGGCCACTGAAGTACGCTAGTACGTTCTATTGCTTAAATACGATTGAGGACTTACAACAAAATGGTCGCTAAATCTTAGCTTACTTAGTTTGAAAAGCAATATCTTATGCGAGAGTATGTCAATTGCTTTACTTAAGTCAGTGAAGACGCTATCCACTTGATTGAAAGATAGAGATTTACAAATTAAAGCCTCAAACATTTTTAAAATTACCAATAATTTTGCAATAGGTCTATAGTAGTTAGCTTTTTACTTGCGACTTATAGGTACTATAAGGCAAGTTATGCATTCGTAAAAAAATCGAACTCGAGATTTTGTTCAAAATTGACATTCCAATGAAAGCGAAGACCAAAAAAGTGGGCCTCGCAATTCTGTCTGTCTGTTCGACCACAGCCTAAACGGCTCGGCCGATTTTCTTCAAACTTGGTAGATATGGGTTTTGATTTTTCCCCCCACACGTTTTTTTCCTTTTTTTTTTAAGACCAAAAATAACGGTACCTGCCATACGATTTTTTTTCGAAATTTTATTAATATTTTTTTTCTCAAAAACTGTCCCACAGAATTTTAAAAAAAAAATTTTAAAAATTTCATTTAGTTAAAACTAGGTTAATGGTTGAAAAATGTTTTCCAAAAAATTGTTATTTTTGGTGTTTTTTTTTTCGTTTTTGATTTTCTCGAAAACGGTACAACCGATTTAAATCATTTTTTTTGTATGCTAAGGCTCCTCTAAAGTTTGAATATTATTACATATTCAAATTTTCAATTTTTTATTATTTGGATTTTTAAAAAAAAAATTTCAAAATTTTTTTTTGGAAACTCAACATTTCCAAAACCCCATGCTAGATTTTTTTCAAACTTGACAAATAAAAGTTTCTTAACATAATCTACAAGATTTTAGAAAACAAAATTTTTGTATCTAAAACTAACGGTACCTTCTATACAAATGTTAAAAAATGGTTTTCGAAAATCGTATTTTTCTTAAAAACAGTTCCGAGAATTTTGCTAAATTTTATTTCTTTTGATTAATTTTTACGATCTACAATTTAATAAAAAAATTGAAATCTAGATATTACTGACTGTACCTACCATAGAACGGTTTTTTCGAATTTTGAATTTCTCATTATCAGCATAACGGATTTTAATGAAATTTTTTATAAAGAAGCTCCTAAAAAGAACGGCTTAATAATTTAACTCGCATTCGTACAGAAATAAAAACTTAAAGTTGGCCTACCAAATTTTTTTCTTAAAAATGTTTTAAAAACTTTGTACATAAAAGCTTATTTTTTTAAGGAACCACTACAATGACTTATAATGTTTGTTCTTTCATAAATTCATATTTGCATAGCATTCGGTTCTTATCTCTTACTACTAAAACAATTTAAAAAGTTAATTTTAACCTTATGAACAGTTTTCTTTAATAAAATTCGTTTTTAAAATTTCTAGTCTATTACATAGGAGCAAGTTCGGGCGACCCAATCGTGCATTTTTTTTTTTATGCTGAGGAATTATAATGAATTTTCACAAACATATGGATGAAATTCACAAAAAAACATTGAAAAGTTAAAAAGAACAGCAAAAGGCAACAATAAATGGTTTACAGTTTTTTGTTTTAATTGGAAGGTATACCGTCAGCGACCGACGGGTACATAACTTTCGTAAAGGTTATATAAAAACATCGCAGTGTTGTCTATATGAATATTAAAGTTTATTAGCTCGAAATATCATAGTTTTATGATAGTATCCTGAATTTCAGGAAGAACGGACTTCTTGAAAGTAGATGGGGTAGGTGGATAGGTGGCTTTGGTTAAGAGTTCCATCGATTTTACAGGATGCTTTTTTGAACTCATTGACGTTTCCTAGACTCAATTGCCTATAATGTTAACAGTTTCTTGACTAAATTTACGAAATCATTTTCATTTACCATAAGTGCTCTTTTATCACTGTCTATTATTTTTGGATATTTTGAAAACAGGGCAATTTAAAAAAATTCCAATTGTAACGATATCTATTGTAGAACTTGAAGACGAAGATTAACACAATATTGTTCCATTAATGAATTTTGTTTATTTAAGTAAAAGACTTTAGAACTAGACTAACTATAAATAAGCTAATCCATAATCTTCTGAATGGTCTGTTCCAAATGGATGGATTAGTTGATATTCACCCAGCAAACAATAAAGCAAAAATATTATGTAAATCATTATCAAATTAATTCCAATTGATCGACGAACATTAAAATTAGTTGAAGAAGCTGCGAATAATAGTCCAACTAAATTGATCATCAAAAAAATTGTACAATTTTCGCCCATTGATCCTCGAGATACCTGGAAGTAAATAGAAAATAAAATAAAATAAAATGCACTAATTGTAAAGTCCTTTTAAAATATTTAAGATTAGGTAATCGGACTAGAATGTCCATTTGGGAAAAAGTCAACAACTTCAAAATGTACTACAAGTTTTCCAGAGGGTAAAAGTTATGGAGATTTTAGAGAAAATTTTGCTGGTGCTTTTGAGTGTAAAGAGGACTACTTTTTGTGTAGGATTTTTATTTAACACAAAGGCTGTATTTAGTTACATTACAATGATGATGACGCAAGGGCAATTCTGTCCTGAGAGGTTCCTTAACAAATGGGACTAAGTTAAATAAAAAAAACTATTTTGGAAAATATTTAAAAGAATTTGCTAAAAGTGCATAAGTGCATAAATTGCGTTGGACACAAGTCAACAAATTATAATCTTTTATATCAAATAGAGAATAGGCGTGTTTTGTTGAGCTTCTTAATGTACACATTAAGAAATGTTACACATTAAGCTTATTTTGCACATGTAAATACAACAACAACAAGTTAACAGCACAATCACTCTTCAGCAATTTTAATGTAACATTTCTTAATGTGTACATTAAGAAGCTCAACAAAACACGCCTAATATTTCAATGCATTTATTTCCTTCACTGTCCGTCCACTCCCATTACAGAATTAAATATCCACCTGACTCGCACGAACTTCCACGTATGTTTAAACTATAAAATTAGTGTTATTTATTTAATATCAATATTTTATTATTGGCTTAGGCCCACTGGTCTGCGTGTTTTTAAGCAAATCTGAATATATTGCTTTTTAGAAGGCAATCAGCATGACGTGGTACCAAGGTTTAAGTAGCAAACACTCACCTAATCTGCCATTTTGGGATAACCCCAAATCGGTAGGGAAGCTGAGGAGTAAAAAACTAGGAACTGCCTTCCCAAATTCAGGGTGTAAAGTGTGTAAAGGTGTATCAGACCAAAAACATAAATGTTAAAAAAAGAGCCAAGTTCTTCTATACAAAAACCTTTGTGTAACAAGTCAGCCGTAAAAAGTACTGAGATCTAAAAGTACGGCAAGTTCTTACTTCATGAAGGTTTAATACTAGGGATGTAACCGATATATTAGTATTCACTAAGATATTACTAATATTTGAAAATATTCAATATCGCTAATACTAATATCATAAATATCCTAATATTCAGATATCTAGCAAAAATATTCACTTCTCCCTACCGCAACAATAATTATCTTCTATATTCTACCTAAACATAACCAACGATTTCATTCATTTGCACTCTACTTGTTCTCATCTCATATGTATCTCCTTCTTCTTCTTACCTACCTAAAATATAAATATCGTACCTACGAATATTCGCTTTGGCTTTCGTTATAACCACACCACCACACAGAGACACGCCACTCAACCTCACTACTCTTGTTCTGATATCTCTTTCTTACCTAAAATATTAAGATACATAGTGATAGTATCAACTTGAGTGCCACTGATACTATGAGTAATACGATACGAAGATACTTTGATACAAAAATATTAGCTTCGAAGCTAATATTTTTGTATTCATAATATTTTTGGTATTAGGTATTAGTATCATAGTGAAGGTGATATTTTTGTATCATACAAGATATCAGTATTAGGATTAACTTCGAAGCTAATATTTTTGTATTCATAATATTTTTGGTATTAGGTATTCGTATCATTGTCTGTCGAAGCGAATATTTTTGTATCAAATTAGATATTAGTATCAGTATGGGACGCATATCTGATATATTTTTATGGATTGTATTGTTTGTATGAGGAAAAAAGACTGGAAAGAGACAAAAGCGTGAAATGTTTATAATGCAAGCAAAGTGGGATGGTGTTTAAATTGGACACTGGAATTTTTCTGTTTAGTGAACGAAGGAAGATAGGAAATAAACCAAAGATGGTATGTATTTATGCTATGGATTTAAGTTTGTGGTAGTGCATGGACTTCATTTTCAATCTTGTAATTTGATGGTTTCTGATATGAAAATTGTATTTTAGTATGAAAAGCTGTTAATTTTTTTTTATTGTTCTTGTATGGAATGGCAATGCAATACTAATATTTTTAGGTAGGTATGCCGGGGAAATAGAGCGTAGTTTGTAGAGAACACTTAATTCTGACTTTTTTTTTTAAATGCAATAGCGAAAAAGGGCTAAGATAGGACGGTTTACCGTATTAAATAATAGTAGAACGCAATTATTTGTTTCAGGATATACGAATAAGAACTAAACACTAACATGTAGGTATGGTTCATTTTGAAAAGACTGGAATTAAATTTCAAATTTCGTTTCAATCTGACTGCTGGTAAGAAAGAGAGTTAATTGTTAAAAACCAAAAGTTGAATTGTAAAAATAAATTTAAATTGTTAAAATAAATGTTAATATACAGGTAAGAAGAAGAAGAAATGATATTCAAGTAATAATCAATTGTGCCAATATTGTCAGCGATAATGTTTAGTTTAATGCTATTATTTTTCAATACCTGCAGTGAAAGCGAATAACAGCTAAAACGAAATCAACGCAACACGAAATAAAATTAAATTCAAGACAAAAAACTAAATACCTACCTACCCAGGAAAAACAAATTAAATAACTACCTACCTATAATAATTCATTTAAGTAAGAAATGTTCAAATTATTAAGTTCAATGATTCTGATTATAGGTATATCAGTGACTTTAAAAGTAAGTACATAGTAGGTACCTATATCACCCTTTTTTTAAATTGATCTTATTAGTGTCACAATCATGAGGGTCAGGACATATTTTTGGGAAAGATATTTGTAGAATGTAGAATTGGGCGTTTAGATAGCTTTTGGTGCATACACTGAAAATAAACAATAACGAAAATATTTTGTCAATATGACAAAATTTCGTAGAATTTACAAAATTAATTTGTCATATAAACAATTCTTTTTTATATCAGCAAATTTTTTTTGTTAATGTAACACATTGTTTTTTTTTTTCATTGTCGGATTAACTAAGTCATTTTGTTTAATCAACAAAAAATTTTGTCAATTTAACAAATGTATTTTGTTGAATCCACAAAATTTATCTGTCAGCTTAATAAAAATGGTAATCAATTTGAAAAATTTTCTTGTTTCAAAATAGCCTTTGTTTTACTTTTTAATCCATAAAAATTGGCGTTTCGTCCCTGCGATCTCACATGGAATCATCTGTGAGGGCGTATTGACAATAAGCAATTTTCGTTAAATTCAGTTAATCTTACATCGATTTTTTGACGGAAACCAAATGTTAACTATATCATATCTACACCAAAGATTTATTTGATTGATTATTTCATGATCAAAAAAATATTCGCTGAATTTTTTCTTTTCCTTACAAAATAGTTTTATCTATCTGATAATTATATTTTATCAATATTACAAAATAACTCAACCCCAAAATGAAAAAATTTGTCATTTCAACAAAAATGTTTTAATTTTTTGTTAAATTGACAAAAACTTTGTGATAGGTACCTATTGACAAACATTTATAAAACAGATTTTTTTTTAGATACAAAAAATATTTTGGTAAAATCACAAAAAAATTTGTGGATCACAAAAATCTCTGTTTTATTTTGTTATATTAACAAAACTTGGTTTGTTAAACTGACAATATTATTTGTAGAGCATATTTTGTTAAACTGACAAAAAATCATGCAGAATTACATTTAGGTACATTACAACAAAATCATCCTTTCGTATTGATAAAATATTATTAAAACGATAATATTGTTTTGTTGAAGATCAATATGACCTAGGAATTTATTTTCAGTGTATGTATAATGTAAAAGGAGGATACATTTTTCCAAATATTAGTGATATTTTTATATCGGTTTAAATATTATAATATTTGTTAACTAATATATTAGTATTAGGTAATATTACAAAATATTAGTATTGACCCATGCCTATTTAATACCGAATATTTAAAGTTGAATAATATTGAAACAGCTACAATGTAATAGAGAAATTTTATTATTTAATGATTACTGACTAAAATTTGATGGGTTTACTGGTCAAATTTTTAAAACCTTTCGAATTGGGCATAAAAAAACTTGCCCAGTAAGCCTATCAAATTTTAGTTCAATATCAGTTCTGAGGAAGTGGGCGGATATCACGCCCCTCAATGGAAAACCTCAAATTTTATATTTTTTACTTTATATGCAATTTAAGCCCTGCCGCCTTACAAAATTTCATCGTTTCACAGCATTCGGAAGTGCTCAATTCAACCAACACCAATTCGGAGAAAGTGGGCGGATACCATGCCCCCTGAATGGAAAACTTCAAATTTTCGATTTTTTCCTCTGCTAACATGACAAGACCTACCGTTGTGCAAAATTACAAGATTCTACGATGTCGGGAAGTGCTCCATAATTTTGATGATCTGTCAGTCAGTCAGTGAGTCAGTCAGTTACGGTTTTTGTGATTTTTGAGGCCTTATATCTCAGAAATCGCTTACGCTAGAAAATTGAAATTTGGCGAGGAAATTGTGCCTGACTAGCTTAGCAAATATTCGGAATTTTAAGTTTCCGACGTCATTGGTACTGAAGATATGTAGGCGTCAAAAATCACCTGAGTTTGTTTCTTTAAAAAGGGTGTAGTGCCAGAACTTGGCTGGGCACTACCGTGCCCTTTGATTATAACAGTACCTCTTCATTCCCAAAATAGGGAAAAAAGAAGCAACCCATCCAAAGTCGTTCAGACCAAAAAATTTAACATCTTCAGTACTGAAAACTTTGGAAAAAGTAATTGACAACATCGCAAGATCAGAAGTTTAAATAAGTAACCCTCTTAATCAGTGATCATGCATATAGGATGCACAGATCAAAAGAGACCGCTCTGTTTCATCTAACAAGAAGTTGTAGATGCGTTAGCTGACCTCTGACCCTAAATTTCAATTCCTATGTACTCCGCATTCAGATCCGATGTCATTTAGCTCTATTACCCAAAATTGATTTCTCCGTGATAGAATTTTCGAGCGTTAATGTGGTGGCCTACTTTTAATGAAGTCAAGATGTTTTTTTTTGGCATGCAGGCGAAAATTCAAATTATAAAAATGTCCTTCTCTTCGGCACCAGTTTCTAATTACAGAGTATGGTTTGGCGAGCTAGCTGGAAGTATTAAGTAAATTTCGTTTTAAGTAAATATCGTTGCAGCTTATCTATTTCTTCCAATATCCCAAACCTCCAAACTTGAGCGCCTTATGATTGGATAGCCCTACATACCTCTCAAAAAAGTTTCTAATTTCTAATTTTCTAATTTTTTCCTTGTCAAAAAGTTTTGCCAAGTGACAATGTTGCAGTTCTTAGCTGAGTTGCATTAGAACTCTGTATATATAATTAGAAGTAGTTCTTATTTGTTCATATATAAATAACCATCTTTTCCTGGTGAGAATATCTACACCATAATTTCTGACTTTACAATGTTAAATTGTTGCACTACTTTTCCAGGCGACGTATCATATTTTGGATAATTCGGATGTCCTCTGCTATGATGACCATAATCAGCTGCATACAATAGCAAACTCATAAAGGGTATGATTTATAAATTAGCAAGCTCCGTGAAATTTTTTTGAAAAGAACTTTATGATTCACGAAAAACACATACACTTTATTTTTCTTCACAAGTTTTATATGAACTGTTGATGCAAAGTTATTAATGTTATCTTTAGCAATTTTTCTTGAAACCTTATTGATACTGGGTCAGTATATGGTTTCTCTCCAAATCCAAGTGTAAAGTCTCTCATTATTTAGGGTTCCCATCATCGTCATGCACGAAATATCTCTATAATTACTTGGCCGATTTATATCCACTACTTGCCTTAGTTATGCATTCGTAAAAAAAATCAAACTCGAGATTTTGATCAAAGTTGACATTACGATGATACAGCGAAGAAAAAAAATTGGGTCAATCAATTCTGTCTGTCTGTCTACAGCTTAAGCGACTTGGCCGATTTTCTTTAAACTTATTCGAAACGGTACCACGATTTTGATAATTTTGTTAATGCTAAACGTCCCTAAAAGTTTGAATATTATTGTGCACTCAAATTTAAAAAAAATGGATTTTAAAAATTATTTTTTTTTTCAAAACTCAGTATTTTGAAAACCCCACGCTCGATTTTCTTAAACCTTAATAAAAAAAGTTTATTAAGATAATCTACAAGATATGAGAAAAAAAATTATTTTACCTGAAAATAACGGTACCCTCCATACAAATGTTAAAAAATGGTTTTCGAAAAATTTTTAATTTATTTTTAAAATCCAAAAAAAAATTTTTTGGGAAATTTGAATACACAATAATATTGAAACTGCTGGGGAGCCTTAACATACAAAAACTGATCAAAATCGGTCGTTCCATTTTTGAGAAAATCAAAAACAAAAAAAAATGGTTCCAAGGGGTGTACCAAAATAATATTTTTTTGGAAATTTTTCAAACATTACCTAGGTTTAACTAAATGAAATTTTTTTTTTAAATCTGTGGTACAGTTTTTGAGAAAAAAAATATTTATAAAATATTACAGTTATTTTTGGTCTTAAAAAAAAGAAAAAAACATCCGGGGGGAAAAATTAAAACCCATATCTACCAAGTTTGAAGAAAATCGGCAAAAAATTGACATATGGAGTGAGTTAGATCGTTTTATTCGCACTTAAATGCTGCGCTGGCTGTGCAGCAATGAATAAAATACACCTAATATTTGTTCTTGCATAAACTAATATTTGCTTGAATCCCATGCCATTTTTTTGTTAGCTCCAAACTAAAGGAATTGCTTAAGTCATTTAAAAAATGAATTTAATACTTATGAACAGTTTTTCTCTAATAACATTAATTTTTGAAATTCTTAGCCAAGTCGTGCATTTTATTAATTTCATCTATATGGAGATTAATTTATCGATTCCCGGTTTTCAATAAAGTTATTCTTGTATTAAAGAGAAATGATTTTCTATATATCAATTAGACAGTGATAAAAACTTTTAATTATCAAGTCTCCAAAAGATGGGGCCTGTCGTTTTCTGTATTGGATTCTCATAAAGGAATTTGAATTTTGTATTTTAAGTCCCAAAAAATTCGTTTCAAAATGTACAACACAATACTTTAAAAATCTATCAAAATCAGTTAAACAATGCGTCTGAAGTTGGGTATTATGGTTGACTTGTTTTGGGGGATTCAATGGCTAAGAAAGTGACAAGACAAGGTCAAAACACTCTACATCTAGGATTTTAAGAAATAAGTATACAATATTAAAAGTCTTAATGTTCAAAGTAGTTTGTTTAATTTTTGTTAATGGTTTGAAGTTTTTTTGCGGCGAACAATATTTTCACAAAGACTTTTTTGTAAGAAACCGGTCTATAAATGGCCAGCTGGAACTCACTTTTCGGCTTGCTGGTCTCCCAATCTGTCACGTGTCACTCACCGCGTAGTATTGCCCTAGAGGGGAGGGGTAAAAAGATCCACATTTGAAACATTTTTGCTTCTGCTTGGGGCTGCTCAATGAATATTATCTTTTTTTTGCTTTTTTTTCAACTTTATGTAAAATGGTGAACTTAAGCAATTTTCATAAAAAACAACCATAAAATAATATAGGCTTACCAAAAACACATGCTTTTCGTTTTGTAGAGTCTTGTAGAGAAAAGTTCCACCCAAAGCTACAGTAAGATCTGAAATTCAAGTCTGTTATGAAATTAAGATATTTGAATTAAATTCTTAAGATTTCTTACAAAATAATGGACCAGCAATGCAAGCTGCAAATCCCATTTTCTGATAGCCTTGTTGAGAAATAGCTATGGATGCAATTAAATCTCCAACCTGATCACCCCAAGCCAAGAACGTACAGCCCAAAAATGATTGACTATTAAAGGTTATAATGCCAAGGACATCGAGAATATTAATGATTTCCCTTGTGAAAATCCTTACAAGAAAAATCGAACCAACCATTGAAAAAATTGCAAAAAACTGAAAAATAGGACAAGATTAAAGATGACTGCCTCCGATTCTGCTAAGCTCGTATTTTGTTTAAGGAAATCAAAAATTTTATTTGAAGCTTTGGAAATTGATTCAATTAACATGTACGAGTATAACAGATCAGTCAATTTTCTAATGATAGTGGAGACTTACGATATGAAATGGTGGACGTTTATCAGTTCTGGTAATACAAAATACTACGACGGAAATCGGTGTTGTCAAAATCATTGTACAAATTGGCAGCGAGAAACCGTAAATTGTGTATTCATTGACTTAAAAAATGTATTTATTAGGTACTATATGTCAAAGCCAGTTGGAATGAAGGATACTTTCTTACCTGTTATCGCGCAAATTGCCGCAGGCATTAAGACAATTTGTAGACAATTCAACAACTTCGACCATCCGTCTTGTTCCAGGTTATAATCCACTGCCGGTACCAGGATGAATAGGAACAGATTTATTGGAACTTTTAAGACAATGAAGATTCTCGAAACTAGTCCACTTTGTCTCCAATCATCCACATCGACAGGGTTCAAAGAATGGAAGAATTGTAATAGCATTTTCTCGTTTGATTTATTGGTACTGAACTCGGTTGTTTGTCCGATGTAAATTTTAATACCAGGTCGAGGCTTAAACACTATTTCAATTCCTGCTTCTTCTTGGAGTTTTTTAAGCCTCTGGGCTTGAGCATCTGGAGAAAATAGATTAGCAAAACTTTATTATCAATTTTAAAATTTTAACCCACCAGTTATGTTATCTTGCTGCTTTAGCTTCCTTTCAAGACCTATGAGTAAAATAAGTTCTTCAATTTCATATGTCAAAGTATAATTATGTATATTGTTTACTCTTCAAAGTTCTAACCAATATCACCTGGTCCATGATTACAATTGTAAAATAGCAACCATATATGCTAAGAATTACTTCAAAAGATCAATTTTAGTTGTGGGAATATTTTTAGCATTTTAAAAAACCGACCTACACTCTCCCTTGACGTAACGAATTTTTCGCTTTTGATGGCATAATCGATGTAAGCAACAGCCAGAATGTGAAATGAAATATCTCGAGTAAAAGTTGTAGCCTCGACTTGCATTGGCTTCAAGTAGACTATCATGCCAGCTATGAAAGCCGTAATGAACATTGCTGATCCCATCAAATCCGAGTACATTGTTCCAATATCTCCAGTAACACCAACTAAACTCGTTGCTATATCGGGCATACTGTTTCCAAATGCCAGAAGAGTTACTCCGGCAAAATTTTCACTGATACCGAACTTCTTCGTAATCATTTTGAGTGGCGGACAGAAACTTCAAGAAACAAAATTTACAAGAAAGCTAACCCGGGCTTTGAATAAGTTCTTACAATTTATCAGTGGTAGTTCCAACGAAGGCGAACATATAAAGAAAAACTAGAAGCAGCAGGAAAACCCCGAAGGCTTCTTCGGTCCAATGCTTGGCTCCGATTGTGCAATAGAAGAAATGGGTGTAGTCAAGAAGTTGGGCTTCCTCGTGGCATTCGTGCGTTGTTTCTACGAATCTGCAACGATCTTCAAAGTTGAGAGTTTGTACAACAGTACAACCAGGCTTTAAAAGACATAAAATCAAGGAGTTTATTCAACATTGCTACATACATATGTATCTGAGTAAATTGCATAAAAAACTTACCGATTTTAAATCTATGACAAAATTCTCATGTTTTTCAAAATGTGGTGATGATTGGTTAGAAGTGTTGAAGTTTTCGAAAAGAGGCATGAGGACCTTTTTGATTTTATTTTGTGTCTTCTAAAATTATTGACGTTTCAGGTAACATTCAAACTTCCAAAATTGAGTGATTTCAAAGAACGATTGTTTGATTTGAAGGGCTATTCCTGAATTTGCACAGTATTCCCCAGTTGAGGAAACGTCATATTTTTGTGATCTCAACTTTTATCATCTATGATAATTAAGGATTATTTGATGAGATTTCAAGAGTAGAAAAGTGAACTTTAAGCTAAGATGCTAAGATGCTTTAGCATCAATTGCTATGTTGGGAATAATAGGGCAAGCGATGATGATGAGTTTTGCCGTTTCTATTTGGCACCTAAGGTCGGAAGCCAACAATGGAAATCTGCTTTTCCAAACGTCATATGAACGCTCAACTTAATTGCGAGTGCCTATCAAATCGTCTTTTCGTTCGCGATAAGTTAAAAAAAAACATTGGTCATGTGCTGAGCACTGTGTAATATACAAATTAATGTCTATGTAATTGTTTGTACTTAATGTTTAATACATAATTCATATAAATAATACCTGCCAGCAAGCTACAATATCATTTATTTTAAGATTCGCAGAGACCAATGTCTGCACTTTTAGAGAAAACAATCCCTTGCGATTTCTAAAGGTTTCTGCATCACTTCCACCTGGTGATTGAATGCGGACATGTATACAATCAATTGCACCAATTGTCCTAGGAAACTTTGCTTTAGCGAAAAAGTCCTATGCTGCTTCAAGCTTTTTCTCGTGTGTTTCCCGCATTCGAATGAACCGCGGTGCTAGATTGAAAATTGCTTTCGACACTCGTTTCAGAATGTGATGCAAGCTGGGAATGCTTAATTGCTTACTCCTCTGAAGTCTGTCAATTGGATTGATCCGAGCGCATAAAATCGTAGTGCTACTAATAACTGTGTGATTGGCCGTAATTTACGAGATGTATATATTTAAACATCAAATAACTCAACGAAACCAACGAAAATTAAGAATAATATTCTAAATATATGTACAATTAATACAAAAACTTTAATATCTGAAGAACGACAACATGAACTAAAAATGGCAATATCTGACATAGGCTGGGACATAATAGGCTTATCAGAAACAAGGCTATTCGGAGAAAAAATTTTAGAATCTGACAACGAAATATTCTGCTATTAAGGAGAAACTAAGGGCCTTTATGGCGTTGGTTTTCTTATACAAAAATATTTAAAGAAAGACAATTCAATTTTCAATTTCAATTTCAATTATTTTATTTTATTCCAATTTTAAAGTTATTTAACAAACATTTCTCAAAATTAATAGTGGAAGTAAAATAATAATGTACATTCTTTAACTTAAAAGCTAGTGAAGAATGACATCTTAATAATGTAATAAATTAATAAATATCTGATGTGGGGTGACAACAAATAAATAATTAATTTTGTTTTTATTTCATTTTTTAAAAAAAAAAATTTAAAAAGAAAGAGATAATAACAAGATAATAAAAAAGAGCAATTCCATAAAAATAAATTAAACAATATCAAGCAAAAAAGATAATTAAAAATTTAACATTCATTTGTGCTTATGATTAAGAAATACTTCTCAATAACACTTCAACGGCAGCAAAATCTATTGTAAATAGCCAGTCTTTAACTTTTCTGAGGAAGGAATGAAGATTAATATTTATTCGAATGAAATATGGCAGTTTGTTAAAAATTGAAGGAGCTGTGACGGTGTAGAAGTTCGAAAAGTGGGTTCTGTAAGCAGTAGGTATATTCACAAAATGCAAATTATTAACACGTAAACTGTAAAACTCAGAATTTCTGCTAGGAATATTCCCACTTTGTTTAAAGAATTCTTTTAATACTTTGAAGATGTAAAGGTGTCTCATTGGTAAGATACTTAAATCTTTAAATAGAGGCCAGCTGTGTGCCAGACGATTTTGATTACAAATTATCCGAACTAAATGTTTTTGAGCTGTAAGTAAATGACCAAAAGAGTTATAGTACGAACCCCCCCAACTTGCAATGCCGTACTGCAACTTAGAGTGAGCCAGACCATAATAAATTGTCTTCAAGACTTGTTTGGAACAAAACTGTTTGATAAGATACATTTTCCGTGTCACCAGCATCATATGGGATTTGATGGATTGCATCTGAATTTTCCAATTCAAATTGTAGTCGATTATAACTCCTAGATATTTGTATTGCTCCACACTCTCAATTTCAAAGCAATTTGAAGAGCAGTTAACATTACCAATAAAATTTCTTTTACCACAATTATGGACAGGTAAACAAAATTGTTCGCAGTCATGTGCGTGGAAAAAGAGATTAAAATCATATAAATCATTACCAGATAGTTTAAAAGAAATTAACTTTGTTTTCTCGCTAAGGATCAATTTATGTACTGTGAACCAGGTCCTCAAGGTTTCTAAGTCCTTTGAAATTTTTACAATACACTCGAAATTCGAATTGAACTGATATGTAAAAGCAATGTCATCTGCGAAGGCAGTGGATGAACCATTTAGATTTAATTCAAAAATGGAGTTTATGTAAATCAGAAACAACAACGGACCGAGAACCGATCCCTGTGGTACCCCATTTTTTAAAACTCTCGATTCACTTAAAATACCATCGATGCTTACTTTTTGTTCCCTGCACTTTAGATAAGAGAAGAACCAGTTGTAAATAACACCCCTAAAACCAGCACGATATAATTTTTTTAGCAATAAGTCATGGTCAACCATGTCAAATGCTTTTGTCATGTCCACAAAGAGCGCCATTGAAGATTTATTACTATTAATACCATTATATAATTCAGTACAAACTTTAAGAATAGCGTCCTCTGTTGACAATCCCTTTCTAAATCCAAACTGATAACAACTAAAGAATTTATTTTTATCTAAAAACAGAACAATGCGTGATTTAATAAGTTTTTCGAAAATTTTAGAGAAAGTTGGCAGCAATGAAATGGGCCTATAATTACATACATTTTTTCTATTACCCTTTTTGAAAAGTGGAATTATTTCAGCACATTTTAGATGTTTGGGAAAACAGCCACTTAAAATGCTTAAATTAAACAAGTGACATAATACATCAGCTACATGTAGGCCAATTTTTTTCAATAAAATGCTTGATATACCGTCGCTAGTACTAGAGTTCTTTCTTTTAACGTGCAAAATTTCTTTTTAAACTTCACTTGAAGAAAATGGCTGAAAAACAAAGCTGTTAGATTGCATATTATCAGTGAGTATGGATGAGGTATTGAAACAATTGCATCCTGAAGGAGGTTCAAGAGACGGTTTAAGTTTTTCAGAAATATCGGTAAAGTATTCGTTAAATTTGTTGGATATCATCTTCGAATCGTCGATACAAATACCATCAATTTCCAAACAGTCAATGACTATAGGTTGTTTACTCTTACCAAGAATACTATCAACGACTTTCCATTCTTTTCTTATATTACCCCTAGCTTGTTCAAACGAATCAGAATAAAATTTATTTCTAGCCTCTTCGACCTTCTTATGAACGGTTTTGCATAGACCAGTATAATATTTCTTAAGTTTTATGTTAAGAGGATGCTTTCTACATTTAACTGCAAATCTGTTTTTATTTTTAATCTGGCTAAGAAGATTATGACTCATCCATGGTTTTAAAAATTTTTTACTTCCCGAAGAATGTGATACCAAACTAGTACAATTTTGTATATGTTTTTGTAAGAGTTCGAGGAACAAATCAAAAGCAATTGATGGATTATTATTTTCTAAGTAAATTGGATCCCAGAATTCATATTTTAATCTTTCATTTAGTAAATAATAATCTATTATATATTTTTCTTTTACTTGATGATTGTTGCTTTTAGATGAAACTGTATTAGAATATACATTTAGTCCAGTCATATGATGATCTGTTATTTGTAAATCATAGACAACACTTCGAAACAAATTTGAATTATTTTTTTTAAGCCGCATAAATATATGGTCAATGCAGGTCTTCGTCGAATAAGTGACTCGGGTCGGTTCGTTGATATAACTCTTGAGACCATTTGACGCCATAAGAAACAAATATTTTTCGGTATCATTGTCGTTTTCATTCAAAACGTCTATATTAATGTCTCCTAATACAATTAAATTTTTATCTTTACAACCACTCAAAGTATTATTTAGCTCATCAATGAAAACACCTTTAGCAAATTCATGGAATCTATACACGCACAACATAGTATACATATCATTCATAAAATTAAAAGATAACTTGATAATATCAGCGCTATGAAAACTAAGCTTAGACCAACTGCAAGCATAACCATTCTTTACGAAAACTGCTACACCACCAGATGAGTATGTTTCGTTGCAATTGCCAAACAGCGTATACCCTTCTATATTATAAAATTCTAATTCCTTCTCAAAAATCCATATTTCACTCAAGACAATAATGACAGGTAAATTAGCAAGTGATTCAATTTGCGTTAAGAGAACTGAAAAATTTTTTCTCATGCTACGAATGTTTTGATGTAAACAATATAATAAATAAATAATAAATATTCGTTTTTTCAATGAGAGAATTTGTTCAATAACCTTAAAGGTTCAAAATACGAAACTGACAATTCTTCAAATATATGCACCAACAACAGCAGCTACAGACGACGAGATTGAAACTTTTTATACGAAGTTAGAACATGCATACCAAGAGACAAAAACCAAGTTGATGTATGTCATTGGTGATTTTAATGCCAAAATGGGGAAAAAAGAAGATGAAGAAAAAAATATTTTCGGGAATTTCGGATACGGAGAACGAAATAAAAGAGGAAAATGACTTGTAGCGTGGCTTGAGGAAATGAACTTGACTTTTGGAAACTCTTTTTTCAAGAAAAAAGACAAAAACAAATAGACGTGGAGATCACCAGATGGAGAAACAAAAAACGAAATTGACTTGATATTAACGAATAGATTACATACAATAATGGACGTTTCAGTTATAAATAAACTCAAATTCGACAGCGACCACAGAATGGTAAGAACAAAACTTAAAATCGACCATAAGACACTACAAAGGCACACGCAAAAAATGGCAATGCCAAAAAGTATTAACGAAGAAACTATCCAATCCTATAACGAATCGCTTGCAAAAAGAATAAGAGAACATATCAACTTAACTGACTTAAATAGTAATATCCAAACAATCTACAACACTCTTGAAAAAACCATAAAGACGACAGCTAAAGACGAATTATTGAAACCAACACCTTGCAAAAGTGACAAAATCTCAGCTGACACAAAACTTCTGATTAACTTAAGAGAAACACTTAGAAATAAAACATTTTTAACAGAGGAAGACAAATTACAACTATCAAATATAAGAAAATCAATTAAAACTAATACAAGAAATGACATACTAAATCACAATGAAAAACTATAAAAAACATACTTGAAAATACAAAATCGATAATAAAAACAAAAACATATTTAAATAACAACAAGCAATGGATAAATTCAATGAAGCACAACAAAAAAACGACGACTGAAAGAAAAGATATTAATGAAATAGCAACATGCTTCTTTGAGTCTCTGTTCGATTCAATCTATGGAAGAGAAAATTATCTCGGCTGGGATTTGACTTTCAACAACCAAAATCTCACAGCATCGACAAATTTATTTAATTTTACGGAATCGGACATCGCAACATCTATCGACAACTTAAAGAATGAAAAAAGCACAGGGAACGACGGAATTGAAGCGGAAATGCTTAAATACGGAAAAAACACTCTAACCCCAATACTGACAAAAATATTTAACGCTATTTTGACATGCAATGGCAAGAAAGCACCATAATATTAATACATAAAAAAGGAGAAAAAGATGACATCAATAATAATTATAGACCTATCAGCCTAATATCAACAATATACAAACTTTTTTCAAAGACATTAGATAACATAACGAAAAAATCCCTAAATGACCAACAACCCCGAGAACAAGCTGGATTCAGAGAAGGCTTCTCAACTTCCGACCATCTACAGACGATTAATCAGCTTATTAAAAAATACAACGAATATAACAAACCACTTTACCTTCTTTTTATTGATTTTACTAAAGCCTTTGACACAGTGGAAAACAATTACATCTGGACGGCACTAAGTAACCAAAACATTCATCAGACTTTCATAAAAATAATGCAAAATATCTACAAAAACAATACGGCAGGCAAGAGTAAAAACAGATAAAATTGGGAGGGAATTTCATATAAAACTAGGAGTTCGACAAGGTGATCCCTTATCTCCACCACTATTTTCGGCTGTGCTAGAAGATATTTTTAGAAAACTCAATTGGGGCAACAAATATGGACTTAATACAAGTATCTATGGGGACAAAAACTTAACAATCTAAGATTTGCAGATGACTCACCTATCTGACTCACCGAATGAAATACAATCAATGATAACCGAACTCGATTCCGCAAGCAAACATTATGGACTAAACCTGACGAAAACAAAGGTTATGACAAATCATCTGAAAGAGGACATAATTCTTAATGACACAAAATTAGACTAGGTATGTTGAAGACTACATATATCTGGGACAGCTGAAATCTTTTAAAAACCAAGACGAAAAAGAGATAAATCGACGAATAAGCAACACCTGGAAGCAATATTGGAACGTTAAAGAAATATTAGACTTGAAGACAAGCGACGATATGAGAAAATATGTACTAGATTCCACAATTCTTCCAATAATGACATACGGGCTCAAAACAATAGGATTGACATCAATGTCACATGAAAAACTACGAATTTGCCAAACGAAAATTAAAAGAAAATTGCTAAAGATAAGACAAATACAAAAAATAAGAAACGAAGAAATAAGAAAGAGAACGAGAATTGTCGACGTGATACAAAGAACAAAACAATTGAAATGGAGATGGGCCGGACATGTATCAAGAATGAATGACCAACGATGGACAAAACAAGTGACCAAATGGATTCCCTTTGGTGAAAAAGGACCAAGAGGACAACCGAAAAAAAGATGGGATGATGATCTTAGACAATTTGACCAAAATTGGTACAACGACGCCAATTCCAGAGACATATGGGCAGCAATGGGGGAGGCTTATGCCGGAACTTAATTCTAAGATTTAACACATTCTGTACTTTTTTAATTATTTTTTAAATTTTAATTTTAATTTTAATTTTATATTTTATATTGAATGTAATAACTCAAATGGTAAATAAAGCTTGATATAATAATAATAATAATAATATATTTAAAGGGGACTTAAGTTTTAAGGTATTACAGTCTCTCGTAGAGAGGAAGTGAATGTTTAATCAAGTCTAGCGCCATCATTACTGTCAGTTTTGAAAGACAAATGCGATAAACAAAGTAACGGCCATCCCATCCCACTTTTCAACTCCAGTGCGCGGCAACATATTATATTGTCTTCTTTCAATGTACAATGGCTCAGTTGCATCATCTTCATATTCACTGCCCGATGAATTTGATGACTAGGTATACCAATATTTTTCTTTATTTTTTGTTGTTGAAAAACAAACTTTTGAAACGAAATGCATGTATTTTATTGAAAAAAAAAAACACTGTTTCATGTCAACACTCAAGTTTGGTCTCTCTACTTCTACTATTTTCGGAAGTTGAGAAAACCAGAAGTTGATCAACTCGAGAGTTGAGAATCAAAAGTTGAAATAGTCAACTTTGAGTCAAGAAAAACAAAATCCCAAGTTGAGAATAAAAATCCTCAACTTGAGTTCAACTTGTAGTGAAGAAAATGGGCCTAAATGAACTTACTCGTATTCTTACAAATAACCAGTAAGCGCTACTAGATATAAATGATGTGAAGAAGTTCTTTGACAATGACAATACCACTGCGAACAAAGTATAACAAAATGAGTGTGGGCAGAATTCTTGGATTTTCAACGACCAACTTAAAAAATGTAAGCTAAGGAATCGATGGAAAAGATGGAAAATAATAAACTGAACTATGACGTGGAATACAAGCGGTTCCGGAACGGAGTCAACAATGACCAACTAAATCTAGTGGCATTTATTGCATCTGAGCGCAGAATTGGATGAAAACTGCTGATATATTTTCCCTAATCAATTAATCATTATCGAGGATTATAAACCTGAGTCTCAATCAAGCGAATATCCCTTACCAACTATCCATTATAAAACTGCCGTCAAAATCCAGTTTCACAATTATATGTAGAACCATACAAATTTTATCAGTAGTTGAAAAGTGTTTATAAGAAATATTTTCAAGGCAGTTTCAAGATTTGAAAGAAAAACATTCGCTTATTAATGTAGATAACTGTCTAGTTTTGTTTTTATTTGTGTTTTGTGTATTGCAATGATTGTCAAGTTTTGTGTCAACTATTGTAATATTCGTGAGGCTCCGAAAAAATTTCTGTGCCGTGTACGTTAATTCTGTTTTAAGCAGGAGTTATAGGTTTTAAATAATCCGTTTTATAAACGAAAGACAAAACAACAATTCGGTTTTCGAAAAAAAGAAATTACAATTTTAGTTAAGCTTAATTTTAATGACTGTTAGCTAATTAGGCCAAGCGTAAAGTGAATTCTCTGTACTCTACTTTAATCTCTGTAGTCTACTCTAATCTCCTTACTCTCAGTAGTTTTTTATGCTCATATTCATAAGTTAATTACAACAGATGTATACTATCGCAATGATAATTAATTTACGAAAGTACTGCAATACTTCGTGTTGTGTACATTCTTCATTCTGACCAAGTGAGTATGGTGTTTCAGCACTAAGTGAAACCCAGGTTGGTGAAAACAATGAACATACTGAGCTTAACCTACATGGTTATAGTTAAGTGCCATTATTCTTTTCTCATCATGGTCTAGCCGTATACGTACGTGATGATGTTTTTTATCAGCTTCTACCAAAGTATGGTCCCTGTATAAATAAAATTTTTAATTAAATGTGGTTAAAATTCTCATACATATTTTATTTATCGCAGTCCAAGTTTGGATAGTAATTCGCCTTCTAATGAATTCGATGCCCTGTCTGACTCTAGAAGAATTGTTTCCTATTTTCCGAACAGTGAAATCGTTGTTACGGGCGATTTCAATGTACACTATATTTCGTGGCTGCGTTATTCTGGTCAGACAATACCAAAAGGAAGAACATATGTTTGGTTTAACGTGAGTACCTGCCTATTATGGCTTAACCCAACTGGAGGCCTACCTAAATGGGGGTCAGTTTGAGTCCTAACCATTAACCCCGAACCAGCCGAAGCCGATTCAGTTGCAAACCTGTGATATGTTGCAGGCATGAACACAACTCTTTCTTGGAGGCGAGGTCTATCTAACACCTCTTGAATCCAGGCACGCCTGGAAACCATGTGTCTCCGCATTCAGAATAAACCAAGCCACCACGATACTCCCACCAGGGGGCCTACCTCATAGATAGTTCGAAGAAAGAGTGCACGTACACGACAGCTGCACCTCACTATCCGAAGATAGAATAAGAGAGCCAGAAGACGTACGCTATAGCTCTCAGACTTCAGGGCACTATCTCCCATGGTACCAGAATATAGCTTCCGGTCGAGCTTCGCACCTGCGAGGTCACTTACAGATGAGTTCCTGCAAAACTGTCAGCCCCAGATATACACATACCCAGCTATAGTCGAGGTAGAAACCATGAACCAAGAATGTGCAACCCTCTGGTGAGTTGTTACGCACTCCTTAACGGATTCCTACTTTAAGGACACCGTCCAGAATGTTCCCATCTAGTTGGTTCAGTTACTTACGTAACCTATCCACATGCACCACGAGGAGGTCGATAGGAACCTGGAGTGTAAGAATTGTCAATAGTAGCAATAACGGACCACTGAAGTGGACGAGCTCGTCGAAAGTCAAGACCATAACCCAGGCATTAAACCACCTCACCACCATCCAACATCCCTGGCCTTATGCTAGCCGTTATGATCGTCGAATTACGCATGCTGTACGCGGACTGGCATGCCACCACGCGGTGCATAATCTTGGACTTACTCATATGTTCGCTGCCATGGTCCGATGTATGATTCAGTAGCAACACACGCCCATTGGTCAAGTCTCTCAGAGCCCCGGACATGCCTTAAACTACTACCTACTCGAACACTCCCACCTGCAATATCCGAAGCAAGGTATGTCAAGATTTTTGCTGAATTAAACCACCAGATTCAGCTTTCTGACGAGTCAACTCAAATTCCTGACGTTGTAGGTCAATCCGCCAACACCCTAGACTTGTGTCTTACCTATGAACCGGATAAGTACACCATAAGTGTATTATCGCCTCTAGGCACATCAGACCATTGCGTCATATCAGCGAATTTCTAGTGTCAAAAAATCCTATGAGAACTGTTTGGATGTACGAGAAAGACAACTGGAGCGGTCTCAATGATTTCCTTGGGAAATTTAACTGATCACTATGCCTTCTCGATAGTGATGTAGATTCCAGGGCAGATATGGTCTCAAATCTAATTCTTAACAGTATGAGAAATTTTATTTGGAATTGGATTATTTATTTATTTATTTATTAGCTGTTCTGCCTTAATATTAAATTAAATTTTCTTTTTCATTTTTCATTATATTTATATTAACATTTATATAAACTAAATTTATTTGTATTAACAAAATATTTAAAATAAATAGAATAAAAATACACTTATCATCATCATCGGCTCGACAACCGGGTTCCGGTCCTGGCCTCTTTCAACAAGTCTCTCCACCTATCCCGGTCTCTAGCCGACGCCATCCAGTTGCGCACCCCAAGGCTTCGGGCGTCCTGGTCTACGCCATCTCTCCAGCGCAAGCATGGTCTACCACGCTGTCGTCTACCATAGAATGTACCACAAAGAACTTTCCGAGCAGGTTCCTCTTCGCTCATGCGAGCTAGGTGCCCTGCCCACCGGAGTCTACCGAGCTTAACTTTTGTCACGATATCTGCTTCAAGGTAGATTGCGTACAGTTCATGATTGTACCGTCTCCGGAATCGTCCTTCCTCACATACGGGGCCAACAATTCTCCTTAAGACTTTTCTCTCGAACGCAGCTAAGAGGTCGGAGTGCCTTTTGCTAAGCACCCAAGTCTCGGATCCATATGTGAGTACTGGCAGGACCATGGTCCTGTACAGCAGCAGTTTTGAAGTTATGGTGAGATTTCTGGATTTGAAGAGCTTTGACAGACTATAGTAGGCTCTGTTGGATTTGAGAAGCCGCCCGCGTATTTCTTCTTCTATATTGTTATCGGCTGCTACTATTGACCCAAGGTATTTAAAGGATTGCACCACTTCAAATTCGTGCTCCGCAACCTTGATTGTTTGACCAACTGTTCCTCTCGCATTCGACGCCACCATGTACTTTGTTTTACCTTCACTAATGTGCAGCCCCAGATTTTGTGCCGCCTGCTCGATCTGGATGAAGGAATCGTGTACAGCTTGTTCGGTTCTTCCGATGATGTCGATGTCGTCTGCGTAAGCCAGTAACTGGCTGGACCTGTTGACGTGTAAAAATACACTTATGCACGGGCAAAAGCCTCCCCCATTGATTTCCATTCATTTCTGTTGTGCGTTTTTTGAAACCAAAGTCTGTCGAAAGCATGTAACTCGTCTCTCCATCTTTTTGATTGACGTCCGACTCTTCTAGTACCACTAAGTGGTGTCCACTCCGTACATTCTTTTGACCACCTGTCATCTGACTTCCACATAAAATGCCCTGCCCAATCCCATTTCAGCTTTCTTGTCTTCCAAACAACATCTTCGAATCCTGTCCATGAGCGTATGTTGACGTTTCTTATTCGCTGAGATCTTCTTATTCTTAACGTCGACCTTTCCATTGCCCTTTGAGTTGTTGAAAGCTTACTTTTGATCGTAACGTTGTTCGTCCATGTTTGGGAACCATATGTTCAAACTGGTAAAACTGTTGAATCGAAAATGTATTTTTTGGTAACGTTTGAAATATTTGAGTCCAACATAGGTTTCACTTCCCAAAATTGCCGCCATCTGTTTGTTATTCTTCGAGATATCTCTTTTTCCTCTCTTCTGTTAAATGAAACTAACTGTCCTAGATATATGAAGTCCTCTACATATTCTATTTTTATTTCTCCATTTACATAAACCAGAACACCTGGTTGCATTTGTCATGACTTTTGTTTTGTTTTCGTTTGCCTGAAGACCTGCCTTATAGCATTCGGCAGTAAGTTCATTAATCAGCTTTTGAAGATCTTCAGGATTATCACTCATCAAAATAATATCATCAGCAAACCGCAAACTTCTTCTAGACGAGTGCATAACCAACAAAACACAACACATTGCAACTAAGCATGAGGTTCTAGCTATATCTTCAGAAATTCAATCTTTACGGACACACAATTCATACCTTTTGACTAAAGTCTCGGCGATGGAAAATTATTGTCAGCTTCTAGAACGTCAAATAGAGGCTTATTCGCGAAAACAAAATGAAAATTCGGTGGTGATGCATTTTCCGGCAGAAGGGAAGACAGATAAAGTCGAGTTTGCTAAACAGACTTGTAAAGGTCTTCTCCAACTTCAAGAGAATGCTTTACTTCCAATATATAAAGCACAAGACTTCACTAACAACAATAACACCACTGTGGTAATAAAATTTCATCCCGGAGACACTGCCAACAAATTAATTGGCGCTGCACAAAAATTAAAAGGCACTGGAATTGTTATTCACCGAGAACAATCTTTAATAGCGAGGGAAAAGAGAAAATCACTTTATCATATAAAAACTGAGTTACTGGAACTTGCACCGAACGCCAAGATACTGATCAAAGGAATTAAACTGCAAGTAGAGAAATTCTTATTTGCTTACGATTTTCCACGAGGATTAATCATTAGCTCAGATGAAGAGCTGGCATTTATTAAATCTACTTTCGGCGAGGGAGCAATGCGTTTGTTTGAAGGCACCAGATAACAATATCATCAAGATCAAAGGAATGAACCTAAACGTCAAAACAACAATTCAAATCACGATGGAATGCAGGCCGGGAGCAGTAATCTGACACGTAATGTCAACAATAGTTAGGGAAGTGTTGCCGTCTGTCATTATTTTGTAAGTCATAAAATTTTATGTTTCCATATTTCTGGTTTAAAAAACAAATTAATATTTCCTAATTTTTTCAATTTTATTTTGCAATTTGATATTATTATTTTGATTGAAACATTTCTTGAAAAAGACAGAGAAATCGACATATTAAAATATTTCAAAGGTTTTGATGTTAAATGTATTCCAGCCACAAGAAATAATTATTTTGGGAGAGCAAGTGGTGGCATTTTATGTGCAGTTAAAAATTGTATAAGTAGTTATGTAACCTTTAAATCAGTTGGAAGAAAAACTTTAATAGAAATAATGTATAGGCAAAATCGCTTTCATATAATTCCAACGTATTTAAATTGTACCAATTGGAATCATGACTTTGATGAATTGTATGAGTTCTTAAATGAATATAGTCTTGAAAACATTTTGATTTTGGGTGATCTAAACGCTCGTATTAGTAACTTTCAAAACCCAGCTTTACTGGTAGAACAATTTGTGCATAGCTTTAGTGAGAAAAGGAACTCTTTGGATAGTACACTTAACAGTTGTGGTAGACGTCTTATTAATTTATTTGAAGATTTTGGACTTTTTGTCTTGAATGGAGTATCTAAAAGTGATTTGAGAGGTGAACTCACTTTCGTTTCAACTTTGGGTTGCTCGTTGATAGATTACTGCGTTGCTAATGGTGAATGGATGAGTGTAATTGAAGACTTCACAGTACAATCCGCGAATTATTCTGCACACATGCCAACCATAACAACGTGTCGATTTCAAGATCTACAACCACCACCGGTTCAAATTGATACTGTTGATAAATTGAGATGGATGGCTTATGGTATAGATCTGTACAAATCACGATTAGATTCGGCGGCAAACATTTTTGACCTTGAAAATCTTTCTTGTGAGCAAATGGCGGAGAAATTACTGCAAATTGTTAAACAATCTGCGGTTTCCAACAACGCAAGTAGACAAAATTTTAAATGTAAATGGTATGATTGGGAGTGTCAACAACTTAGGAAAAAATCTTTTCGCTTTTTGAATCTTTTTAGAAAAACTAATTCTAATTTCTTCAAAACTCTCTATTTAACTACAAATAAGGAATTTAAACGTATATGTAAGACCAAGCAAAAGGACTACTTAGTCAATATAGGCAAGAGCTTGATAGAATGTAAGGATTCAAGGTCATTCTGGTCCAAAGTAAGAAAGTTAGGGGGCTGCAAAACCTCCTCGTCACCATCTATGAATGTTGATTCTCTGGCAACATATTTTAAACAGCTTCTTAGTCCTGCGTCCACACCTTCTTGTTTTCATTATGCCCAGCCTGAAATCTACATAGCACAACTAGACGACCCAATTTCAATGTCTGAGCTCCAAGAAACTCTGAAAAGAATGAAAAATAATAAGGCCTCAGGAGTTGATGGAGTTCCAATTGAATTTTTCAAATACTCCACACCAGCATTTTTAAACCTTCTTTTGAATTTTTTAAACAAAATATTGAATGAGGAGATAATTCCTAAGTCTTTTCTGAAGTCGTTAATCTGTGCAATCTACAAAAAAGGTGACTGCAACCTCGCAGAAAATTATAGAGGAATTTCCATACAACCGGTGTTAAGAAAAATTTTCACGAATATACTCTAGATACTATAGATTAATGCAGTGGGTAGATACGAATAATCACCTTAGTATTTTTCAAGCTGGTTTTCGGTCTGGTTTTTCTACTGTTGACCAGATATTTGTTCTCACCAACATTGCTAAGAGGTACATTGATAACAAAAAAAAGCTTTTTGCATTTTTTGTTGATTTTAAGGCCGCGTTCGACACCATTAACAGAAATGCTTTAATATATAAACTATCAGCACTTGGTTTATCATCCAAATTTTTAAGGTTATATAAACAACTTGTAACCAACACATGTTCCTCTGTATGGAACGGAACAATCAAGTCCGAGTTCTTCAACACGGAAACGGGGGTGCCCCAAGGGTGTGTTCTGAGTCCAATTTTGTTTGCTCTCTATATCGACGATGTTTCTAGGATATTGCCTGGTGGCGCCAAGATAGGAGATCTAACTGTAAGTGTTCTATTGTACGCCGATGATCTTGTTTTGCTAACAGATAACTCCTCAACACTTCAACTGCAGATTAACCGTCTTAAAGAGTATTGCAACTTATGGGATCTAAAAATAAATGCCTCTAAGTCCAAAATAATGGTTTTTGAGTCCAACAATACGAGAAGGCTTCCTTCAGAAAATTGGTTTTTAGGTTCAGAGCCCATTGAAATAGTTAAATATTATAAATATCTTGGTTTTTTAATATCAAATACTCTAGATTTACGTCCTCACATTAGAGAAAAATGCTCAGTCGCTAAAACGGCTATCAACATCATGTGGAATAGTTTTTATTCTAAACAACAAGTTGACACCTCCTCTAAGTTTAGGATACTAGATGCTACAATAAACACTTGCCTTTGCTATGCCAATCAAGTTTTTGGTTATCAATTTTTTGAAGAATTCGAAGTTGTTCAGCGATTATTTTTCAAAAGAATTTTTAGACTGCCAATGACAACACCTACTTATGCTTTGCATGTGGAATCAGGAGTGCCACAAATATATTTAAAAAACTTAAAAGCCAACGCAGATTACATTATTAGGGTTATGCAAAGGTCTACGAACAATTTGCAACAATTCATAATGAAATATGCGCTTCAATATAGACTAACACCGTTTAAGGAATGGAGAGGTATTGCTATAACCTACGGGTTGGATTTGAATCTGTCCGTGGAGTCAATTGATAACTGGCGCAATGAGTTCTATAATTGTATTGCAAAAGTGGATGAATATTTCTATCTTCAATGTATCAATAGTGCTCAGATGTCACCAAGTCGACTATTATATAGAGAATTAAACCACTGCCTAGGAGCTGGGAACTATTTTAGTAACCTGTTTTCACCGTATCAAATCAGTCTAATATTCAAGATGAGAGTGGAAATATTGAATCTGAACTATATGCCATACAGGGAAGATGTCTCAACTATTTGTTGTCTCTGTAATAGAAACGAAAATGAAGATATTTATCACTTTTTAGCTGTATGTCCTATTCTGCAAGAATTGCGAAGACTGTACTTCTCAAAGAGTTCTTTATCTCGTGAAGAAGCTAAAGATATTCTCAATGGTAAATATGGATGGAAAAGCCTTTTTAGCTACTGCGATCATGCCTTCAAATACAGGAATAACTTTGTAACATAAAAAAATATATTCATAATCTTGCTTTGTATAAATAAATTTTCAATGTTTCTGTAAACAGTAACCTAAATCCAACAAACTAATTTTTGAAATTAATTTTTTTTTTGTTTTTTTTTGTTTTTTTTTTTTAACGCTATAGTATCAACTGAATAATTTTGTTTCTGCAATTAAACTATATACTTTTTTCTTTTTATTTTTTAATGTAAGAATATACGTCAATTATTTCGACAGACGGCATATTATGTCATTGTTCTATGTTCTTTTATATACTTCTTATAATATTATAATCTTATATTTTTAAATAAAGAATTTTATAATAATAATAATAATAAACCGCAAATTTGAAAGATATTTTCCATTAATATTAATGCCAATGTGCTCCCAATCAAGTTTTCTATAGCATTCTTCTAGGGTAGCTGCGAAGAAAGGTGGTGAAATTGGGTCCCCTTGCTTAGTTCCACTTTGTAGCTTAAATGGTTCTCTAAAGATTTCTGTTTTTATTTGTGCAGTGGAAGAATCATAGATTTTTTTAAAAATTTTTACCCAGTGGTTACTAATGCGTTGGTTAAGTAGTGCATTCCACATGAAATCCTGGTTAATTGCATCGAAAGCCTTTTTAAAATCAATAAAAATGAAATATACAGGTAGTCGGTATTCTCCACTTTTTTCGATGATTTGATTGACTGCCTGAAGGTGATCTGTAGTTGAGAAACCTGATCGAAATCCTGCTTGCTCCACCGGTTGGTGTTGCCCGAGGTCCACTTCTAGCCTTTTGAAGATACATTTTGCAAAGATTTTGTAGATGTTAGATATTAGGCTAATTGGACGATAGTTGTTGATGTCATCTTTTTTCCCTTTCTTGTGTAACAGGGTGATGTATGACTTTGTCCATTGGATAGGAATTTCTCCAGTAGCTATAACATCGTTAAAAATATCGGTAAGCCAAGCTGAAGAAGATTCAATTCCATACTTAAGGATTTCGGCCTCGATTCCATCACTTCCTTTACTTTTTTCATTCCCAAGTTCCATAATGGCCTTTTTTATTTCACATTGAAGAAATTTCTGTTTTCATTTTGGCGATTATTTGAGTAGAGGTCCTTATAAAATTCTGTTGCTACTTCGTTTATTTGTTTTCTATTCCGGACTTGTTCGTTGTTTTTTGAAATTGGAATAAAATTGGATAAAATCTATCAAACCGAAAGAAAAATCCTGGTTTGATTTGAGATGGAAAAAGAATATCAGAGTTAAAGAAGTAACTTTCCGTATTCTTAAGGCCAATCCTACTGAGGAAAACCGAAATAAGTACAGACAAGCTAAAAAGACTTTTAACATTTATATCCGAGGAACTAAATTTTACATGATCAAAAATTATGGCAAAAAATACTAATATGTTCCAAAGGTAGTAAAAATTTTTGGTCATTTGTAAAAAACGTATGGAACACTACGACATCCTCATTCCAACGCTCGTCTTCAATGATATTCCTGTTGTAAGACCGAATGCTTGATATATAAAGCCAATTTGCTTGCAGCACAGTTTGTTGTTAGTTCGACGCTACCCGAGATTGACATGACTCTCTTTGTATTTGAGAGCGTAAACGAATTTATGAGACGAATCTTCTTTCGTACTCGTGCAGTTGCAAGAGTACTAAAAGATATTGACATTCACAAATCCGCTGGCCCCGCTATTGCTGCTTTACTGCTGAAGAGGTGTTTTTTAATACTGGCACAAGCTTTTTCATCTGTCCTACTCTACAGGTCTCTTCCCGAGTGGATGGAAAGCAGCATTTGTCCAGCCTGTCCCTAAAAAAGGCGAATCCTCCTCCCCTTCTACGAGTAACTATTGTCCAATTGCACTTACGTCCCTTCTTTTCAAGGTCACAGAAACGCTTATTAATTTTCAGCTTAAAGAATATCTTGAAGAACGAAAGTTCCTTAATGACCGGCAGTATGGCTTCCGTAGCAATAGGTCCACTGGTGATCTGGTGGTATATCTCACCGAAGAGTGAAACAAATATTTACATCATTTTGGAGAAAGTAAGATATTGCACTTGGTATTTCAAAAGCATTTGATAGAGTTTGCCATCAACCTCTCTTATAGAAAATGCGTGCATTTGGTATCGATGAATCTCTTCTTCGTTGGATTAGAAATTACCTTTCGCACCGTTCACTACAAGTAGTTTTGGACGGTTTCAAATCTGATATCTACAAAATAAACGCTGGTGTGCCACAGTGCTCCGTTTTGTCTCCGACACTCTTCTTTAAATTTTAATCCACTCAATTTATGTCTATCCTTTCAAATGTCAAGGTTTTTTTTAAAGTTTTCTAGAAGGGCTTTAAAATTCTACAAGTCTCTTTGTGTAGAAGTGTACAAGGATTTATCTTATTTTAAGACCTTTCGTTACCAAAATAGAATTCAAAACAGACTAAGTTATCCATTGAAATAAGCATGTTACCTTCGAAATTTGTAAGGCAGCTAAGTGCTAGTTCTTATTTGCTTGCTTCTGTCTTTGTCCCGTTCATGGGACTACCCAACTGGCAATGACATTGAAAGTAAAAATATTATTTAGGTTAGATTCTAAAAAGATAAGATCTAGCTATGAATTATTAAGATAAACCAACTCAAAACCAACAAGGAAAACCTTTCATTTTATGTCCTTGGAATATCCTTTTGATACTCAATCATATGTTCTCAATCTTTTGGACATCAAAATCAACTCCAATTTGCTTGTCAACCGCAATGAAATCAAAAATCATATTCTGTGCTTCCAATTTGCGGCTCGTTTATGTGTCACTATTTCACTGGAAAAAAAAATAATAATTACTTTCTATTATTTGATTCTTGTTAGAGTTTTATGCTCCAAGGCTTTTGGCAATTTAATTTTTCCCATTGAATCGCAACAGAATCTCGATTTTTTCCAATAACTTTCTTTGACATTTTGTTAATCCCCAAAGAAATATCCTCCTCAATTCCATCGTCAGTAAGGATAGGGTATATAAATGTTCACAACTGACCTCTACCAGACAACCTATAGTGCATGGCCTTTTTGTATAGAAGCTATTCAAATATGACTTTTTATATCGGTTGTACAACGACAACATTGGATTTGTAAGGAAAGGATTTTAATGAAACGCCATGCAGCCCATCTTATCATGGGACTTTTGTATTGGAACAGACGAATTTGACCCCTGCGGCTTACTGCCCTCGACCTACATCAATAGTTTGGTACATTTTTGACTCTGGAATTAAAGTTTGGTCTGTAGCCAAAAAAAGAATCATAACCGACAGAGATATGAAAATGTTAATGGAATGAAACCTTTTATTACTTTGACAGGCTTTTTTAAAATGACAAAGTTCAGCTATGTTAAAAAGGGCATTAGTGATAACTGCAAGACACAAAATTAAGTTTTATTTGATTTAAGAAATTTGGAAGGAGGCACTTGTATTTTTGGTTTAGCCTGGTTAAAACATGCTTTTGCCATTTTATCTTATGAATATATGGGTCAATAGGGCAAACTTTATATCATAAGACAGTCGTTTACTAGGGTGATTGTGGCCGAGCAGAGTTTATTTTATGTGTGGATTTATCGTTGAAGCAAGAACTAGGCAAGCGGTCTTGAGTTTCGAATATGCACTTCACAAATTAGCGTGAAGGATAAATTTGCGAACATTAGCCTCATACATGTGCTCCTACAGAGGGGAAAGATAATCCTATTCAAGACGTATGCTTTAGACGTAGAAGTCATCTGGGGTGGTATCTTTAGATAACGATCTTTCCGTAACGAATTAAGGTTGATTAACTTTGCTGCAGAAAATATATTGTGGCAGATAGTACGAAAAACAACATTCACACGAGATATACTTATCGATCAACCAACCTTCAACCAGATTCGCTTGTTCACGTATTCATTCAACCAGAAATGACGCTGAACACAATGTTTCGATAAAAAAAATGGTCCTACGGCCAACTTTTCAAGAGCATATTCACCAAAAATTCGGCGTTATGGTAGGTCGTTCGGCTTCAAATCTTGCACCAGCTGTATTTTGAAACGCTTCACACCTAAATCCTTTCGCAAAATTGTCCACGTAGTGGAGTAACAGACGCCCAATTGCTGCGAACGGCGCCGAATTGATAATTCACGGTCATCACTAACACTGGCCGATACAGCTGCGATATTTTCCTCAGTTCATACTAATTGTAAGCGTGTTGGTGCTTTAATGTCCAACAATGTAAATTTGGTGCGAAATTTAGTCACAATAGCTCGAATAGCTGCCTCAGTAGGCGTATGTGTATATACCAATGTATATACTCGTACCATAACCAAATCCAAATATATGAGTAAATAAAAATAAACAAACTCTATTCCCATACGCTGCGACCCACATCTGGTTATATTAAATATGAACGGTCAGCAATAATCGACAACAACGTTTATTGAACCGATCGAATTGAATGTCACCACAGTCGGTCACTGTGTATAAAATATGAGTAATAAAACATTAAAAATAAATTTTGTTTATGCCTGGTCCCTTACGTGTCACTCGCAATACCCTCAAAAGAGCAAATTTAGCTCTCTCACCTTTAGTCCAAAAGACAAAGAAACCTACTCTTTCAACAACTGTAACACAACCACCATCTGTGACATCTTTAACTTCAATTCCTGCATCTTCTACATCTTCAACTTCAACGCTTTCACCTAAGACATCTTCATCCTTTTCAACTCCTTCGACTATAGTACCATTACCTTCAACATCTATATGTACAAATTCTTCATTTACATCTTCATCTTCTTTATCAACGACTCCATTACCTTTAACATCTATATCTACTACGTGTTCTTCTACGACATCTTCATTAACTACATCTTTGATAACGACACCTTCACTTGCAACTTCAACATCAACTACTCCTTCATCTTCGACAACTTCATCTTTATCTACAGCTTTTTCACCTAAAACGTCCACATCTACTACTTCTTCATCTACGACACCATCTACACCTTTAATATCTACATATGCAACATCTTCATTTATGACTTCTTCATCTTCACCATCTTTATTTACTTCATCTTCATATATTATGACTCCACTTGAAACATGTTCACCTTCAACGTCTACGACATCTTTAACATCTTCACCAACAATTTCGTCACCACCCCCTTCGTCTTTCGCATCAATATCATCTACATTTTGTTTACCGGCTTCTAATACCTCTTCTGCGACTTCCTCAATTTCAAAGTTCTCCACAACTTCAGTGCCCCCGTCTTCTACGTTTGTATCGTCAGTAGCTTTACTAAATGGTGATATATTACCTGCAGTTAAATTAAGAGCCGCTGAGAGATTTAAATGCATTTTTCTATCAAATTTCGACGCTAACACTACCTGCAATGATATATCTGCATATGTTAATTCTCATTTCACCAACATCAAATTCAAAATTGAGCAGTTACCAACAAAAGGAATTGACTACTCATCTTTCAAACTATTCGTTCCACATGAAATATTCACCCGTTTATTGGATAAGCATTTCTGGCCGGAAAACATTATCATCCACGAGTTCGTAAAGCGAAATACTATGAATACTCCTTTTCGAAAGACTTTGACAAGACCAACACACCGTCGTCGCAACTAATTGATATACTCTATCAAAATGTAAGAGGCCTACGGACAAAGACTAATAAGGTCTACTACAGCTCTTCAAATTCTTCTCACGATGTCATATCTTTGACTGAAACATGGCTGTTTGGCGAGATAAATGACTCGGAACTTTTTGATTCTTCGTTTAATGTATATAGACGAGATAGACACTCCGATCCGAGTATCAATACTGTCGGCGGTGGGATCCTTATTGCTGTTAAATCTTGTTTTGTGACGTCACTAGTCAATGTTCCTGTTTGTTTGAACGAAGAGTTCCTATGTGTAAAGATGATTCTTTCACACAAAACTATCTATCTTGTAACTATGTACATTGTTCCTGGGAGCCCAGTTAATACTTACAATGAAGCCTTCTCTTTTTTGAACTACATTTTTGAGATAATGAGTTATAATGATGAAGTTATCTGCCTTGGCGATTTTAATCTAACCAATGTATCTTGGAAACGTTGTCCCGATACATACGCAATGGTTCCAACAGGAAATCTATCAATGGATGATTCTCAAACTCTTGACAGTCTAACGTCACTTGGTCTTCACCAAATAAACGACATCAAAAACTCTAACGCCAAGATCCTCGACTTAATTTACACAACAATTGATGCCGGTATTTCACTTGACAGATCAACTGATCCTCTAGTGAACGAAGACTCTCATCACCCAGCACTTACCATATCTATTCAAAACTTTGAAATGAATAATCAGGATCCTGACAATGTTTTTAAATTTAACTTTAAAAAAACTGATTATACTAAATTAAATAACTTGCTATCTTTAATTGACTGGTCATGCCTTTGCTCTTGTTCAGATATTAATTCAATGGTTTTGAAATTTTATGACAAAATATTTGATTGTTTTTGAGCATCTTTTCCTCTAATATCTATTAAATCAAAATCGCTTGCTCCTAGCTGGTATGATAGTGAACTGCGAACATTAAAAAACCGTAGAAATAAACTATGGCTTAAATACAAACAAACTGGACTAGTTACCGATTTTAATATTTATTGTGAGGCCAGAAATATTTTCAACAGAGAATCAAGTATTAAGTATCTTTTTTACATACAAAAGGTTCAAAGTAATTTTAAAATGGATCCTAAATCCTTTTGGAACTTTATTAACAGCAAACGAAAATCTTGTCCTTATCCGTCCGTTCTTATGCATAACAATATCTCAGACCATGACCCACGTATCATAACACAACTATTCTCAGACTTTTTTCAAAGTGCATACATCTGTGATTCTTCTAACTGTGATAACTTTTCGAACTGTGATAACCTAAACTGTGATAATCTTGACGAAAATGATCAATTATTTGGTCATTTGAAATCATATTCTCACTTGACTGATATAAATTTTCATATAACTATTGACGATATTATGAAATTTATAGCTAATTTAGAAGATAATGACGCGTCTGGTCCTGATGGGGTACCAGCTTCATTTCTGAAAAAATGTGTCAATAACTTGTCGATGCCACTTTCTGTTCTTTTTAACTGTTCATTGTCTACTTGTAAGTTTCCTCATGTATGGAAACAATCTTTTATAATTCCTTTACATAAAAAAGGTAAAAAGGATCAAATTATTAATTACCGTCCAATAGCTAAACTGTCGGCCATTCCCAAACTTTTTGAAGCAATTGTTTGCAAAACATTAAGCTTTTACACAAAATCATTTATTGTTCATAACCAACATGGTTTCTCAAAGGGCCGCTCGACTGTCACCCTACTTATGGAGTTAACGGAGTTTTGTGTCGATTCCTTTAAAAACAAAAAACAGACGGATTGTGTTCTTACAGATTTTAGTAAGGCATTTGACAAACTATCGCATAGAGTTTTGCTTAATAAAATGAGTAGGCTGGGGTTCAGCGTAAAATTCATTGCTTGGCTAAAATCTTATTTACTTGACAGATCCTATTCAGTGAATTTTAAGGGCTACCATTCAAATAGTTTTGTTGTAAATTCTGGTGTTCCCCAGGGTAGCCATTTGGGTCCAGTTCTTTTTATATTGTTTGCAAATGATCTTCCTTCAGTTTTAAAGTACTCTAATTGTCTTATGTATGCAGACGATGTTAACATATTTAAAACTATTTCTAGCAATCTTGACTGTGAAAAGCTTCAAATTGATCTAAATGCTTTCTATAATTGGTGTGCACGTAATTATTTGTTGTTAAATATCGATAAGTGTAAGATTATAAATTTTACAAGAAAATTGTCCGTTTTATCTTTTGACTATAGTTTCAATAGCGTAAATCTATTAAATGTAAATGATGTATCTATCCTTGGTGTATTGTTCGATAAGAAACTCGAATTCACACAGCATATCAATATGGCATGTAATAAAGCCAATTCAATATTAGGTTGGATTAAAAGGGAATCACGTCAGTTTTCTGATCCTTATGTTATCAAACAACTATTTACTACATTTGTCAGACCCATTATAGAGTATGCTTGCCAGGTATGGACCCCCTACTACAGTTGTCACAAAATAAGAATTGAACAAATTCAAAAAAGATTCCTAAAATTTGCCCTTAGAGGCTTAGGCTGGCAGAATCCATTGAATCTTCCTTCATATAGCAGCCGTTTAAAACTCATAGATTTACCCAGTCTGGAGCGCAGACGTTCTTATTTATGTTTTGGTTTTATTGTTAATCTTATTGATGGTAATATCGATGCTTTAAACCTTTTGTGTCGTGTTAATTTTAATGTTCCAAATCGAAATCTAAGAGGTTTTCGTGACCCAATTTACATAAAACACTATCGTACCAACTATGAGCAGAATTCACCATTGAATACAATGTTTAATTTGTATAACGTCAATCATAATTTATTAACAAATTTTTGTGATGTCTCAAATAATAGTTTTAAAAAAATATTCTATAATATTGTATAATTTATAAATTCTTAATTCTAAGTAATATTTTTTGTACGCTAGATATTAATTAGCTTGATTCAAATAAATAAGTAAATAAATAAGATTGCGTCACGATGGAAATACCTTTAATTGTTTTGATTAAATTGGGCCACCAAATCGATGACGATCTTTAAGCTCATAAACAAAACAAACTTATGTTATATTGTAAGAAATAATTTTGTATAAATAGTAGAATACCTTTCAATAAAATTTAGTCTTAATGTAAAAACGATTAACACTCTATTTATTCTGTCGGCTGAAGAGCTCAGTATAATACTCGTACTTACACAATTCGTTCAATTTACGTTGCTCGGACGTATAAGCGGCTGATTTCAGCTAAGAAAATACAACAATATAACTTAACATGGCGATCCTGCAAAAAACGAACCAAATCTCGATCTGAAATCTTCGAATCCATACAAAAAAAAAAAAAAAAAAAAAAAAATACTGCAGTCAGAATTCATAACATGTATCTTAAATGGTTTAGGTTTTTCATTAAAACGAAATCTAAGCGTATTGCAACGATTAATTTAACATTTTAAAATTTAATTTGTATCATGTTATATGAAAGAAATGCGATAAGTACTCGTATCTATCATAACGAAGTTGAAATTGAAGATTTTGAATATGATGAAGAGGAGGAAATGTATTACTACCCTTGTCCCTGCGGCGGCAGATTTCAAATTTCGAAGGATGAATTGATTGAAGGAGAAGAATTAACTGCATGTCCCAGTTTTTCGCTTATCGTAAAAGTAGACTACGATCCTGAAATGTATAAAGCAGAAGACGAAGAAGAACAGCTTCCTATTAAGCTAAAAGAATTGAGTCTGGAAAAGAATTAAATGTAAACAAAACGAAATTTTGATTGATGCATAATTTTAATACTATGTATGTTTAATATTAATAAATAAGTTAAATGTTTATAGAATGTAGTTATATACGTTGACTAGGTTTAAAAAAAAAAATATCTAAGAAAACATGCATTGAAAACATTGAATGTTTAAATAAATATACAAAAATAATAAATATACAAAGAAAAAACATGAGATAGAAATATAATTTTATGGAGTTTTACACTTTAGAAAACATTTTACAAAAATTAAAGAAAGCACCAAATAGAAGATATTCGACAGACTATATACAAAAAACAAACAGACAAATAGACGAATTATGGCTACAAATAACAAAAATAGCAGAACTGAAAGACATACAAAACTTAAAAGACAGATTTGACAATTTAGTAGAACAAATACAAACATTTCTAAAAACTAAAGAAGAAGGACAAGAAATCAACAACGAAATGGCGAATTTTGACCTAGTAACTGCGACTAAAGTCATCCCTGAATTTCAAGGTGATCATAAAGATTTAAACAATTATTTAGGTTTAATAGAATTTTATCATAGTACTCTAAAAGATGACACACAAAAAGAAATTTTAATAAAATTTATTCTAGCCACCAAACTCTCAGAAAATGTTAAAAACAAAATCCAAACTGAGAAAACTCCAAGAGGATTTGACGATTTTAAAAATATTTTAAAATCCGTATTTAAGTCCAACAAAACTGCGTCAAGGTTGCATAGTGACATTGCAAAATGTTATCAAGGTAATCAGACAATCCCAATCTTTGCATCACGTATAGAATCATTGCTAGCTTCTTTGAACGAATTACAGATCTCTGAGCAAGGGCTTGAGCACAGAGAAGTAATAGTAAAATTAAATGATCAAATAGGAATGACGGCTTTTAAAAATGGTTTATCAGAACCATACAAATCGCTAGTACTCGTAATAGCTGCAAGACCGATGAAACTTGCAGAGGCTGTACAAATAGCATTAGAAATAGACCCAGGTCGATCAAACCAATTAATGCATTTTAATAGGGCACAGAGAGGTAGAAATAACTACAATAGAAACTTCAGCAATTTTTCAAATTACAACAATTCACACTAAAATAACAACCGAAATTTTAACCAAAACTGGGGTAGGAACAACAACAGAGGACAATGGAATATGGATAGACGAAACTCTCAGGGAAACGGGTACGTCCCCGGACAACAAACCCCGGGGCTAAAGTCCAGAAGAAGATAATTCACATACGAAAATCAGAAGGACACACGAATTTTATAAAAATTAAAATAAAAGGTAGAAATCAACCAATAAATTTATTAATAGATACATACGGGAGCCGATATTTCAATAATTAAAAATAATATAGTAGGTACTAATATGATAGAATATAATAAAAATTGTAAAATAAATGGTATATCTGAATAGTCAATATTAACTATAGGTACAACAAAAATTTAATTAAACATAGAAGAGATGAAAATAGAGCATACATTTAGTGTAACTAATGATATTTTGAATTTAGCAACCGATGGAATACTAGGTAGAGATTTCTTATTAAAACACAACTGTAAAATTGACTATGAGACATGTGTGATGATAATCTTGTTTAATGAAAGAGATGATTCATAAAATTAATTTAGATTTAAAGGAAGATAGTATAATTTATGGGAAAGAAATCAAGAAGGGAATATTTTAAGCGAATTCATTGATAACAGCAATAGGAAATAAACATATCAAAATTCTAAATACAACTGACAAAGAAGTAACAATAAAACATATCTCATTAGGAGTAGAACCAATATCCAACTATGAAATATTACAGTTTAAAAATAATTAAATAGATGAAGACCGATTTAAAAAAATTGAAAATGAAATAAAAGTAGACAGTTTAGACAAAAACGCAAAATCAGAGATTTTAAAAATATGCAAGCAATTTCAAAATATATTTCACCTAGCAGGAGAAATATTAACTAAAAATAATTTTTATGAACAAAAAATAACGACTGTAAATAAAACACCAGTATACATAAAAAATTACAGACTGCCTCATGCGAATTTGAATGAAATAAAAGATCAAGTTGAAAAGTTATTAGTTGAAGATATAGTTGAACCATCTACAAGTCCGTATAACTCTCCGTTGTTAATAGTACCAAAGAAAAGCGCAGAAGGAAATAAAAAATGGAGATTAGTAGTTGATTTTAGGTCTTTAAACAAAAAGGTGGTTGATGACAAGTTTCCATTAACTCGTTTGGAAGATGTACTAGATAAACTAGGAAAAGCTAAATACTTTTCTACTTTTGGATATGACAAGTTCATTTCATCAAATTCCATTGCACCCCAAATCGAGACCACTAACAGCTTTCTCAACAGATACGGGACACTTTAAATTCAAAAGATTACCTTTTGGATTGAAAATTTCAACAAATAACTTTACATGTTGTGTGACTGAACTGACCGTAAAATGGAAGAAGCGCGCAATGAACTTTCTTAACAGAGCACGCATGTTGATAATAAAATTCAATAAATAATTTGCAAGCGTTGTTCGTTTGTAAGATGATTGATGGTTAAATTATAGACAAAACTGAAGATGTTTGGCAGTGACACAAAATACGAAACGTGCGTGAGCTATCAAAACCAGTGTTGCCAAAAAGAAAATAGCAAACAAATCACCCATTATTTTGATCGATGTAAAGAATATCGAATGTTCCGAGAGTGCAATATTGACACTAAGCTTTACCTCTGTATAGCCAAGAAGCTGCTAAGAATACCCTTACCATAGCCAACACAACGAAATATAGTGAAAAAAGTCGACAGTCACAAGAGCTCATCCGGTCATATGGATTTCGTAGAAATAAATTCACGTGATGATTAGATTGTATGAACATCTCACCGAAAACTGCCAATAATCCCTGTATAGCTTTGGAGAAAGTAAGATTATTGTATTTGATATTTCGAAAACATTGGATAGAGTTTGGCATCAAGCTCTGTTATCGAAAATGCGTTTATATTTGATATTGATGAATCTCTTCTTCGTTGGATTAGAAACTGCCTTTGCGAACCGCTCACTACAAGTTGTGTTGGATGCTTTTAAGTCTGAAGTTCATAAAATAAATGCTGGTGTGCCGCAGGGTTCCGTTCTATCTCCCACTCTCTTTCCCATATTAATCAGTGATCTTCTGTCTGAAATGTCTAATTATTAAAATTGTTTCGATGACGATTGCATCTTTATTCCTTAGAATCTCATATTCGTTTTTATGTTGCATATTGTTCAGTATAGGTTTACTCGTACATGTATCGATTGGTAAACCTAGCTATATTGTGCTTATTAGGAAATATAAAAAGTGTTGTTCCACTTTTGGCAAATTCATCAACTTTGCAGTTCCCTTAAATTTCTCTATGGCCTGGCACCCGCGGTCAGTTGGCGGAAAATATCGACAAATTGCAGATGGGACACAACGTTTAGTGAGGAAGAGGAGGGTGCAGTGCTCTTCTTATGCACACGCAGATGATCGTTATCTTAGCTTGTTCCATTTAAGAGCCTTTTTATAGAGCGGCCAACCATCCATACTGTCATACCATATGTAAGGCTCGGTATGTTTACCAAAGTACGTACATAAATCCAGTGAGTAATGTGCCGTTGGAAGCCCAAGCTTTGGGACCTTTTTGACTCTTTCTAACTTAGTTTTCTAGCTAGTTTTTTTATCTCTTCCGAGGAATTGACAAATCCTCCAAAAAAAGTTGGCATAAAAAGTTCTGCTCATTAACTCACTAGTTTGGAATCGGCAAAAGATTGTAGGTCCCTTTGATTTCTCTAAACATGCACAAACAAATGATTGAGTTGAGAGTTGTAAGTCACTAGGTACAGGTATAGGTGGAGAGAATATTCGCTAGTTCTTAAATAATAAGTAGTGACTGTACAGCTACTCGTATAACATGCTTTACACTTTTGCAATACGTACATATGTATGTTGAGCCGCAGACAAGTCTCTACACACTTATAGGGAAATCTTCTGGGCTTACATAGGAACATTTAGCGTCACCTTAAAAAAAAAACATATTAACTAAACACGTGGTATATAGACGTACTATTCCAATAAAGACAACAAAGTAGATTAGACCCGTTTTTCTACCATCTGGGATTAAGACAAATTTTTTTTTTTTTTTTTTCATATTTTGTATTTCTAATTCTAATTTTAAATTCTTCTACACACATTTTATGACAAAAAAAACTGGTACAAAATGCCAATAAACTTTAAAATTTTAAGTCGCTAGGTTCAGCATAACCCTACATCCTAATTGGCAGCCATAGCCAGTAACAGCAACCAGCAGCCATGGTCAATCTATCGGACGATCAAAATATGAAACTGCAATAATCCTATTGTGTGTCCTTATTAAAACAAAAGGATTCCAAATAATATCCACGTAATAAAGATTTAGATTTGGTCCAACCGTCACCAAATCTTTCACTTTTACTGTTCTCTGAAGAGTCTTGGATTCAAGAAAATACCTTAACTCATAAGTGAAAAGTTCTCTAGAGTGGGAAATTATGAAGCATTGCTTATATTTAGATCTAAGCAGGTTAAGTTACAACTATTTACAGCTTAAGACAGTCATCTGTACATATCATCTTTAAAAATAATTTAAGATAATCAGCATAGATTAGGTTTTGGACGGATTTCTCGCTTGAATCCTAGTTGCCAATATTTCTCTATGGTTCGCTGCTTTGGGTAGACAGCTATATGTAAAGCGCTATACCGCTATGGGTAGGCACTTTCCATAAATCCTAAAAATCCAAGTATATGCTGTGAAAAAAGTTTCTTTGCAGTACCAAATACCAAGAGAAAAACCAGTTTTATTTTTACCTATTTATTCATTTTTCTCGATCCTTTCTTCTTGAACAATATTCGTAAGCTAACTTATAAGGCTTAAGCAATAAAATTAATAACACCGACCGACTAGCTTGGTGGTGAAAGCTCAGCTTAAAAATACATTGAGATTAAGCTACTTAATGATTGAGTGAGTAACATTAATCTTAATAACTAAGTTTAATGTTAATTAATCAATCATTTCTAAATCATTCGCCTAAAAGTAGACAATTAAATTGTGGGTTTTATTTTATGATGATCCGAAGTTTCTATTTCGGCGTCAACGTTAGGAATTTGCTAAAGTTAATATATGGTTCACAATTTCATCAATGAATATAATAAATAGCATTGGACAAAGGTGACTACCCTGAGGAACAACTGACTTATTTATCGGGTTTTTCAATAAGAGCGCTACAAAAGTTTTTTTTTTAAATAAAACAAAAACGGTTTTGGATATCAATGAAATTCTTTATTCCTGTGAAAGTGCCTTCGATGCCATTATGTATGAAACTCGATTTCTTTTGCATGGCCACCACGGGCACGCTTGCAGAAGTCCAGACGCTGAACCCAATTTTCGACGGTCTTCAAGCATAAATCGGCCGATACTGCTGCAATTTTACGTTCGATATTCGTACGAAGTTCATCAATTGTCGCTGGCTTGTTGGCATAGACCATAGACTTGACGTAGCCCCACAGGAAATAGTCTTCTATCTTCTTTGTCTCACTGGCACGGGAATATTTTGTACTGTGCCTGTGGATTCAAATTTTTGCACTAGACGCTCAATTGTTGATCTGCTAGGACGATTATGACGACCATAAATTGGACGTAGCGCTCTTAGCGTTGATGCCACTGACTCCGAATTTCGGTAGTAAATTTTAATAATTTCGACTCGTTGTTGGCTCGCATATCTTTCCATCATGAAATGGCAAACCTTACTGAAGAGAAATGTCAAAAGAGCGGCAAGAACTATTTCGTCGTTTGCTGTCCCTGTCGCTCTACTTTTGTAGCGTCCCTGTTGAAAAACCCTTTACATTTAATTGACATTGAATTATAATATTGAATTTTTACTTTTTAAACCCTGCCAGTTAAAAATGAAGAAATCCATTTGAGTAAATTTGAATGGATTCTAAAGGCATCAAGTTTAAGAAGCAAAATTCTGTGGTTTACTAAATCAAAAGCTAAACTTGACTTTAATTGTTGATAGCATCAACAACAAATCATGATAAGCAAGTCGAGCTTGGACCTTTCCTAAAGAAACCCATGTTGAGCATTACTAATAAATTACTTGAAACATCATATAGTATTCTAGAATATATCCAATATTTGCCTTAGGGCCGTTTTGTGGAAATTGAGTAAAGTTTGCATTGAAATAAGAATACACAGATTCAAAAATTTTGCAAAAAGCTCCAGAGTTTAATGCACATCAGTGGATTGAACGTTATTGAAATTCATAGAATCTGAGTTTCTACCATTGAGATTCACCTATTCCTAGTTAAGGAACTCTTGCAGTATTTGAGTAATTTTGTATCTGTATACAATTATTATTGATAAAGAAACGGAATCATAAAAGGCTCGAATGAAAATACTTAAACTAAAGTAAAACAAAGTTCTATTTTTAACCTTCAAAAGTTGTGCGATCCGGAGAAGAAAATAGATAATCCCCTGAGTGCCTGCTTATTATAAAGAAGAGCTCTGGGGTGAATAGAGATATTCCATCTACCCAACACAACAAAAGTTGCCTTGATCCAGTTTCTTGAAACTTCCTACACCATGATTTATTCTGTGTAAAAGCTTATTCTTTTGATAAATGCCCTTGGCAATTATTTATTTTTAATATTTCCAAACAACAAACTCCACCACCCTCGTCTGCACGAGATGAACAATCTATGTACTCCGAATGACTTATAATGAACTCCCTAAAGATTCACAGCTTCTCCTATTCGAATGATTTTTAAACTTGAGTCAAGGAATACTACTTTAAAGGTCAGTTTGCTTCGTGAAAGAAGGTCGAAGTTGTAGGACTGAAAGGTGTGTTGTTGAAAGGCTACATGATATTTATTTTAAATAAGACATATTTTCAATCGAAGCAATTCGGGATTTTTATTATTTCTCTCGTCAATATTTGCGAGAAGGATGAAAGGACCTCTTGTTTAGTTTACGTGTCATTCAAAGTGTCACATGTCTTAAGGAAACTTGTTTAACGAAAGATTTAAGAAACATAAGATTTGAAAAATTCCAATTTTGACACGTTCCAATTGGAATTTTTTTTGTATTTCAAAAGGTGCTCGTAAATATACAAACATACTTATGTACGTACATATAACTTAGAAATATTTTAATACATACATATATACTCTTTGATTTCGAATGGAAATGATTTCTTTGGGGTGATTCCTGGTTTACTTTTCTTACGATACACAATTTTGAATATGTAAGAAGTATTGGACTTTTTTTAAGAGGGCAGGGGAGCGTGTTTTGTATTAAAATAAAATCCACGACTAAATCCCACGTACTTGCTCTAATGTAAAAGTATACTTTGGAATCTCAAAATTGGTTGCAAATATAAAAACATATGGATCTCCAGCGGTTTACACTGTAGTTCGAGGTACAGACATACAGACATACCGAAACATGTTTTTACACTAAATTTGTCTTAAGGTTTTTATAAAAACATTAATATCTAAGCAAATTTATAGTATTTATTGATATACATATTATTAGGGACAAAATTATTATTACATTTAAGGGCATTATTTCAAGGTATTAAATTTTCAAAAATCAATTTTAAAGGGGCTCCTGCATAAAAATGTTTGGTCAAAATCCTTATAGTCGTTAATGAGAAAGTCAAAAATAAAAAAACAACGTTCAATGACAGGTAACGTTAGTAATTTTTTTTTTGACTTAAAACTATAACTTATTATTACTAAACTAAGTCATGCTGCCTCAATAATAGGGCCCCACCGTTCTTCCATAGGCCTTATACAATATGCTTTTTGCTTACTATACGATTATCATATTAATGTTTTCTTAATCTAATTCATGATTTTTAATATTAGCACTGTACCTAATAATTTTTGATGAATGAGTGTTTTATCCCGGGTAGTAATGATTGTTGTTCTTTTTGTAAAATGATCGTCAGTAATGGCTTGGGCTGTCACTATAGGCTGTAATTCATGCGGGAGGAGTTGTTGCACTTCTGAGTTGGGATGATCTTCCAGATTAGGGAGAATAGTTGGTTCTCTTCAACATCAAGTCTGCATGCCTTTTGAATTTGAATTTGTTGGAAAAGTTGATTCCCAAGTACTTAGTTGATGTTTTGACTGTTAATTCAGTGATGGCTATAGAAAATTTGGATTGCTTGCATTATTGCGTGTTGCAACGCTCGTCTTTGGTCACTGGTGTTCCGAAGGAGATGAGTTCGGTCTTTTCGCTGTTTATCTTTAGTCTCCATTTGACATGGTATTCCCATAGGTTTTTAATGTGCTCTTGCACTCTCCTAGAAGAAATTTGTGATAAAAAAGCGGTGGTGTTTGTGATGGAGTCGTCTGCATAGAGCTTGGTCTCTGTACCTGGTATGTGGTTTATCAGCAGTGTAAATGTTGAACAGCAGCCGTCCAAGTTTTGGTCCTTGATGAACTCCAGCGTTGATTCCCTTTTTTTTAAAATTTATGTATAATTCACACGCGCTCAAGTGTATGTTCAGAGAATCTTATAATGTTAAGCACAGCTCAGTTAATGAGAATTAGATGGTGGCGGGGGGGGGGGGACGAGGTATCGATGAACATTGGTGTAGGTACCTACCACCTACCGGTTGTGCTGATTTACATTAAACTTGGAAGATAGCATATTTAAATTTTTCCCCTAACACGTTTTTTTTTTTCCTTTTTTTTTAAGACCATATATAGCGGTACCTACAGTAAGAATTTTTATTCGAAATTTTATCAAATATGTTTTTTTCACAAGAACTGTTCAATATATTTAAAAAAATTAATTAACAAAATGTCATTTAGTTAAAGCTAGATTATGCTAGAAATTTGAAAAATTGATTATCTCAAGAACGGTACAAGTTAGTTAGTTGGCGTACCGAAAGATTTTGTTAAATATGTTTTTAATTTTTTTTATATATTAATGCTTATTTAACAAAAAAAGAACGCTCTTAATTTTATATAAACTAATATTTGCTTGAGAAAAAATTGGGCGTGCCTATGGACATGAACAACACTTTGGCCAAAACTAAATTTTCGAAAAAATGGTACCTGTCATAGAACTGTTTTTTTTTTTATTTTCGACTTTCTCCTTAACAGCTCTAATGATTTTGACCAAATTTTATGAACAGGAACTCCTTTTAAAATAAAATAATATTGCTTATAAAAATTTTTTAACAAATATTTGTTGGGATTTAAAAAAAAATCCATTTTTTTTTTTGAAAATCCAATATCTTGAAAACGTGTGAACGATTAGTTTTTGAATTTATTGCCTTTAATCTATATTATTAAATACTTAAAATTGGCATCTCAATTTTTTTTCAAGAAAAATTCTAAAGAAATTCCTTATGAAAAAAATTAATTAATAATAAAACGATTTTCAACTCCTTGTTTCTTAAATTCATACTTTTATAAGAATGAGAGGGCAATTTTATGCATTTGAACTTTTTTACTTGATTACGAGTACTTCAGGTAGCACTAACAGTCTGGGGTGAAAAAGGGCCTTAACCAACAAGCTTCTCCAGCTAGCTCGGTCACTAGCTATCTTCTCCCACTTGAGTGCGCCACCTGAGTCGCGTTCTTCCTCTTTAGCCGCCATCTGTTGGGATTGGAATTGAAGAATTACCGGGCCAGAGCATTTGGGTTCATTCGCTCTACCTGACCCAGTTATTTTAGTCGTTGATCTTTAACTCGTTTGACTAGGTAGGAGTTTCGCTGTACAGCCTGGATAGTTCTATGCAGACGGGACCAAAGATTACACGGAGAATTTTCCGGTCGAAACATTCTACATAAAGCGTTATCATCCACTTTTGACAATGTCTATGTCTCAGCACCAATAGGGACCGGGTTGATAAGAATTTTAGAGAGGGACACTTAGGTTGCTTGAGAGAGGATTTTGCTACTCAATTTCCTTCTTAGTCCAAAGAAGCAGCGATTGGCAAGACGTATTCGCCGTTTGATTATAGCGTCGGTGTTATCATCTAAATTTAAAGCGGTGCCCAGGTAAATAAAGCCCTTAAATACTCCAAAATTATAGCTGGCTGTCTTAGACGTTGGTATTGTGTGCCCTTTCTTCATGACAGCATAAACTTGGTCTTGCCCTCATTTACCACTAAACCCATCATTCTCACTTCCGACTCAATGCTCACAAATGCACCATGGACATCCCACTTTGTTCTTCCAGTTATGTCAATGACATCGGCGTATCTGAGTAATTGGACGAACTTTTGAAAGAGTGTGTCTCTTTTGTTGACGCGTGAATTTTGAACAATAGCTATGTACTTTCGCCTTGCCTAAAACCTTTTTTGCATCGGTGAGATCTTTTCCAACCTTGATGGAGCAGCGTGCATTCTCCATCGTCATCCTGCACACATGGAAAAGTTTTTCAGGCACGCCAAAACTAGATATTGCTCTTTATAGTTCGTCCCATATAGATGCTATCACATCACGAGGCTTTTGAATCGATGAAAAGGTTGTATCGATTTGAAGCTCCTGTGTTTTTTCCAAGATCTGCCGTAATGCAAATATTTGATCGATGGTGGACTTTTATGGTCTAAAGCCGCTCTGATATGGACCTATCAGGTTGTTGACTAAATGCTTCAGACGTTCACATAATACGGCAGAAAGGATCTTGTACGCGATGTTCAGGAGACTTAAGCCTCTTTAGTTGGCGCAATTCAGAGGGTCTCCTTTCTTGAGGATCGGACAGAAAATACTGAGGTTCCATTAATCGGGCATGCTTTGTTTCAACCATATTTTGCAGGTAAGCTGGTGCATTTTCTTTTTATAATTTTTGCGCACTGAAGGGATTATGACTATCCTTCAAATATTTGAGCATACTGCGAGCGTTTTAGAAACCAAGTGATTCGCTGCCGCTTTGAACAGTTCGCTAGCGAAGCCATCAGCTCCAGAGGCTTTCTTGGATTTAAGATTCGATACAGCTATCTTCACTTCGTCCAAGTTGGGTTGGCGATCATGTGGCTCTGCATTGCATAAGTCGAATGGTGTTATCTTCTTCACCGCTGCTATATATAAAGTTAGGAAAAATGGTCTTTTCATATTCTCAGCATGGACTGCGGTGCTTCTTCGATGCTCCCTTGATTGTCCATGTAGGCTTCGGCTCGAGGATTGTATCATTGTTATGTTTTTTTTTTTCACCTTTTGTAAAAGCTTCCGAGTGTCATTCCTAATATGGCATCCCCATATGTCCTTGATCGAGCACTTCTCATGCTCTTTCTTTTTCTTTTTGAGAAGCCGGTGTTCTTCTCTTGTTCAAGCTCGTGATCAGCTCTGGTCCTTCTATGCAACGTCATATGCCTCTTATTTAGCTGCATGTGCTTGTCGATATATCCACAGCCGCATTTTGGCTAGAACGATAGGTAGTGGTCCGAGTCTATGTTAATGCTTCGGAATGTGCGAACATCCTTTATATTGGAGAAGTGCCTTGCGTTGATCGCAATATGGTCAATCTGGTTCACGATTAGTTTATCAGGAGATCTCTATGTCCCTTTGTGAATATCAAGATGTTTGAACTGCGTACTAGCTACCAGAACGTCTCACCCCAAAGCAAAGTCTATCATCCTGAATCCGTTATGGCAGATGGTTACGGCAGGCTGTATCTTCCCAGCGTGTCACCAAAGATGTCTTCTCTTTCTAGCTTGGCACTAAAATCTCCTAAGGCACTGCTCGTATGTTATATGCGCGTAGAATATGTGGTTGGGGCATGCGCGCAAATGAGGCTATTAAGCTTTGATGCGGATCGGCGTGAGGCATTCGTCCACACAATTGAAATTTAAGTCTTTTTTCCTGAGCCTAGTTTCAAATCAAAATAGAGGATTTTTTAAATGAACTTCGCGCAACTTAAGAATTTAAACGCTCAGCGATTGTAAAAAAAAAGATCTTTATTCGTTCAACCAACAACATAGACTGAATACATCGATATTCTTTTCTTTGCACATAAGGTGCCAAACAATATTTAGGAATTTTAAATAGAAAACAAAAGATTTAAATTACAATGTTCTTTGGAAAAGCCAAAGATATCAAATGCACAGAAGGTGCTTATGGAGTTATAATGCTACATTGTTGCAAGTTGCAAAGTGCAATCTTGCATTTTAAGAAAGATACGAGTAAAATAATAATAAATATGAATACATGGTTGATACAAGTTGCAAAGTGCAAGCTTGCATATATTGAATTATAATTCCTCCCCCCTTAGCGGAGCGACTGCCAGAGGGTGTTGCCTCTCGAAGGAGCGTTTTGAATGTCTTCTGTCCTTGGAGTTTCATTTTTGGGATTCTTCCGAGTCTTGATTTGAAGATAGATGAATATCGATATGATTGTCATCGGAATTAGGAAAACCCAAATTGATGCGATGTGGGCTGTTGACTTTGTGGTAAGTAGATGGATTTCTTCTCTATTTTTAAGCTGGTCCAGATGGAGTTTGTTTAGCGAAAGATGTTGGTTTATAGTAGGTGAGTTGATCTGACTGCGTGTTGGAGGATGAATCACAATGCTATCCCAAAAAATATCTACATTTGGATCATAAGTTATATTATTAATAGTTATGGAACAATTTTTGTAATGTAAAAGTGCGGTGCCATATATATTATATTTGTTGATGCCGCATGTTGTTTCGACACTAATATTTCGAACATCAGTTAGGAGTATGTAATTATTTTCGGGTTGAAGTATCTGGTTGGGTTCCAAACCATTGGACAGGTTGCACATAGCTGGGTGGTTATTTATGATCTTTGGTACGCATTCAGGGAACTTAGTGCTTTGTTTGTTTTTGCTTTCACAGAGATAGATGTCTTCTATAAGGCTGCAGGCTTTCCCAAAATAAAGTGCGTCGGACTCATGTATAGCAACATATGGGTAAGTAGATATGAATAGGGTTTTGTTTACAGGGAGGGGAATGAGATGAAAGAAGGAATAATTTGCTTGGGAAGTAATAGGGATTTCAATACTAAACACAATATTTGAATTATTATAATACGCTTTCAATTCTAAAATTTCGTAAATTACTTCATCTGAAGAGAAATTAATAGATTGTTTCTCAAGAAGGGCTCTTATTTCATTCAGTTCAGTTTTACTCAATATTTGTTTCGAAATTATATGTAATCGTGCTAAAGTTATAGCTTCTGCTATGTTTACTAAGTGATTGTAAAGCAAATCAATATTGAAGATAATCTTGTGAACGTATTGGAGGTGTTTCAGGATTTCTTGATCTGTTCTGAGTACATTATTTATATTGGAATTATAAATATATAAGAATGATTCTATCGTTTTTTGTTGTTCATTTATATGGCGAGTAATATTGTCAAATCTCTCTATCATTTTCTTATTGATACTTATTTGTTGGTTGGTTTCGATTTCTAAAATATTTTGATTTAAATTTAGTTTTTTGATTTCTTCGTTAATATTTATTGCATCATTAGCATCCATGTTTCCTGTAATTGTTTTTATAATGGTTCCTAATCCATCTATTAAACCACGTTTTAATTTGTGCTTGGGTAAAAGTGTTTGAAGCTTGAGTTCTAGTTGGCTGAATTTAATATTTGCTATTTTTACTGTATCAATGTTAGTTTGGTCATTTTCTAGAGTATCCAGGGATTTACGAATTTCCTCTATACTTTGTTCATAATCTTTCAGGTTTATGATATGAATAAATCGTTTGTAGGTTTCTATTACCTTGGCATGTCCTAGTCGGAGTGGTAAAAGTCCGTAATTATCTGTCAAGTTATGTATCTCCAGTCGTTGTCCTTGTATTGCTGTTGCTGTCATTAGTAATCTGAAATTTTCTTTTCTTTTTTATTCTAGCTTTATGAACTTTTTTATTGTCATTAGTAATTATTGTCAGTTTATTGTTAGTTTGGACTTTTTGTTTTTTAAATCGTGGAGTAGTTTTATTTCTTCTACATTCTTTTCGATAGATAATTTCTCCTACTTCAAGATTGTTTGGGGTTTCCCTGTTTTTGTTTCTTTTTGCTATGGTTTTATTTCTTTTATCTTCTAATAATTTTGTAATAGATTCGAAAAGTTCTCTCTGAAATGCATTGAGTTTTTGTAAGTAGTCGTGTTTGTCACTATATGTCAAGGTTTGATTGAATTCGTATGTACGTCCGTAGAAAAGTTCATATGGTGTATAATTGGTTGAAGAGTGAATAGAGTTGTTGTAAGTTATAATAGTCTCGTCAAGTATGTCCTCGTGATCTTTGTTTTTGTATTTTTCTTGAATAATTCTATAAATTTCGGTTAAAGTTGAATGCATCCTTTCCACAGGAGCATTGCTTGTAGTTTGTTGAAAGGAGGTGACATGGGCCTCGATATTGAACTGTTTACAGAAGTCTTGGAAGAGATTAGATGTAAACTCTGATCCTTGGTCGCATACGATTTTTCGGGGTATACCGTGGATGCTGATAAAATGTTGGATTTGTTTAACAATGCTAACACTATTGCGGGTTGGTAAAGTATAGGCAGCGCCAAATTTGGAAAACTTATCAATAAGAGTGAGGATACTCTTGTTATTGATGGTATATATATCTATGTGTAATATATCAAGTGGTTTTAAGGGTATTTCGGTTTTTCCGAAAGCTATTATAGGAGGTCGTCTTTCGTATTTGAGGGTCTGACAGGTAGTACAGTTGTTAATTGTTCTAGTTATTTTGTCTTTCATGTAAGGAAAAAAATAATCACGTTGTAAATGCTGGTATGTCTCTGTGATGCCTCTATGGTTAGATTTCATATGGTAGTTGGAAATAATTTGGTCTTGTTCGTCGCTTTCTGTGATATCAGTCAAAAGTTTCTTACATCTTAATACACGGAAAGTCTTGTTCCTAGCAAAGTGTTCTGAATAGACTTTTTGAATCAATTTAAATGTTTCATCATCTGCCATGATTGCAACCAGTTTTTTTGGAGGAAGATATTCTTTGAAATATGAAATAATATCGTTTTCAGAAAATGATTCTTTCTTAAAAATTCGTCTTTGTTTATTCTTAAATATTAATTTTAATAGATTTCGAGGTTGGTCATCTGACGATTGTTGGAATATAACTTGTAAATTAAATTCATTGAGGGGTCTTTCTGCTATAGGGATACCATCATCTAGGTTTTCTTCGGCGGAATGTATAGTAGCGGCTGTGGTATCATTAAGATTTAATTCAATTTTGTCTGGTAGTTTGATACGACTGAGAGCATCTGCGTTAGAATTAAGAATACCTTTCTTATATACGATCTCATAATCGTATTCTTCAAGTTTCAATCTCCAACGAACAAGTTTGGAATGTGGTTCTTTCAAACTCATGAGCCACTGCAAGGGTTTATGATCAGTAACTATTTTAAATTTATTACCGAAAAGGTAAGGGCGGAAATAATTTGTTGCCCAGACAATAGCAAGTAGTTCCTTTTCTATTGTCGAATAGTTGAGTTCTGATGTCGTCAGGGTTCTACTCGCAAAGCATATAGGCTTATCTTTTCCAATAGGTCCTTGGGATAATACGGCACCGAGGGCAATATTGCTTGCGTCTGTGGTTAGCACGAATGGCTTAGAAAAATCGGGGTATTGGAGAAGTGGATCATTAGATAAAATATCCTTGCACAGTTCAAATGCTTTCCTATATTCATCATTGAGATTTATCTCGGCACCTTTTTTAAGACACTGAGTGAGAGGTTTGGTTAATTTTGCAAAATCACGGATGAATTTCCGGTAGTAACCCATTAGGCCAAGAAAGGATTTGATTTCCTTTGTTGTTTTTGGTATCGGGAATTCTTTAATTGCTCTTATCTTGTCGGGGTTTGGCTTAACACCTTCTCTTGTAATAATGTGTCCGAGAAACGCGGTTTCCTTCCGTAAAAACTCGGATTTACTTAGCTGTATCTTAAGATTCGCTTTTCGTAATCTATCAAATATTTTTTGTAAGTTCTCAATGTGTTCTTGTAGGGATGTTGAGTAGACAACAATGTCGTCTAAATAAACGAGACAAGTTTTGCCTATGAAATCTCTGAGGACGTTATCCATCACTCGCTGGAATGTGGATGGGGCGTTTTTTAACCCGAAGGGCATCCTCACAAACTCATAATGTCCACATTCAACCGTGAAGGCCGTTTTTGGAATATCTCGGACGTCCATCTCGATTTGATGGAAACCACTGGCCAAATCGAGTGTCGTAAAATAGTGGCTTTTGCCTAGTTTGTCCAAAATTTCGTTAATATTGGGTATCGGATATTTATCGTCTATAGTTTTGTCGTTAAGACGGCGATAATCGATTACTACCCTCCATTTTTGTTTTCCTGTGGAGTCTATTTTCTTGGGTACAACCCAAACTGGGGAACTCCATGGAGAAAAACTTGGTCTAATTATGCCCTGGTTTAACATGTTTGAAATCTGACTCTGAACTTCTATTTTATGAACGTATGGGTATCTGTAAGTCTTTGTGTATATTGGTATTTCGTCATTAGTTTTGATTTGATGTTTAATTGCGTTTGAGAATGTTAGGTTATCTCCTTCTTTATAGAAGATGTCTGAGTAATTACGACAAAGCTTTAAAATAGATTTCTTCTCTTCTGGGTTTAAGTGTTCTGACCGGATTTCTGTAGAGATATCGTTTACATTTTGTCTATCATAATCTTCGATTTGAATGTCTAAATTGTTTAATTCTCTTGTTTCAAAATTTGTAAGAGGTTGTACTTTGAGTGGGTGTTGTAAGAAAAGAATTTTGTCTATTGGTGTATTATTTTGAACTTCAAGTTCAGCGTGCCAATTTTCGGCTGAATAGATACCTTCAATAATATCTATATTGGGTTCAATTTTTGTCGCAGGGACGAGAATGTCACCAGTTTGACTGTCTACGGGAAGTTTGACTACTAAGTTAGAATGTGCAGGAATTTTAAATTTTTGAGACATAAAATTGGGTTTATAAAAAAGTGGAATTTTTGAATTTGTTGTTACTAGTGTTTTATTAGGTAAATCAATTTTGGCTTTAAGTATATTAAGGGCATCAAGTCCTAAAAGCCCGTCAAAGTAGCCATGGAATTTATATATAAGGAATTTAAACTCACCAGATTGTTGAAATTCTAGGAAAATCGGAAATTCTACTTGTTTGTCTATACTATGTTTTTTTAAGATAGTGGTAATTACTGTGGGTGTAGTTGTTTTAACATCGTCTGGGTGAACGTATTCAGGATTTATAAATGAAGCGGAAGCTCCTGTGTCTATTAAGAATTTCAGTTTTTTTCCGAAGGGTGAAGATATGTGAATGTACGGAAGAGAATGTCCGTGTTTGTTAATGTCTAAGTATATGGGTGTATTGAGGCAAGAGGCTGAAAATTTGTCTCTTCTTCACAATCAGGATTATTTAAGAAGTTTTCGTTAGAGTTGTCATAGTGTGCGTCTAGTTGTGGGTAATAGTCCTGGGTATAATAATTTTGAAAATCACTGGGATTTGTAAGTTCTGTTGGGACATAATTATTTTGATCGTTTGTACTTTCTATCTGATTATCGATGTCGTCAATATTATGGATCTGAGCGTTTTGTCGAAAATTGTTCGTTTGTCCAGATGGGGATTTCTTAACTAATGTTTGAGCCGAAAGTGTGTCCATTGGTTCTGTTTTAGTGGATGTTGGTTTTGGTTGGAGAACATTATTTGTATATTGTGTACTAATTGGTTTTTGATAATAAAGTTGTTGTTGAGGTCTATATTGTTGGAATTGTTGGGGTCTGTATTGTTGTGGTTGTTGAGGTCTGTATTGTTGTAGTTGTTGAGGTCTGTATTGTTGTGGTTGTTGAGGTCTGTATTGTTGTTGGGGTTGATATTGATACTGTTGTTGGATAATTGGAGGTCTCATATTCGACTGAGCGAATCTTTGATTATTGAACATTGGTTGTACAGGGATGGATGGTTTTGGCAAAGGTTTGTGTTCGTATCTAAAATAAGACATATTTTGTTCTTTAATACAGTAAGCAAACGCTTCTGCTAAGGAATTAGGTTTCATGGATCTTATTGTAGAACCTATCGGTTCTTTTAATCCAGATAAAAATATGTTTAAGCACATTTCACTATATAAGTCTCCTTTCGCTTTCACAACATTAGGATCATTATTATGAATTTGGATGTGATTCCTTATTGTAGAATAAATCTCTATTACTTCGCTATAAAACTGTTCTACAGATTTATTTTGTTGGCGTAAATTATGCAGATCTTTAATTAGTGAGGTTTCATTACGCTTATCGGCGTAATGAAGAATTAAGTTAGCCTTAATTTGAGACCACTCTAGGGGTGTTCCATACATATTGAGAACCTCGTTTGCAGGTCCATCAATTTTATTACGGATGGCCCGTAAAAGAATTCTACCATAGGTAGGATTATTTATAGATGTAACAATTAAGAGGACTTCCTCTACATTTGTGATAAAATCGTATAAAAGACGTGGATTACCATCGAATTTTGGTAAGTCCTTAATTGCGTCTGGGATTCTAAGTACAGAAAATGGGTCAACTTGAGCGGAGTTGTTATTATTATTCGCCATATTTGTTTGATTTATTGGCAGAAATGGGTTTAAATTATCACTAGCACCTACAATATTTTCGCGATTTACTTCACTATTTGTTGCTTTACTATTTATTTTTTCACTATTTGTTATTTCACTATTATCTAAGTTCTCGTTATCTATAATTTCTCTATGATATGGTTTTGGTCTTAATTTATCTCTATATTGGTTTGGCATTGAATTTATTAAGTTAGTAAGGAATTTATGATATGGTTTCTATAACATGAATCAAACTTACAATATAATGGAAAAAGCCATTTCCTCTGGCCAGTTGTGTTGAGTTCTTCAGTTGCTGTAGATTCTTGCACCTTTTATTATCAGTGTACTCCCGATATAAATGTTGCTTAAATAAAGTCTTTACACCGTTTCTTGTTTTATTAAAACACGCACTATTATCAGTATTCTGCCGATATTGAATTATTAACGATAAATATTCACACGTATTTTGTTTAATTAAAACACGCACTATTATCAGTATACTGCCGATATTGAATTATTAACGATAAATATTCACACGTATTTTAAAACAGGTGTATGCTATCCGTCACCGACTGCGCCACTTAAGAATTTAAACGCTCAGCGATTGTAAAAAAAAAGATCTTTATTCGTTCAACCAACAACATAGACTGAATACATCGATATTCTTTTCTTTGCACATAAGGTGCCAAACAATATTTAGGAATTTTAAATAGAAAACAAAAGATTTAAATTACAATGTTCTTTGGAAAAGCCAAAGATATCAAATGCACAGAAGGTGCTTATGGAGTTATAATGCTACATTGTTGCAAGTTGCAAAGTGCAATCTTGCATTTTAAGAAAGATACGAGTAAAATAATAATAAATATGAATACATGGTTGATACAAGTTGCAAAGTGCAAGCTTGCATATATTGAATTATAATTCGCACGCTTTAATCCTTACTGCGGATCTCCAAATATTCAAATTAATAGATACTTTTATTTGCCTTGACCTTAAATTTTTTCAACACTTATATTAAATTTTTCCCTCTAAAAAATCCAATATTAATCATGAAATATATGTACCTACAAGCCTGCGAGATTTTATTTTATTATACAAAAAAAAAAAAACAAAACGTTCCAAAAGCCTTAAGCTTTTTTACCGAGAAGGCCCTTATTTCTGACTGTAGCATATTTGTCTGTCAATTGTGTATGTGTCTCAACGTGGCAATTGTAAACACACAGCCTATTAACTATGTATGTTAACTGCCATTGTATCTCTATTATTACGGTTTGACATTTTTCAGGACATTATTATTCTTACAATTCCGTCGTATACCTTTTGTTTAAATTTATGAAGGTGCACACAAAAGAATCACTCTCTAGGGTGACATAGGTGTGTGGACTTTTGGTTGTAAATTGAGATCCACAATCAGAAGAAACACCGTTTTTTTTTTTGTTTTTTTTTTTTTTAACTTCGTCCTTGCCCGTCGGCAAAAAATCAGATGAGCCATGGTAGATACATATGTGTGTGTGGGTGGTAGGAGAAACCATTAAAATCTGAATTGTCGACTGCGGGTTTATAAAAATAAATATTTTATTTTTTTCAAAGGACTGATTTTTTCAATCGCCAGACTCTCCGACTGGTGCTACTGGTTGGTTGCTAACAAACAACCAAGTGAAGTATAACGGTAAATGGATTCTAAGTAGCTTCTAGATAACCATGGGGGCTATATGATGTTTGAAGCAATAAAAAAGAAGGGTATATTTATTTCGTAGAATTACAAACACGATTGTGTCAAATTTGATGAATTGAGCTTTGGATTCGAAATAGCTTTTAACAACTCTTAATCTATACAAAAGTTTGCGTCTTATGCACACGAGTATGCGTTCTAATTTCGAGGTGTGGAGCTTCTTGTCAGTATAGGAAAGTGGATATTTTTAAATTCCTGATTTCTTCAAGTTGAGTTTGGGCTTAGAAAAGTGAGTTAAATTAGATTAAATTATATTTCCAAAGTACAACACCAATTTTGATTAAATTAAAGGTTGAACATTAAATCTAAACACAAATCCCATTTGTGTAAAATAAATTCATTTAAAATATATTCCATTAAAATAAAGTTAACCTCTTATTGTCTAACCACTTAATTAGTGGCACCAGGCCATGATACCGTATACAAACATACTACACAAGCTACTAATTCCTGACAACCCTTAAAGCACTTAAAACTAACAACGCCAATGGTCATTAATTAGAGGGATATTGAATGGGATGCAACTTCAAAAATAGCCAATTAAAATAAACACTGGCAGCAGTGATATCATCAGTACACCAATTTGATGACTAGTTGCTGTTGGAAAGGACTGCATGACCTCGAAACGGGGAAGCGGCATTACCGATGACCAAACGGATTTTATAATATGTTTAGAGAATAACCCAGAATTAAATGGCGTCAATTACTGTGTTGAACCAACAGCCAGTGACATTAAACTTTTGGATTTCGGACAAAAAAAATATCTCAATACTGAAACTGAAATATTGATTTTATGAAATAAGTCCTACCAAGCTATGACTCAGTAAGACTTACTCCAGTCGAAAATGGGGATAATAGTACTTTTAACTTGACTTTGAAAGAAATCCTATTCTTTGAATCTCGACATTTTCTGTCTAAAAAATACAGAAACTGTACTCATCTCCACAGGTAAATTCTGTAAAATATTTTGGTATAGTGCATTAAACACATCTTCGCTTGCTATTTCCAATCATTTTTGATACTTGAAGCCTCCTCCTCTTAGAAGATTACTCATCATTGGTCAAAGTTTTTTTTGAAGAGCAAAAATTTGGGTAGGTAGTATCGGAACAAAAGTTTTTTTGAAATGATGAATTGCCCTAAGTAACGTTCAGTTAAGTTACCCACCGTTTTTGATATTTTGTTAATTTAAATTAAGTTAGAAAAATAATATAAAACTTGTATACAAAAATCAAAGGCCATTGTGTTTATTTTTCATAATTAACTCGCACTCAAAGGGTTATGACTACCCTTTAAAAATCTTAACAAAGTGCAAGTGTTTAGGAAATAGGGGGAGAATTGAGTAGAAGATAACGATGTACAGTTGTTTTAATTGTCTGCATAATTTAAATGGGAAGGGAAAACAGAGTTGGGTAAAGAATTGCACATTCGTGCGGTACGGCTAAAAAAAGAATCTTTTTACTTAATGGTACGAGTGCGTCTATGCTTCATCAGACGGAAACAAAAGTTCTAACATCATTTGAGAAAACCTAGGCATTTTGCAGCATTTTCAGCAATATCTGAATATGTGGTCGTTCCACAAAAGTTGTTCAGTAATGCATATTATACCAAGAATCAAAAGTTTTTCAGTTTCCTCGATGCAAGTTCCATTCATGTGTAATACCAAGCTAAAATATTCCACTTTAACAACTGGAGACAGCTTAGAGTCTTGGAAGCATTAAATTCCACACGATTATTAATGCCCCATATAACAATACTGCTCATATCTGCGCTTAGTGAGCTCAACATATTCTGTCATTAGAACTAAACATTCGATGAAGAGGCAGGTGAGCCAGGAAAGGAGAAGGACGAACTATGGTTGCTGTCATCAGTGAAGCAGTTTATTGGATGAACACTTTCAGACAAGAGATCATTTATTAAAATAAGAAAGAGAGCAACACAGACCCTTGGGGCACACCGCATTTATTTTATGAATTTCATACTTAAAACCTAGGCAACTTGTTTTAAAGGCTCAGAAATGTAATTGCTAATCCAGAAAAATAGTAATATGTTGACACCAAAAATATGAATTTTCAATTGATGCCAACCTTTATCAAATGCTCTAGAAATACAAGAACAAATTTGCTTTCTCCAATCCGCGATGTAAGGATTCGTTCCACTTTTCGGTGAGAAAAGCCATTAAATCACCAGTAGATCTCTGGCAAAGAAAGCCGTATTGATGGCCATTGAGGAGCTTTCGTTTGAGATATTGGCTTATTCATATTTCCGAGCAGTTTTTTTTTTTTTTTTGATTTTTTGATTTAACTGCGGTGTTTGCACTCGAAAAAGAAGCTGACTGACACTATTATCACTATGATCAGAAGTCCCGTAAGGAATTAATACACTCGAACTGTATTTCTCGTTGTGAGATGTGAGAAACAAGTTGAGGCAGTTTGACCTACACCGTCAGGTATTTCAGAAGGTTTATCTACCAGCTAAGTCGGATGGTCGGATTCTGGAAAGATCTCGGTATACCTTCGAGCTTAAGGAAACCATAACATTATGTTAAAGCTATTATGACTTCACAATTAGTAGAGGGATAGAGGAATTGATAAAATCAATAAAATTGTTACAAGTGGGCACCCGACGTGGGTCTCGAATTCATCCATTTTTACTTGCGATATACATAGGTACTATAGGGCAAGTTCTGCATTTGGAAAAAAAGTCGAACTCGAGATTTTGATCAAAGTTGACATTACGATGATAGTGAAGACCAAAAAAGTGGGTCTCGCAATTCTGTCTGTCTGTCTGTCGGTCTGTTCGATTACAGCTAAACCGCTCGGCCGATTTTCTTTAAACTTGGTAGATATGGGTTTTAATTTTTTTCCCCCGAATGTTTTTTGATTTGATTTTTTAAGACCAAAAATAACGATACCTGCCATACGATTTTTTTTTCGAAATTTTATAAATATTTTTTTTTCTCAAAAACTGTCTCAACGATTTTTAAAAAAAAAGTTCAAAAAATTTAATTTAGTTAAACCTAGGTAATGGTTGAAAAAAAATTTCCAAGAAAGGAGTAGTTTTGGTACCCCCCTTGGGACCATTTTTTGTTGTTTTTGATTTTCTCAAAAACGGTACCACCGGTTTTGATAATTTTTTTTTATGCTCAAGCTTCCCAGCAGTTTAAATATTATTGTGTATTCAAATTTTCCAAAAAATTTTTTTTGGATTTTTAAAAAAAACTTTCAATTTTTTTTTTTGAAAACACAATACAGTCGACTCCCTCTAAGTCGAACTCCCTCTAAGTCGAAGTTCCCTCTAACTCGAACACATTCTCTTGATTATTGACCTATTTTCTTTCCCTCTAAGTCGAATTTTTTTCTTTTGCCGAAAAAAAATCTCTCAAATCGCAACTCGTTATTGTTTGTAATACTTATTAAAAGCACACACTCGAACTCTTTGATTCACTATGTTGCATCACCTGCGCCGTCACCGCGCTGCTATACCTGCAATTTACAATATTATCAAACACAAAAATCTCTTCCTAAAAACATATTCATAAAAAAAATTGCAAGGCAATAAAAAAAGCATTTGTTGGTTGGATCCATTCCATTCCAACTTCAAAACATTTTGTGCTTTATTTTAAAGCAGTAAGACAACAGATCTCAGAGGCCGTCGGAAAAGCTAAAGCTTCTGGTTATAGGAAAAAGCAAAAATTCTCGTTGTTTCAATAAAATTAAAACTTTGCCGGTGGACTATGGTAGCAAACCATCGTTCTTTTTTTTTTTTTATAATCTACCCGCGCTCAAGGGATTATGATTACCCTTTAAATATTTCAACACAGCGCGGGCGTGAAGTTACGAAAGATGCTGATGATACTAATGACGGTGAAAATGGAGCTGAAGAAGAAGATGAAGCTGAAATAATGGACTTTGAAATACCAGAGAAAAATTAAATTGAAAATGCAATTGGTACATTGCAATCTGCAATTAAAATGAAAGAAGAAATTCAAAATTGCTTTTTTAAAATAGAATCTTTTTTTGAAAAGGAGATCACTGATGACACGGCGACTGTGATATCTAAAATTACAATTTTTTTTAAATAATTAAGTTGAAAAAATATTTTTTTATAATACATAATTATAGATTAATGAGCGATAAAAGCAAGAAGCTTAGGTTTATTTATTTATTTTACTTGTTATTTAACTCAATAAATCATCAAAAAAAACTCTCTCTAACTCGAATTTTTCTACAACTCCCTCTAACTCGAACTAGTTTTGATATCCCGTAAAAGTTCGACTTAGAGGGAGTCGACTGTATTTCGAAAACCCCATGGTCGATTTTTCCAAAACTTCATAGATAAAAGTTTGGAAAAATCATCTACAAGATATCAGAAAAATAATTTTATTTTACCTAAAAATAACGGTACCCTCCATGCTTAAATTTTTTTTCTTTCTATTATTTTTTAATATCTGTAATTTAATAAAAAAAATTTTGAAACCAAGATATTACTGACTGTTCCTACCATAGAAGATTTTTTAAAATTTTGAATTTCTCATTATCAGCACAACGGATTTTAATGAAATTTCGTATAGAGAAGCTTCCTAAAAGTTTGAAAAACATTGCATTTCAAAACTTAAAGAAAAATGTTTTTTTGAGTTTTGAAAAAAAAAAATAATTTTTGTTTTATGAAAATTCAATATCTCGAAAACGGCTCAATACTTTTTTTGTAAATTTGATTTTTATTCATCTAATAATAAAAATTTTAAATTGGCGTACCAAAATTTTTTCTTAAAAATGTTTTAAAATGTTCTTATATAAAACCTTATTTTTTAAGAAACCACTACAAAGACTTATAATTTTTGTTCTTGCATAAATCTATATTTGCTTTAATGACATGGCATCCTATTATTACCTTTAACTACTAAAGAAGTTTTTTTTAGTCATTTAAAAAATAAATTTTATGCTTATGAACAGTTTCTCTAAGAACATTCATTTTTGAAATTCTTAGTCTTTTAAAAGTGTGTTCTTGGCATGGTGGATTGAGAAGGAGAGTGAGAGAAGAAGACGAGACTCTTGAAAGTAGACATAAGTTTTATTGATAGATGGTCGTTCATTATGGAATTAGTGCGGCAAGTAAAATGACGAGAACTATGGTAAATTCTTAGTTTCTAAAGATGCGTGGGGGGGGGGGGGGTCGTCACTATAGGACAAACAAACAACAACTTGTCCTCTTCGTTTACCAGGGTTTTCAAATATGTCGAATATTTATATTTTTATCTTTTTTCTCGCTCAGACTTCTGGTGTGGGTTGGCAAAGTTTTCAATAATTTTGTTTTGTTTCCTTACAATTGGGACGGATATTGGGTTCTAGTTTTTTTTTTTGAACCTACATTAATTTACTTCCAATTTTTTTTTTTTTAATCTTTTTTTTTCGGCATGAAGTCTAAGTATAGCTTTGGTAACAAGAACTCATCTCCCCGACCAGCCTAGCCTTGATAAGAACAAGCATGTCGATTTAACATAGCCAGAACACCCTTTGCTCCTGTAGGCTAGAGGTCGGCATGGTGGCATGAGCAGTCGAGGTATAAACGGACTAGTCGAATATGTTTCTACATTGATTACTTTCTAACGATATGATATGAGGGTTATAGCACATCCTAATATGTTAAGAGATTATGTGTGATCCTCTTTAGAGCCGTGACCCAACACCAGGTTTGTTGAAAAATAAAAAAAATAACCAAAAAAATCATAAGTCAAATATTAAACAAAACTAGAAATAGTACCCATACGCCCCAGTGAACCATCTTTTCACAGAGTCAAAAGGAACATTTAAAAATTAAAGGACATACATTCTAATGAATGTTAAATGGCAACTGACAAATTTAGTTTACACAAAATTTGTAAACTAAATAAAATCGGCATGGAACATTAAATGTATATTGCAATAAAAAAAAAAAAACAAGATTTAATATTCCAATTCGAATTTGAAACTTATTTATTCAATTGCTGGGAAAACCTTGCAATTAAGTGGACCGAAAGCCCAAGGCCTTTTACACAGAGGAAACAATAAGCTAAAAATGGGGATCGTTGAAGTTTAGGCCCGAAAGGAAGAAAGCTATCGTGGCTATCGTGAGTCCCATGGAAACAAAATTCCACCCGAAAAAATCTCATTTCACTTTTTCCTTATTGCGAATTTCGGACGAAAAAATTCCATGTTCGAAGAAAATACCTTATTGTCGGCAATTTTTTCCTGAGATATTTGTAACTTTCGAACGAGATAAGAACGAGTTGAAAAATTTAAGTTTTTGTTTTTCTTCTTAAAGTGAGAATTAGTTTTTCTTATAATTCAGAAGAAGACAATTAATAAAAGCCAAGCCGAATGTTGCTTAGTAACACGCAACAAAATCCGGAAAGGAGTTTTGCTAAAAAAAAGCCGCGAACAAATAGCAATTTTTTCAAAGCAGCTTACCTTAGAGTTTAACAGCGCACGACCCCCAGATCAAAATGAAGACGAGTAGAAAAAGTATACTTTTTCATATTGTTGTAGATATATTGTGAAAAATTAATAAATATTGTAAGGGTTGGACTGATCAAAAGCGCTATATGCCCATGATCCTGAAGAAATAGGAGGAGTTGGTTCATCATCACTTTCCTTTGGGTAACTTCCATTCGAGGAGATTCCTAAAGTGATCTCGTTACGGCGGCTTCGTCTTTTTTTTATAATTCACATGCGCTCAAGGGTTTATAATGTTAAACACAGCCCAACAGTTGGGGAAATAAGGGAGGGGGAGAAAGGAGGTGTCTTGAACGTTTGCCATGTGATTTCTTAAGCAAATACAAATTTATGCAAGAACAAAAATTTTGGGTTGGCCGTGGCGCGATGGATGTGTGCTCGCCTGTGAACCTCATGATCACAGGTTCGATACCTACCGTCGCGTAGTCTATGTCGCTTTAATTCCATTAAAAACCTTCTAAAATTGTCATCAATGGGTTTACTGTTTACTCATTACATGTTGTTCAGGCATAACACTAACAACATGTAATTGAGTTAAACTAGTATGCCCAACAAGGATGAACACGAATAAAAAATAATGTGAATTATAAGCGACATAGAAATAAGACACGGCATTTCTCCGCTTTAGCTGAGCCGCCATCCCTGGAGATAAAAATATCTGAGACAACCACCAACAGTCTCAGAACATCGTGCCACACATATTTCCTATCCTTCTTTCTCTTCATTAACTTCACGCCCGCGCTGTGTTGAAACATTTAAAGGGTAATCATAATCCCTTGAGCGCGGGTAGATTATAAAAAAAAAAAAAATTATTGTAGCGAATTTAAAAAAAAAATAAGCTTCTATAAATAAAATTTTTTAGACATTTTTAAGAAAATATTTTGGTACGCCAAACTTAAAGTCTTTATTTTTGTATAAATACAAATCTAATTTCAAAAAAAATTATTGCCCCGTTTTTGATATATCGAATTTTCAAAAAAAAATGTATTTCTTTATCAAAAATCCAAAAAAAAAATATTTTTTTTAGGTTTTGAAATGCAATGTGTCTTAAACATTTGAAAACCTTTTCTATAAAAAAAAATTCTTTTAAATCCATCACGCCTATAATGAGAAATTCGAAAAAAGGTACATTCAGTAATATCTTAATTTCAGTTTTTGTTGAATTATAGATCGTAAGCATTATTCGAAAGAAAAAATAAATTAACATAATTCTCTGAGCCGTTTTCGAGAAAAAGAGGATTTTCAAAAGCCATTTTTTAACATTTGTGTTTTATTTTCAGGTAAAATTAAATTTTTTTCCTCACATCTTGTAGATTGTATTAAGAGACTTAATTTTTCAAGTTAAAAAAAAAATCGAAGATGGGGTTTTCGAAATATATTGAGTTTTGAAAAAAAAAATTGGAAATTTCTCATAAAAATCAAAAATAATTTTTTTTTGAAAATTCGAATACAGAATACTTACTATTCAAAATATTGGGGAACTTAAGCATAAAAGAAATTATCAAAATCGGTTGTACATTTTTGAGAAAATCAAAAACAAACAAAAATTTTCCAAGAAGGGTACCATTAATAACTATTTTTCAGAAATTTTTGTTCAACCATTAGGTACCTATATTTAACCAAATACAATATTTTTTGATTTTTTTTTTTAATCTGTGGAACAGTTTTTGAGAAAAAAAATTATTTAAAAAAATGGTAAGAAACGTCTTAAAAAAAAAAAAAACGTTTGATATCTACCAGGTTTAAAGAAAATGAGTCGAGCTGTTTAGGCTGTAGTCGAACACATATACAGACAGAATTGCAACACCCACCGACTTTTTGTTAATTTTAAAGGACATAAACTATACTTTAACGTTAAAGAGCTCGTCTTACTTTAACAGCAGCAAATAGCTAGTTTATCTTTTAAAAGTATACTTTATCCATATTGACAATGGTCATTTCATACCAAAGCAAATGGAAGAAAAAATGTTTACTGATGTTTTATTCAATTTTTTAAAGATGTTTTTGTAAATAGACTGAATAACTGAATATTATAAATTCGAAACAATCATACGAAAGTGCTGTACGATGAACAAATCTGTAAATACAAATGTATGTAGGTACTACATACATATCTTATGTATGCACGCGCGCCGCCGCACTATGGGACCAAATGCTGCAAACCATCTCAAAAATCCATAACTTTTTCGTTTCTCAATATTTTTTTTTGAAATTTTGCACACTTATACTTGTATAACCAAGAATTTAAAATATTTAAACGTTTCAAATAGAAATAAATTATTTTATTTTTTTTTTAATAAAATAAAATAACAAATTTGTAGATTTTGTTTAATTTATATGGGAAAAATTTGTTGGAGCAAGAATTATTGCAACAATTTGGATGAAATTTGTACAGTTTTCTTCTTTTACCGGTGAAAACATTTGAAAGTAGTTTTTGTAAAATCCGCCCACTACCACGCCCATATTTTTTTTGATTTTTATTATTTTCTTATTTTTAGTGAACAGAAAGCCTAAAATTTGTTTTTGAGGTTTTTTTAAATTTAAGACATCACATTTATATTTTTTTCCGCCCACTTTCCCGCCTACTTTCACTCCCCTTTTTTTATTTTCAGCTTAAAGTTCATTAAAAGCAGGCATTTTTTAAATTAAGTTTTATTATGTAGAAGTGAATTTATGAAAAGTGTTATTTTTTTTAAGTAAAATCCGTGTACTGCCACGCCCCTTTTTGATTATGATAGTTTTTTGCCCTTAAGACAAAAAAAAAACAAAAAAAAGGAATTCAAAAGTACACCTTATTATTAGGTATATTAATTAATGTCTAACCCCCAGTTTCATAGTGAGAGTTTAAACTCAAGTTCTGCTGAACCTGAGCTGGAGTTTAAATTTGAAGTTCAACTCGTCCGGTTTCACAGTCTAATCTGAACTTCAGTTGATTGAACGTAGTTTTAGTAAATTGCTTTCTCTTTCTATCTGAATCAAAGTAAAAACAATCAACGAAAGTTTGCTTTGTTTTAGTTGTGACCTGTGACAGGAAAACAAATTAAAATATGAAAATAAATTTTATTTTCAAATGTTCGAAGGGATTTTTGATCTGAGGTTTAAACGACAGAATAGTATCGTTTAACTTAAACTATACAGAATGAACTCTGTTCAAGGATTAAATGAAACTGTGAAACCAAATTTGTTGTTGAACTGAAGTTTAAACCAAAAGTGGGGTTTAAACTCTCACTGTGAAACTGGGGGTAAAAGTTCTTTAGCCTCGTCAAAATATTCTTTGGTATCATTTTTTGTTCTTGGTTTTCCCAGACTAGATACACAAGGATCAGATGTATATAATGAAGTGTGTAGAACATCTTCGTTTGTAGCTGAGCTTGAACATTTTCTCGCAAATAAATTCTCTCATTTCGATTTTAGTTTTTAATTTAATCCGAATCCTTTAAACGCTTTATTGAGAATAAGAGCTTAGTAATCATCTCATTACATTATCTATGAATTTTGACTCTTGATTGATTAATGCTACAACAACAATTTGGCTGTCCCATGCCAACTCTATTACCTTTTAGAGTCTTTTCGTTTGGTTTTGGTATTGCTTACGATTCAGTTTCCATATTGTATGCAGTTCTATTCTAAGTGAAATGTTAACTTTTTGTCTTCTTATGTTTTGTGTTATTTATATGTACCTACATTTGTATTATATGCAACATACCCCACACACCGCCCTCCCACCCCCAAGTGCTTGGCATTTATTTTTATTTAATTATGATTTTTTTTAATATAAATATGAGTAAGGAAGGTTAAAATTGGAAAACAAATATTTTATTCTAAAAATAAAATTTTGAATTTTAATAATATTGGAAATAACTGATAAAAACTTATAAGTTTTGTGGAAACATAGTCACTTATATGATGTTTATGAAAATGTGTTGCACATGTTTTAACCGTTATTTTTTTGAATTTTTGACAAAAAATAACATTTTTTTTTAATTTTGAGCTAAAAGTAATAAAATAATGGTCTCAGACTTTTTGGAATACACATTTATGTGCATCAATAAAGGTACCACATTTTTGCCAAATTTTAATTTTTTTCATCACTTAACAATAAAGTTATAAGAAAACGAATTTTTATTCTAAAAACTTATTTTTCTTTCTCATCATACGTTTTTTCTTCTTAAACAAAAATGCATGAAAATGCGAAAGTTTTTATTTTTTCTTCCAAATTAAGAATATTTTTGGAATGCTAAACAGCCATTAACTAAACGGAGGCAGCCGGAGCTAACAGAGAAAACTTCAACTGAAAACAATAAAATGAAAAAGATACTGCACCTTACTCATTTTTTTTATTAATTTGGTGAAACTGGTGAACTTAATTAAAAAAAATATAACTGTTTTGTAAAGAAGAGGGCTTGGGCTTTTTAAAAAGGTATCATACTTATACATTCTGTCCAGAAAAATACGAAATAATTGACTTCAAACTCTCACTTCTAATAATTCTAAAAAATAAAAATATCGAAATGTCATTTTTAACGGTAATTTTAGGTACCTAGAACAAAAGTAAGATAGAAAAAATTTACTGTGTTTGAAAGAACCCTATTTCTAGTATATAATCCCATCATAAGATTTTCCAAATTACGAAATTCACCAAAACCATTTTTGAGTTGGATTTCATCATTTGGTCCCATAGTGCGCCGCCGCCGCCGGCCGAGACGAGTATAGCTAAATGAATCTGCACCTTGCAACAACAAATTGAGTTTTTATGCTGTGAATTCGCGATTTATACTTTATTTCCATCTAAAATAATGCAAATAACTTATAAATATATATATATATATATATATATACTACCGAGGTAGTATATAAAATGTACTTTTTTCGGCGAAAAATTATTTGGTTTAAAGTTGTCTGTTCTTTTCACTTTTTTTTTGTGTTTTTGTAGTTGTGTGAGTTATGTATCTGTCAAATTAAGGGTTGTTCAACGCAAATTCGCTAAGGTAAAACCCACATCAGTTAGAAGAGTTGTCTAACGTGTTTAAAATTATGCAAAAGTTAGACCAAGTCTCCAAGCTAAACGACTGCGTTAAGTAGAGCCGGTTTTATTCCTTAAACGAGAACTGTTTAAAATTTTGCGCCATTGCATTTCAAAACTTTAAAATAAATAATTTTTGGAATTTTTGGAAACAAAATCTATTTTTTCTTTTTTTGAAAATTTGATATCTCAGAAACAGCTCAATATTTTTTTTTGTAAATTTAATTTTTATTCGAACAATAATAAAAACTTTTAATTGGCGTACCAAATTTTTTTTTTAAAAAGCTTTTAAAAAGTTTGTGTATAAAAGCTTTTTTTAAGAAACCACTACAACGACTTATAATTTTTGTTCTTGCATAAATTCATATTTGGATAGCATTCTGTTTTTGTCTCTTACTACTAAAAAAATTTAAAAATTAATTTTATCCTTATCAACAGTATTCTCTAATAACATTCGTATTTAAAATTCTTAGTCTATTACATAGGAGCAAGTTCGTGCGACCCAGTCATGCATTTTAATTTTATCAAAATTGTTAGAGCCTGGCTTTAGATGAATAGCCTTTTTGAGAATTAAATAGCAGGTGTCGTTATTTTTTAATTCATTAATTCTTCTTGAATATATTCCAAAATTTTTATAAAGTGCCTCAAAAGCTGTCAATACATTCATACATAAGTCAGAAAAATTTTAAATATCAATAATAAAAAAAAGTAACTTAAGCAAAAAACTGTATTAAATGGAAATCTCCCCATAGGACTCTGTAATTTACCCCTTCCTCAAATAAAGTAAAGAAAAAAACTGGAATTTAATGCAGTTTTAATCCAATCAGAGATATAATAATAAAAGGCCTTTACAAGCCAGAAGCTTGCGGTTCAGGCTCTTTGTACATTTTATTTTTAATCTAATTATTATCAGTTGACACGGGTTCATTTCATTTCAGAGAGACTGAGTTGATTATCATTCAACAGAGTTAAAAAAAAAATCAACATTGAATAAAAGGGTAAATTATGCAGATGAGCAAAAAACAAAAAATCCAAAAGATGAACGCGAAAAAAATTAATATAGATACATAATGTATATGCAAAAACACAATGCATTGATTATTACGTCTACATGGACCTGGTTTATTATGTATATTTACACTGATGTCAATTTAGCAGGTTTTTTACCTAAAGTTGTTTATTTTCGAGATTAAAGTGTTTTTTTTTTTAATAAATTTTTTGTATTGCACTAAATTTTAAATAATCCTCTTCTCATCAATACAGTTTATTAAATTGTTTTTGATTAATTCTATCGAATATACTCGCATGCATGTAATTATGAGTGTTGAAAGCAAATTTTTTTTATTAACGAATATTGCGTTAACATAAAAAGCCCATTTAGGTCGAACAGATTTTCTATTAATAATAAAGTGGTTTAGAATTTTAAATATTATATTTTTGAAAACATTGGAGAAAATGTTAACAGAGAACTTGTATTTTCTAAAAAGCTTAAATCTTTAATTTTACCAATTTTAAGAATTAACTTTAATCCTCTTAAAAACTACAGTTTGTAAACCAGAATCTGCTTATACATATTTGAAGCACATAAATGTGGATTGGAAAACCTGTTAAGACTTCTATAGCTGCATTAATAAACGTAAGTTAAACATGAATTACATTTTATCAGTGATTTTAGTGCCAAATCTCATCAATAAAAGAAAATTCAAGTTGATTGATGATATTAAGCTAATTCACCAATATAGAGTAATTTACGGGTTCTGGGATCTTGGCACCCCATTTAGGAAATATTCGCAAGAAACATACATATACCACCTCAAAGACACTTGATCTTTAGAAATATTCAGACAGTTTCAGGAATTGGTCAGCTACTACTTACCTACTTAACCGGCTCCCGACCCATGAAGGGTCCCTGCCTGACACACGACATCTTTCCAACCTCTGAGATCCCGACCATGCTGCCTTCAGTCATCCAGGCGAACCTCTCTGGCATTTACGATGGCATGCTCCTTAAACTGTGGGTTTGATCTTCCTTGTCACAGCGAATCTGGGGAAGAATTTCTTAGCTGGGTCATTGTTATCGATTCGTTCAATGTGGCTGAGCCAATGTAGTCGATGTCTTTTGTTTTTTTGGGTTTCGCGGTTAAATTCTTTTCCTCCATTTGCCCTCCTCGCACACTAAAAAAAATATTGTTTATGAATACAACACATTCATCTTTAAACAGAAACACCTTTACAATCACATATCCACACAAACAAAACAAATACACTCTTCAAAAATTGAGAAACTTAAAGAAATAAAAGTTAAAAATCTTGGAATCACAATTAACGAAGAATGGTTTGTCAATAAAACAGACGTAGAATTTCCAGATGAAGCACGATGGCTACTTTCACTCGGAGATAAATTTGCACTATCCATCAACTCATCAAACTTTTCACCAATACACATAATAGCAGACATAGAACAAACTATCCAAACAATAGAAGATGACACGGAAAAAGAGGTAACTAGATCCAAAATTGCCAACAAGATATCAGAACACAAAAGAAAACTCAAAAACACACCAAATGAAAAGTTTATTCTTAAAGCACACCAAATAACCAAGAAATTTTTATCCTCACACAAAGACAATATCATAATAACAAAAGCAGACAAAGGTAACAAGACAGTAATTATGTACAAAAAAGATTATGAAGAAAAAATGAATGAACTGCTTGAAGATAAAAACACATACAAAACGATAAGAGTTGATCCAACAACAAAACTACAAACAACAAATAACACACTCATAAACGAACTCTTCAAAAACGAATACATAGATCGCTGGCTTAAAAACAAATTACATTGCTCAGCAGCCATTGCACCGAGACTATACGGACTTCCAAAGATCCACAAGCCAGGTCTACCTCTACGTCCAATATCATCGTCGATGAATGTTCCATGCTTCAATTTGTCCAAACATTTAGGAACAATTTTAAAGAACATCATATCCCACAAATACAACATAAAAAACTCCTTCCAACTCAAAGAGAGATTAAAAGACGTAGTTTTAGACGATGATGAAGTTATGGTTTCGTTTGATGTTGTTTCGTTGTTTACCAACATTCCCACGTACTTAGCCATTAAAAACATCTTAAAACAATGGGACACATTACAACATCACACAAACATACCAAAACAAAAATTTCTAAAGCTTTTAGAATTTTGCCTGAGAGAAAACAATTACTTCCAATATGGCGAAAGATTTTATTTACAAACATTTGGTATGCCAATGGGAAACCCCCTTTCACCTACAGTTGCAGACGTAATTTTGGACAACCTACTAGATGACACCATAGAAGAACTAAATAAAATGGGTATTAACATAAAATTCATAGTCAAATATGTGGATGATATCTACGCGATCATTAAAAAAACAGAAAAAGACATAATCCTTAACAAACTTAATTTGTACCACAACAAAATTCTATTTACAATAGAAAATGAACAAAATAACACTCTTCCATTCTTAGATCTACTACTACACAGAGAAAACAACATTATTGTATACAATTGGTACTCAAAACCAACTTCATCAGGACGCATGATTAACTTTTATTCTACCCAACCAATTAAACAAAAAATAAATACTGCATTTAATTTCATAAACAAAGTCTTAGATCTTAGCGACGAAAGATATGAAAAAGAAAATATAAGAAAAATCAAAACAATATTAAAAACTAACAACTACCCATATTACATAATAAATAACCTACTTAAAAAAAGAACAGAAAACCTAAAAACAAAAACTAATCAAAATCAAAACAACAACAAATATTCGGGAAACACAGCTGATAGGGAAAAAAAGTTCTTCTCTATACCATATGTCAACAATCTTACAGACAATAGAAGTTTACATAGAGTAATAAATAAAGAGAATATATCATTCTCACATAAATCAAATCTCACACTAAAATCAATTTTCACAAACACCAAAACTAAAATACAAAAACAACAACAACACAACGTAGTCTATGAAATTGAATGCAAGGGAAAAGAGAACGAGAAATGCGATCTAGTATACATAGGACAAACAAAGAGAAACTTAGCCACAAGATTAACTGAACACGAAGCGGACATAAGGAAGAAAAAAGAGACAACAGGGCTTTCGCAGCATATAGCACAAACTGGACATTCGGTGAGCTTCGAAGAGGTAAAAATATTAGACAGAGAGAGAAAAGCAAATACAAGGCTTACATTAGAAAGCTTACGCATTCAACAAAAAATAAAGAGGACAATGAACACAAAGGAAGACACCGATAACATCAAACAAAGCTATGCTGTAGCACTTTAACAAAGTACCTGCCTAAAATCTGTGATATAAATGTCATTTCTTGTCTAATTTGATAGTTTTCTTTTTGTTTTATTTCGTTTTCATGTTTGTTATTTATTTTCAATGTGTGTCAGTGCCGTCATCGGGAGGATGCAATAATAATAAACATATTATGATATAGTACAAAAGTAAGAAAATATAAAAGTTATTGTTAAAACTGTTTTTAATATTGTATACATTATATTATTAGATTAAATAAATACAAAAACCCCTGAAGAAGTAAGGAATTCTTACGAAACGTTGGGTGAAGAGTGGAATAAAGTCTTTTATTCGCATTCAAAAAAAAACAAATAGACCAAAAGAGCCTAAAAGTACAAAGTCATCAATATTGTTTATGGTCAAACACTCGGCGCCTAAAAAAGGGACTGCTAGTACAAGGGTTTTGTAAAGCGTGCAGTTCGTCTTCAAAGCGTGGAGTTTTGAACTTATTTGTGTTGCTTAAACGAAGTGGCAGCTATTTGTAGAGTAATTTTTCGTCGGATCTCCAATAAGGTGTCGTTCGTGGAGTTAATATTAACTCCGAGGTAGATGAACTCCTTAACACTACCTCAAAGTTGTTGCTATCAAAAGTGACATTTTTCCCTAATCGGTCGACAGATGTTTATTTGTTTGTTGATAGCATACTTGGTCTTGTCGTCATTTACTTCAAGACCAACAAGTCTCGTAACACTTTTAACAACCGTGAAGGAGCCTTTTACAGAACGTTGGGAATGGCCGATGTTGTCGATAACATCCACAACGGTTAGACATATCTATTGAATATAGTGACCTCTGTGATAAAACCTGCCCTGGGCACCAACTGCTCTAGAACGAGATTGAAGAAGATAGCACATCTCCTTACCGAAACACTGTACGTGTTTGGAATAGTTAAGTAGGGTTGCTCACAAGTTGCACATTGCATCGCGTGTTTTCCAATGTCACGTGACACAGGTGGATCAGTTTTCCCGGGATGCCGAATTCGGCAATCGTTATATAGAGGTCTTGACGATGAATATTATCATATGCTGCTTTTAAGTCGATCAATAGATGTTAAGTCTCTACTTGAAATTTCTTGGTCTTTTCCAGGATTTGGCTCAATGTAAATATTTGGGCTATAATTCATAATCCGGGCCGTCAGCCACACTAATACTTGGCTACTAATTTATTACAGAATGGTCTATTACGTTCACATAGCACGTTTGATAGGCTCTGACATGTGACATTTAGAAGAGATATGTCTCGATAGGTCTTGCAAGACTTAGGATCACTTTTTTTTGTAGCTGGGTCACATGGAGCTGATGGTTCAGTCATTGGTTAAACTTCCTTCCGCCTACAATTAGATTCATTGTTTGATGAATACACCCTACCAAAATATCACCTCCATATTTAAAGAGCTCTGCAGGTAAGCCATCATCTTCTGTGGCCTTGTTGTTCTTAAGCTTATTTATAGCTAGGCCTAGCTCTTCTATGCTGGGTGATGGAACTGGTTCTTCATTTATTCGAAGCGGGTTGTGTTCTTGCGCTATTAAACGCCCTACAAAATGCCCATTTAACAGCTGCTGGAAACGCTGCTTGAAAGTAATAATTCAATTCATTCAATAATTCAATAATTAATAATTCAATAATTCTCTGTGTTTCGGAGACTAGGTTACCTTCGTTATTTGGAAGAGCCAGCGTTCCGGCCTTACAGCCAGTTGCTTGGGTTTTGTTTCTATCGCGAGACTCTTCGATCTCCTTGATCTGCGAGGTTGCGTAAACTCTCTTTTTTTTATGCAAGATCTGCTTTTCCTCTCTCCTCTATGCTTGATACTCTTCTCTCGCTGCTCTTGTTTTTCGCTGAATTCTCGTATTCGCCTGTGCATCTTCTGTCAGTCGTTTCAGTTGTACGCATTCATTCATATTTGATGATATCGCTATACTGGGTCATGTGGTTGTTAGCGTCTGTGGTAGGTGAATGCGCATTGGACGTTCCAGATCATGTTGCTATTTGAGAGTAATCATTATATGAGGCTCCTCGTTTTTTTTTTCATAACCTTTAAATTTATGTGGAAGGGGTAGTTATCCTGACGACACATCCGCCATACAGTGCTTTTATTTTGCATTAGAATAGCAGGCCAGATAAGCCGATGTCAGGGGATATGAGAGCTTCCAGCAAACTGCCTAGTAATAAAAATCTTTAATAATCTCTTCTCTAAATATGTCAAAACACCTTACATAAGGAAGGCACCAAGCCAAGCCACCAAGTAGTTTGTCCTAACTGGAACTGGAGATAGCAACATTTATTCTATCTAAAGAGCAGTTGCACTACCGTCTTTTCGAGTTCACTTTCGTTGCAGTGTAATAAGTAGTAACATCCTTCTTCCCATCGAACTGTCCACCATGGGAAGCACTTCTGTGGAAACTAACTCCTTGATCGCATAGCATTAGGCTTCATCGTGAGCTCCTCTGCTGCGTCAAAGCTTACCCCATGGAGGGGCTAGTTACAGATTTTTATTTTTTAAAAGGCATGTTGAAAAGTAAGTAATTTATTCCTCAAAAAAACTGCAATCGAACTGAAAGTTCACGAGGTAACAATGCATCCTCAAAAATTTATCGTTTGGTTTGGATTTTGGCCCATCTAACGGTATCATTGGTCTTTACTTTCCCGAAAACTATTTTTTCTAATGGCTCAAATTGAACCAAATAAACATAGACGTGATGTGCTTGCACCAGGAAGGATGGTACGTACCACACAACGGACGCAACGATTGACGTTCTGCTTGAACGATTTGAGGGTAAGGTTATCCCTCGCAGTGGTGGAGTGAAATATCCACAAAGGTCACGCGATTTGGACCCTTTAGATGAATGGAATAAACTATTTTTGTTCTGTGAAACCTTAACCACATGCGAAGCTCAAGTCTGGACTACGTTAACTTCGTATTTTATTCAATCCAAGAATTAGTTTTCTGTTCTCTCTTAACATCAACATTCTATTCTACTCTTTAATATACTACATATTTTAGAATTCAATGTCAAATATGCAATACTCGTAAGGTTTTTCAAATGTGCGTCTTCCATATTTCATTTATTTCCACCGTCTTTTTTCTGATCTTGGAAAAACACTTTCAATGCTAAGAGAAAATAAATCCAAGACTTCTCCTTGTTTATTTTGTTCACCATTAACGATGTTTGCTCGAGGAAATCATATATAGCCCTTGGTTCCATTAAATAATAAATCACCTTTAGGTTGTTTACGCACTTAGACCGTAACTATATTTTTATTCATCGATGTAGGAAGAAACTGCTTTCCTCTAAATGCGTGAAGGCTTAAATCTATTTATATTTTTTTTTGTTGATATAATGTTGAAGAGTATGAAAGCAAGAATAAATATCCAGTCCTTGAGAGAGAGTTGAGGGCTATGAAAAAGGATATACTTGTTTATATTACGAATCAGCGCCCAAAGGTAGCCTACTAAGAAGACGTCTGGCAGCAGATAAAATAAATAAATATTACATTTCTGTTTTGTCATCCTTTGAAAATATTATATCCGACATTATATGGGTCATGTATTGATTCTTATGTACATACATATGTATGTAGGTATTGTGTTAACTTTGCTTGCGAAGAAAAAAATGGAGCTTTGAAAAAGGTATGAGCTATTGATTAAATAAAATGCCTACGAACTACTGTTTAGAAAACGGATACATAAGCCTAGGACAACAGAGGAAAAAAGTATTCATTTCTTTGCTTGCTATACGGCCGTTACCGCAAAAGGATTTTATTCTGTTTAAGAGTAGTTCATACAAAATGGATGAAATTCTGGGAAGAAAAATTACGGTAATTTATAGAAAGGAAAAAACACACCAATCCTCACCTAATAAAAAAAAACTTTGCCAACCATTTAGAAGAAAGGTATTTCTCATAGTTGGAGAGTTGGAGAGAAGGAAATTCAATGGAAAATCGATTTCTTTTCACAAATTTTCATGCCAGATTTTGAAAAAATATCTCGGTATGTTTGGGTAAATAATTCCAGTTATCCCAATTTCTGGAATTTTGAATTAAGGCTGGTCTTCTTAAATATTGTATAGGTATATATATAGATTAGGTTAGGTTGGAGTGGCTGTCTAGCTGTTGTTGACTCACTTAGACCTCAAGAATCCGTTGTGATACCACTAAAGAAGTTACTCATGGGAGAGTAATGAATTTAAACAAACCATTTCGTGCTTTTAATAAAGTTAGAGAGACATTTTGTGTCGATCGTTGCCAGTTCACTGGTATTATCGAAGAAGGGATTACCGAGATAGTTATTCCTTCTATTGGAGAGTGCTGGACATGTACATAGAAGGTGTTGGACTGTTTCCTCTTGCTCCTCGTCCATGCAGCTTCTACAGAAGTCATTTGTGTAGACTCCTAGCCTCAAAGCATGTCTACCTATGAGGCAGTGTCCTGTTATAACTCCGATTGTAGAGCTTATATTTTGTCTGCTCAGGGAGATCAAGTCTTTTGACCGTTTAAGGTCTTTGTTTGGTTGCCAGGCAGGTGGTACCCTGTGACCATCTAGCATTTGTTGATTCTAGAGCATGTTGTTTGAGAAGATATTTGCATGTAGCAAGTGGTGTTCCTAATTCCTATGTTATGTTTTTGTCTAACAGTAGGCAGAAGTGTTCCGTTTTTGGCGAGCTCATCGGCTTTGCAATTTCCCGGAATGTCTCTGTGGCCCGGCACCCAAATGAGGTGAATATTAAACTGTTCTGTCATCTCATTCAGAGATGATCGACAATCGTGGACTATTAGAGAGTTTGTGGAGACAGACGCGAGAGATTTGAGAGCGGCTTGGCTGTCCGAGAAGATTCGTATATCCTTGCAAGATATAACGTTTTCTTTGAGCCAGGATAGTGCCTCTTTAATCGCCATTACTTCTGCCTGGAATACACTACATTGATTGGAAGTCTATATGAAAGACTGAGATTCAGTTGTTTCGAATAGATACCACTTCCAACGCCGTGATCGGTCTTTGAACACCGTATAGAAGTGTATCGCATTGTCTTCCAGGGGTCCTTCTACTTCCCAAGACGATCTTGAAGGGATGGAAACAAGGAAGCTGTTATCGAACTCCATTTTTGGGGTGGTATAGTCTAAGCGATCTGGGATAGATCTGAAATTGTCTAAGATGGTAGTATGACCAGTATTGTTACTGATCCATTGAGAGGTGGATCTAAGCCTCACGCATGAGTTGGCTGCCACCATTTTGGAGAAGATGTCAAGAGGTGTTAGGTTTAAAAGCACTTCCAGGGCTGCGGTTGGTGTTGAGCGAAGTGCTCCTGTGATGCACATACCTGCTGACCGCTGGACTTTGATGAGTTTTCCTAGATTTACCATCTTGTCCAGTGCGGTCCACCATACGGCAACTCCATAAATGAGTATCGGTCTGATTACCGAGGTGTATAGCCAGTGGGTTATTTTTGGGGAGAAGCCCCATTTTGATCCTATAGCCTTTTTACAAGTAAAGAGCGCTACGGTAGCCTTTTTTACTCTTTCATCAATATTTGCCTTCCAATTTAGTTTTTTGTCTAAAATGAGGCCTAAATATTTGGCTTGGTCGGAAAAGCTTAATGGTATTCCTTTAATCTTGGGTGGGTTAATCTGAGGAATTTTGTACCTTCTCGTAAAGAGTACTAATTCTGTTTTATGTGGATTGACGTCCAAGCCACATTGCTTAGCCCACTTTGTTAGCCTATTTAAGCCATTTTGTAGGAGTTCTGAGAGAACTTGGGGATGTTTCCCAGATACAGATATTGCAACGTCGTCAGCATAAGCAATCACCTTGAAACCCTCTGCTTCGATTGATGTTAGAAGTTCGTTTACTATACCATGTTCCATAAGAGAGGCGAAAGGACCCCACCTCGATTCACCGATCTGGTGGTAGTAAAACTTCTCATGCTGGAAGTTATTGTCCTGCTTTTGAGCATGAGACTTATAAGTTCTATGAGTGATTTCTCTAATTTCAGCTTGTTCATTGCTGTTGTGATCGCCTGGTAGCTGACGTTGTTGAAAGCTCCTTCGATATCTAGGAAAGCTACTAGGTTATATTCTTTGTATTTGAGGGAATATTCAATGCCACGTACCAGCGAATGAAGTGCTGTTTCTACTGATTTTCCCTTAGAGTACGCATGTTGAGCTGTGGAAATGAGACATGGTTTTAAGTTATGTCTGATGTGAATTTCAATCAATCTTTAACGTGAGAGGGTTTCCCTGCTTTAGGAATGAAGAATACTTTTGCCATTCTCCAGGCTTTAGGAATATATCTCAACCTTACGCAGCTCGTCAGAATGATTTCCAATGGTGGAATGATCATGTCAGAGCATTTTTGTAATTCGGCCGGAATGATTCCGTCTGGTCCTGGAGATTTATATGGATCAAAGCTATCTACAGCCCATTGCAGTTTTTCCCGCGTTATTAGATCAACTGTGTCGCTTGTAGCGGTTTGAGACTCTGATGTTAAGTCGTAAAGTATGTAAGAGCTACCAGGAATTGGATGTCTAATAACAGATTAAGATAGGTATATATGTATGTATTATTAAAATTTTAGCTAGCATAATATTTTTGTTTAATTTTAGAAACTTGTGTTCTTGTATTCCAAGAGTGTAATGAAATTTGTTACAAGCCAAGTTGGACCATTTTATCAAATTCCAGGAAGGAATCAACCCACCCTTAGTAGTTTATGCAAGATCCCTTATAATTTTTCTTGATTCCTATGGGAATTTAATATTTCATTGGGAAAGAGTTGTACGACGACGACCTTATAGGAAGTATAAATCCAAGTTCTCGATGTATCCACATCCAGGGGCACCCCACAGGGGGAGCTCCCTCACCACTTCTTTGGGTGCTAGTTATGAACACAATCCTCCTTAATCTGAAACATTGTGGAGTAGATTTAGTATTGCGTTATTAGCGACAGGTAAATTCTTATCCACTATCAACGAACAGATCGCAATGCCCTTTCTAAAGTAAGTAGATGGACTAGAAAGTGTGGCCTGATGGTTAACCCATCAAAAAAAGAATTATTCCTTTTTATAAACAAAAGGGAACTATCAAGCTTCAGAATAGTTTCAACTGAAGGCACCCCGCTGAACATTTCAGATCAGGCAATGTATTATGGTGTGATTCAAATTACGAAATTTAACTAGAGCCTCAACACTAAGGAAAGAGCTAAAAAAGGAATGATTGCATTCTACTGCTGTAACAGAATCTTTGGGAAATCCTGGAGACCGAGCCCGAAAATTATCAGGCGATAATCAGACCAATACTAACTTATGGTAATTTGGTCTGGTGGAATGCAATTGAAAATAGCACGAACCTCAAAACTCTGACATAAGTACAGAGACTTGCGTGCATTGGAATTACGGCGACCATGAAATCCACTCCAACTGCAGGGTTAGAGGCGATACTCAACCTGAAACCGCTAGATCTTTTCGTACAAGAATCCGCAGCATATAGCGCCTTAGGGCTAAGCCAGACTAATACCTGGAAAAACAGCACAATAGGACATACTCAAATTCTTCAGAAATATTTGGGTGATAGTATCATCACAGATTATACAACACCCCAACTTGAGTTTTATAAACCATTCCAAACTGCCTTTGCAAGCAGAGAAGAATGGTTGAACAACCAACTCTACACCAGTGAATCAACAATAGCAATCTATACTAATGGCTCCAAAATGGACACGAGTGTTGGTGCAGCCTTTTTCTCAGAACCTCTTGAGCTAAACAACTCACTTAGGCTCCCAGATTATATCAGTGATGCCTTCCAAGCGTAGGTCTTGGCAGTGACAACAGCTGCTAGACATTTATCAATGATGACGACACCACGGGCTGATATCACCTTTTACTAGCCAAGCGGCAATAAAAGCGATTTCTACGAAGAGCTTTAGGTTCTTGCACGCAGCATAATATTAGACTCTGCTAGGTCCCGGAACACAGCGGCATACCGGGTAAAAAAGACAGGGATTCAGATCTAGTCCTAAAGAAATCCAATGAAAAGTGGAGTCTAATTGACACCTGTGACTGTGATACTTACTTACTTAGGTCCTTGGACTTGTTACGTCCGTGTGGTTCCCCTTGCGGGGCATAGGGCCTCCAGTACTCCTACCCGACATCGTGTACGGTTTCTCTCCAACTCTTCCCTAGTTGTGCTGATTTCTCTTCGACCGTTCTTCACCAAGTACTTCTGTGTCGCCCCACTCTTCTACCTCGTTGCGTGAGAGGGTTCCATTGCATCGCTTGACTCGCAATACACTCGTGGCCTTTTCGAAGCATTTGTCCAATCCACTGCCACTTACGTTTTCGTATTATAGAGTCGATGGGTTCCTGACCTGTCCTCGCGTGAAGTTCATCATTGGAGATACGGGTAGGCCAGAAAATCCGCAAGATGTTTCGCAGACATCTATTCACTAACGTTTACAGCTTTCTTGTGACAGTCGGTGTTACTTTCCATGTACTGCATCCATAAAGAAGCACGGATTCTACATTGGAGCGGAACAGTCGTAGCTTGGTCTTTAGGTTTATAGAGTTGTTTCTCCAAATTTTGAACAGCATTCCGAACGCAGCCTTTGCTTACCCGATTTGCCTGGTTACATCTAGTTCGGTCCCGCCATAAGTAGAGATAATACTCCCAAGGTATTGAAAACTCTCTACCGTCTCTACTGGTTGTACAGAAATATCTATTTGAGTAGATGAGGAAGTTCCAATGCTGATCCTTTTATTTTTTGCCGTATTGATCTTAAGCCCGACGGTTTCGGCTTTTCTCTCCACCCTTGATGTCATTTGATGGGGATCCATGATCCTATGAGAGAGTAAGCACATGTCATCGGCGTAGTCCATATATTTCAGGTGTGATAGCAGATTCTACTAAATTTCTTCATTTAAAGTCGACAAAGCTGCATGCAGCACATCACTTATTATCAACAGGAACAGTATTGGTGACAGTATACAATCCTGTCTAACACTACTTTGGATTTCAAACTCCTCTGACAACCTTCCTTTATGCAGAACGTGACATTTGGATCCTTCATATGTAGCCTTGATAATAGCGATCAATTTATCTGGAATGCCCCTTCTGTGCAAGGCAAGCCAAATAAATTCTCTATTGACACTGTCAAACGCCTTTTCGAAATCGATGAACAGCAGGTGAAGTGGTGATCGATATTCAACGCACTGTTGATGATGATCCGCAAGGTGTTGATGTGATCCACACAGGAACATCCAGTGCGGAAACCTGCTTGTTCGGCGTCAAGTGTGTCTTCTAGGTGGTCTTTTATTCGCTCTAGGACGATTCTTGCTATAACCTTAACTACAGCACGCAGCACGCAGATTCTTCTCCAGTTTTCGCACTGCGTTAGGTCTCTTTCCTTGGAAGCTTAACTTTCTGTTTCCCAAGCTCTTTCTATGAGTGAGTGCAGGAGCTCAGACGATGTTGTTGGCGCTGCTCGTAAGAGCTCTGCGGGAATACCGTCAAGTCCAACCGCTTTGTTGTTCTTCAGTGCTCTGATTGCGGTTAAGATTTCTTCTCTATAGGGGGATGCAGTGCGTATTCGGGAATTTGTTACTACGGACGGCTCATTGGGTGTTAGGTTGACTTCGCTGGTGAAAACGCCATTTAAAACCGCAGAAAAGTGTTCTTTCCACCTTTTGAGCTGGTCTTCATCCGAAACTAGCAGTGATCCGTCTATGTCCCTTACCAGGTGTTTTTTAGAGCTTTGGACACCTGTTAGCTCTTTTGTCATTCTGTAGACGGTTCTACTGTCGCACCTACTTGCGGCCTCTTCTGCTTCTATTGCCAATGCGTTGATATAGTTATGCTTGTTACGTCGCACGCTACGGTGAACTTCCCTCATCTTCATGCGGTACGCAGACTCTAGCTCGTTTCTGCCTACTGCTGACGTTGCTGCAATGCGAGCTTTGAGCTGTTTTGTTTCTTCGATCCTAGCTCAAGTTTCTTCGGAAAGCCAGGCACTATTTCTTCCTTCAACCGACCGACTATACTTTCAGCACCTAATATGAAAACATTTTTCACAGCACACCAATGGTTTTCGATGGAGGTGGGTTCCGTGCTACTGATTGCTCTCAATCCTTGTGAAAGATGGTCCCCTAGTTGTTGGCCGACTGCGGGATCTTTGAGTCTATCGGTGTTGAACTTGGGCATTCGGGTGTTTTCTTGCGATCTCCGAACTGCAGCTGTTTGTAATCTTACGGTAGCAACCATCAGATGGTGGTCTCGGGCCATTCCCATGTCTGCACCTCTTCTGTTCCCAACGTCCTGGAGACTACGTCTAAATCACCGACTGATCGCGAAGTGATCAATTTGGTTGGAAGTTGCTTGACTGTCCGTCGACACCCGACTGATTTTGTGGCACACAAACATGGTTCCTCCTACAACAAGGCGGTTGGTGTTACAAAAATCAACAAAACGTTCGCCTTTGTTGTTCTGGTTTCCAACACCATGCTTTCCCATAAATTGCCTGAGCACATCATTGTGCCTTTCCGGAGTAGAGTAGTACAGTGTTACGGGTTGGAGACTTATATTTGCCCGAGCCCAAGCATCTCACTGATCACTGATCCCTAAAATGTCCATCTTATACCGAATGAACTCACTCTCTAGTTGGAGGAATCTGGCATTTTGAGGACATTCACTTTCGTTATCGAGAAGCATCTTCACATTCTAGAAACAAATCTTTGTCCGGGTACAAGAGCCAAAAGTCGTCAACGTGTTATCGTTCTTTATCCGAGGCGTAGTGTCGGTTTCGTTAGCGGGAAATTATTTCAGTTACGAAGAATGCTAAACTCCGTAACCTATCCTAGAAAGCTAGGCCTTTCGCTCTTGTAATTTTAGCCTATTTATGTATATATGGATACGCCAATAGTTGCCCAGAGACCACCACAAGGAGGTTACACAAGCACTTCACCGTGACTGATTTTTGCGCTACTGGCCCAGACCAACTTCTGGATAGTCAATAGATTCCCGATCAGACACGACGTAGGTTGCCCAAATAAGAGGTTTTCTTTCCCAGAAAATGAAAAATTACGATATTAAATAGAATATTAAAATAGAGAAAGATTGCAGATGAGATTCTGTTGTATATTGGTTTTGGATCTGCTAGTATCAACTTGGGAGAGAAGATAAAGACGAAAAGCATCCATAGTGTACTCTGTACTCTTTATGGTGGAAGGAATATTCGATAGGTCGAACTACCGAGTGTAAAGCTGTATCTATCGATCTTCCCTTACAGATTTTTACCTAATGGGGATAACATTTTGAATTCTAAGCACCACTAATAAAAAGAGTCTAATGATTGGCTGGCATCCGCGAAATAGCTGTTACTCTAGCTTATATAAGTACTTAGTGATTGAAATTGTTAGTGTATCAATCTAAACTCCAACATTTTTTGTGAATCACTAAAGCAGAAAAACAGGTAACAGCTGTAACTATTTTGACACAACTGGGTCTTTGATTTTTTCACACTTTCCCGAGACATAGCGATAGTACTAAAACTCCTTTATTGCTTGGTCATACTCGTATTAGAGTCTTGACCCTAAAGAGCCAGTGTATGCAATCCAGTCGTGCCCATTTTGCGTTTTATTCATCTCATATCCAGCCTTTCCCAAGAATTTAAAATTCTATCCCTTGTTAAAACAGAGATTTAAATAGCTATGTTTGATTTCCTTTGTACATACTCGTATTTACAGTCTGTGAAAAAATGTTAAATCAGCAAAATCAATGCGAATCGACCACAGGAATAATTATCACACACATTAATAATTGGTAATTAAATCATTAATTACAAGAAAACCACTGCCAGCAATGCTGGTAAAATACTTGAATTGCTTTTTCATTTAGGCTTGCATTCAATTGCATCGCAGACAGAGTCGTGCTCTGCATGAAAATGATATGCAAATAAATTAATTGCATCAAGGTATATTATTATTGGTTATTAACGGAATTGTTTGAGTACGAATTTCATAAGGACATTTTTATTTAGTTATTTTTGTCGTTCTTGCTGAATGATGACTGTACACTCATATCAACACATTTTAAATAAATTAAGTTGACATATAAAACTAAAAAAATAAAATGTACGACTGGGTCACATGACCTTGCTCTTATGTAAAAGACTAAAAATTTAAAAAATTGATGTTATTAGAGAAAAACTGTTCATAAGCATAAAATTAATTTTTTGAATGACTAAAACAACTTTTTTAGTAGTTGATGCTGAAAATAGGATGCCATGTAATTCAAGCAAATACTAGTTTATGCAAGAACAAAAATTGTAAGTATTTGTAGTGGTTTCTTAAGAAAATAAGCTTTTATATACACATTTTTTTTAACTTTTTAGAAGTTTCTCTATAAAAATGTTCATTAAAATCCGTTATGCCGATAATGAGAAATTCAAAATTCGAAAAATGGTTCTATGGTAGGTACAGTCAGTAATAGGAATATTAATTTCAAAATGTTTGTTATTAAATTATAGATCATAAATATTAAACGAAAGAAAAAAAAATATCAAAATTCTCGGAACCGTTTTCGAGAAAAATACGTTTTTCGAAAACCATCTTTAACATTTGTATGGTGGGTACCGCTATTCTTAGGTAAAACATTTATTTTCCTCAAATCTTGTAGATTATATAAAGAAACTTTTATTTATTAAATTTGAAAAAAAAATCGAGCATGGGGTTTTTGAAATATTGAGTTTCCAAAAAGAAAAATTTTAATTTTTTTTTAAATCCAAAACAATACAAAATTGAAAATGTGAATTTGTAGTAATATTTAAACTTTGCAGCAGCTTTAGAATAAAAATAAAATGCACGACTGGGTCGCACGAACTTGCTCCTATGTAATAGACTAGGAATTTTAAAAACGAATGTTATTAAAGAAAACTGTTCATAAGGATAAAATTAATTTTTTATATTCTTTTAGTAGTACCTTTGTATATATAATCTATAGTATTTTTATGAAGCGTGATTTTGTATTGCGAACGCTAGCCTGGTGGTGGCGCAGAAATTAGCGCACGCTGTTACAGTGGAGTGTAGGATAACATACAAAACAAGTAGTAAAAGAGAGAATATTTTATTCTTAAATTTAGCAAAGACAAATCTAGCAATTGCAGTCCCAAGCCTTAAGATGTAGCCACAATCTTTCGTCTTCTTGATAGTAATATAAGTTTTATATACAAACGTAGTACATAAGAGATAAAGACAGAATGCTATGCAAATATGAATTTATGTAAGAACAAAAATTATAATGCACAAAATTTTTAAAATATTTCAAAAAAATTGGTACACCAACCTTAAGTTTTTGTTATTGTACGAATGAGAGTTAAATTTCCAAAAAAAATATTAAGCCGTTCTTGAGATATCGAATTTTTCAAAAAAAAAATGACTTTTTTTTCCAAAAAATTGAAAAAATATTTTTTTTTTTAAGTTTTGAAATGCAATCTTTTTTAAACTTTTTAGGAACTTCTTTATAAAAAATTTCCTTAAAATCCGTTATGCCGATAATGAGAAATTCAAAATTCGAAAAAATCGTTGTATGGTAGGTACAGTCAGTAATATCTAGATTTCAAATTTTTTTTACTAAATTATAGATCGTAAGAATTAATCAAAAGAAAAAAAATTTTAGCAAAATTCTCGCAACTGTTTTCGAGAAAAACACGATTTTCGAAAACCATTTTTTAACTTTTGTATGGAAGGTCCCGTTAGTTTTAGATAAAACAAAAGGTTTTTTCTCAAATCTTGTAGATTATGTTAAGAAACTTTTATTTGGCAAGATTGAAAAAAAAGAGCATGGGGTTTTCGAAATATTGAGTTTCCACAAAATAAATTTGAATTTTTTTTTTAAAATCCAAAAAATCAAAGATTGAAAATTTGAATATGTAAGAATATTTAAACTTTGGAGGAGCCTTTGGAAAACAAAAATGATTTAAATCGGCCGTACCGTTTTCGAGAAAATCAAAAACAAAAAAAATGGACCCAGGGGGGCTGCCAAAAATAACAATTTTTTGGAAAATTTTTTTCAACCATTACCTAGTTTTAGATAAACCAAATCTCTTTTTTTTTTTAAATTCTTTGGGACAGTTTTTTAAAAATAAAATATTTATAAAATTTCAAAAAAAACATCGTATGGCAGGTACCGTTTTTTTTGGTCTTAAAAAAAAAAAGAAAAAAACGTGTGGGGGAAAAAAATTAAAACTTATATCTACCAAGTTTGAAGAAAATCGGCCGAGCCGTTTAGGCTGTAGTCGAACCGACAGACAGACAAGCAGACCGACAGACAGACAGACAGAGAGAATTGCGAGACCCACGTTTTTGGTCTTCGCTATCATCGTAATGTCAACTTTGATCAAAATCTCGAGTTCGATTTTTTTTTACGAATGTATAACTTGCCTTATAGTGCCTATAAGTCGCAAGTAAAAATAATTTAGTAAGAACTAGATAATGGCTGACAAAAATTAAGATACCTCCGGAAGAACCTTTTTTTTTGGTTTTCGGTTTTCTCAAAAAATTTTTGCTGGACTTTGATGAATTTCTTATTTTTAGGAGTTTGAATAGTATTTGGTTTTAAGATTTTTCAAATATTTTGTTTGGATTTAAAAAAAATATTTTAAATTTATTTTCGAAAGTTCAATATTTCGATAACCACATGCTTTGAATGTTGGCAGTTAACAGTTTTTAAACACTATTTTAAAGGTGTAAGAAAAACATTTTTGTTTTTTCTAAGCAAATACAAACAATAAAAATTGTTTTCGAAAATCACAATATTTTTGAAAAAAGTTTGTTATTTTTCTTTAACTCTAAGATCTAGAATTCAATAAAAAAAAAAAGAAATACCGTGATTTTTAGCACCTTCATTATCGGCGAAACGAATTTAAGCTTCTAAAAAGCTCAAAAAACATTGCATATACTTAAACTTAGAAAAAAAATGTTCTTGAATTTTGTAAAGAAATTTAAATTTTTTTGAAAATTCGTTACTAATTTCGTGATTTACATTTTTCAAAAACATCACATATTCCTAGAATTCTAAGTTATTTAAACATAAGAGCAGGTTCGTACGATCCAGTGTGCATTTTATTTAGTTCTAAAAAGGTGATCGACTTTTCCGAAATCGGTAAGTTCATAGCTGAACATTTGTTGTACTATTTTTGGTTTAAAATTTCGAGTTTTTTAATAATTTTGGTTTTCATTAAAATATCTGTTATCTGTAAAAACAGAAAAGCAGTTTTCGTACAATATTTCGTATAATAGTTACCGATATTTTTTTTTATTTTCCCCCGAAAAGTGAGAAAGTAACCCTCGCAATTTGCTTCTTCTCTAGCCTTTTGCATAGCCTTGTCTTGTATATTTAAAAAAAAAAAATTTCTCTTGAGAACAATCTTTTTCGATAGTTTTGAAAGCTTCTCCGCATCTTTAACATCTATCCAATTAACATTTAGATTACTTTTTCCTTTTCGTAAACGATTTAAATTTTCATGAAAAAAAAAATGAAAAATCCTTTTCGTGCATCGTGTCCTGAGTTCGTCACATACAATACTCGTATTCACAAAAAACCTAAACACAAAAATCAAGTTCCGCCTCTTTGATGTTTTGCTGGTTCGATTTGAGATGATTCCATTCAATGGAATTCAGCTTGGTGCAGATGCTGCTCCAGCTACCAGCTACCAACTACCAGCTCCTACTCCTGGTTAGTGTGCAGTGCAATTTTGCGAAAGGGTAAGCACACATAATACTCCTGTCGGGTTGCGCGTCCCTTCTACCAGCAATATCATTTCTTTGGCGTTCACCCACTCGGGGGACTCTAATTTATTAAAATTGTATTCACTTGGTGATGCACTTAGGAAATTGACAGAGATGCATTTCGTTTGCTATCAAATCGAATCATGAATAATATTGAACTGCTCTCAGATTCGAAGAAATAAATCAGGGTCCCTGCCCTGGCCCCAAGGGTGTTCTTTCATGGTCTCCGCCTGTCTCCGTCTCCCCTTCTTCCTGGGATTGTCGATTGTCATTTTCGATTGAAGTGTCGTAGTTGTCTTCTATCGATCTTTTTTGCTTTTCTTTCCGGTTTCTCCAGCTTAAGTTGTGTTTTGTGTTTGCTCCTCCATGAGTGAGCGATTTGCCTCAGGTGTCGTTCGTTCATAGAGTGCTATGGTAGTTTTGTTTTGAATGTTCAGTTCGGGTCTGGAGAGTACGATTTCCTCCTCCCTCAATCTCACTCTTTGTCATTCACAAATAATTTATCGTGCAATTTTTTTTGTAATTAATTTTCCAGCAGAAATAAACTTAAACAAATTGAATTAATTTCTCTCACTTAATAATTTCAATCTCTCCAAGGGAAGAGAAAATATTTAACAAAAAAAAAAAAAGTCTGCCTTCAAAATTCTTCTTAATGTGTTTTTTCCTACAATAACACTGCTGAAAATGGAAGAAAATATTTTTCATCAAGCTTGCATGTCCTTAGAGAGAACTGCTTACATAATATTTTTTGAGGACTGATAGTAAAAAGGGTTGGTATATTTTTTCTATTTTTTTTTTTTTTTTTTGAAAATATAAATAAAGACTTGAGTTTCCAATTCCTTTAAAGTTTGGAAAAGGAATTCACGGATTAAATATTGAAATGAAGAACAACAAAAAAAAATTGTATTCTACGTGGGAAATAAGCAAATAGAACTTCATCCTGTCTCGGTTTGTTTATGCACACAAAAAAGAATTTTGAAGTAAAGTTTTCTCTACGGTGACAGATTTATGTTTTTGACAGTTTTTTTCTTTGTTTTTTTATTTTCCAAACTTGAATACTTTTAAAATAAAAAGAGAATTTTTATGAGACACTGGTATTATGTGGATAACTTTGCTATGTGGTTCACTGCAATAGGTATAGAAAGGATTATTCGAGAATTGCTTTTACATGACGTAGCAAAGTTCTTGGTTGGACGAAATCAGAAATGGAGCACGCTGGGCAGCTGGAACAGCAAAGTATGAACGTGGGATTAATAAGTGAGGGTTTGGAGTTAATTGTTCAAACTGGTAAGACATCGTGTATAGCACTGTAAGAGTCTAGCGATTTCGATTCACATTGTAACTCGTTATCTAAAGGTGTCAGGGAACTTGAGGGATCTTAAAAGAGTGATTTCATAATTCTTTAAATTTGGTTTCTTTTTATTTGCTCATTTGTATTGGTTCTGTCTGAGACAAAAGTTTTGAAGTTTTTAATTCAATTTGCTTCAGATCATTTTAAGGAGAATATTATTCGCCAGAGGACAAGTTTAAAGAATTATTACAGCTCATCTAGAATGGTAAGCTCTGATTGATTTTTGCTTGCGGCTTATAGGTACTATAAGGCAAGTTATGCATTCGTAACAAAAATCGAACTCGAGATTTTGATAAAATTTGACATTACGATGATAGCGAAGACCAACAAAGTGGGTCTCGCAATTCTGTCTGTCTGTCTGTCTGTTCGACTACAGCTAAACGGCTCAGCCGATTTTCTTCAAACTTGGCAGATACGGGCTTTAATTCTTTTCCTCCGGATGTTTTTTTTTTTAAGATAAAAAATAACGGTACCTGCCATACGAATTTTTTCCGAAATTTTATATATATTTTTTTTTTCTCAAAAACTGTCCCACAGGATTTAAAAAAAAAAACTCAAATATTATTTTTGGTACCCCTCTTGGAATTTGTTTTTTGTTTTTGATTTTCTCAAAAACGGTACGACCGGTTTTGATCATTTTCAGCAGTTTCAATATTATTGTATGTACTTTCCGAGCAGGTTCCTCTTCGCTCATGCGAGCTAGGTGCCCTGCCCACCGGAGTATACCGAGCTTAAATTTGTTCACGATATCTGCTTCAAAGTAGATTGCGTACAGTTCATGATTGTACCGTCTCCGGAATCGTCCTTCCTCACATATGGGGCCAACAATTCTCCTTAAGACTTTTCTCTTGAACGCAGCTAAGAGGTCGGATTGCCTTTTGCTAAGCACCCAGGTCTCGGATACATAATATGTGAGTACTGGTAGGACCATGGTCCTGTACAGCAGCAGTTTTGAAGTTATGGTGAGATTTCTGGATTTGAAAAGCTTTGACAGACTATAGTAGGCTCTGTTGGATTTGAGAAGCCGCCCGAATATTTCTTCTTCTATATTGTTATCGGCTGCTACTATTGACCCAAGGTATTTAAAGGATTGCACCACTTCAAATTCGTGCTCCGCTACCTTGATTGTTTGACCAACTGTTCCTCTCGCATTCGACGCCACCATGTACTTTGTTTTACCTTCACTAATGTGCAGCCCCAGATTTTGTGCCGCCTGCTCGATCTCGATGAAGGAATCGTGTACAGCTTGTTCGGTTCTTCAGATGATGTCAATGTCGTCTGCGTAAGCTAGTAACTAGCTGGACCTGTTGACGATGGTCCCTCTTGTTGCCGTGCCAGAGTCACGGATTGCTTTCTCCAACGCCAGCTTGAAGAGGAGGCAGGCCAAACCGTCCCCTTGTCGGAGTCCATTAAAGATGTTGATTGGTCTGGATAGCAATCCGGCTATTTTTACTTCGCTTGTTACGTTGGTCATGGTCAACCTACATAGTCGTGTCAATTTATTTGGGATGCCAAATTCTCTCATGGATTTGTAAAGTTCTACCCAGGCTATGTTATCATAGGCGGCCTTAAAGTCTTTAAACAGATGGTATGTTGGGATGTTAAATACTAGACATTTTTCCATCGCCTGCCTAAGGGTAAAGATCTGAGCAGTTGTTGATTTGCCTGGAATGAAACCACACTGATATTGTCCGATGGCGGTTTTAGCGTATGGGGTTATCCGGTCTTGTAGGATAGAGGAGAGTATCTTATAGGCGGTACTCAACAACGTGATACCTCTATAATTGCTGCACGTTGTGACATCTCCCTTCTTATGTATGGGGCATATTATGCCTTTTCGCCAGTCTTCTGGCATTTCTTCCTGCTCCCATACGTGTACTATAATATCATGAATTGCTTGCCGTAAAGCTTGCCCGCCGTGATGAAATAATTCGGCTGGTATTCCATCGGCTTCCGGGACTTTGTTCTGTTTAATCCGGCCTATAGCCTTCTCAACCTCTTCTATGCTTGGTGGCGGCAACATAGGATATTCTTCTTGAAGTAGTGGAGCCTGCACTTCTGGAGTGAGGTGACCATTCGTTAAAGTACACTTACCATCGCCCCAGTATGCTTTCAGGATCGGTGATCAGATTTCCCTCTCCATCCTTGCAGTTTGTGCAGCGTGGTGTGTACTGCGTCATGTTTCGGACGGATTGGTAGAACTTCCGCGCCTGGTGCGGACCTCGCTCTCGGCTATTTTCTATTTCGCAGATTAGGTTCTTCTCGCAGGCTGATTTTTTATTTGTCCGTGTAGCCGTTTTTCTATTCTTCTGAGCTCTTTATATTCCTCTTCGCGTGCCCGCGTTCTATGAGATTGTTGCATTGATCGGTACGCAACATTCTAACGTTCAGTCGCTGACTTGCATTCATCATCAAACCAGTCGTTCCGATTTTTACGACTGCTACCTAAGATGGAATTGGCAGTACTAAGACGTATTCTTAAGACGTGTCCACTTCTCATTTACGCCCAGCATACTGGCTCCAGGACTTACTCTCCCTAAATCAAGTGATTCTAGGGCGAGTCCTAACGCATTACCAAAGGTGTTACTGGTGTTTTCATTGCGCAGGGGAGCCGTGTTGATTCGAACTTGATGGGCGGATGCAATACGTCTTCGGAAAACCATACCAACAAGATAGTGATCCGAGTCGATATTGGCACCTCGGTACGTTCGTACCGTCATCAAGTTCGAGTAGTGGCGACGGTCTATCAACACGTGGTCTAATTGGCTCCGAGTGACTCCATCAGGTGATACCCAGGTAGCTTTGTAGATATCTTTACGCGGGAACCTGGTACTCGCAACGACCATGTTTTTCGATGCTGCCAATTCTAAGACTCGAAGTCCATTGTCATTAGTGTTCTCATGCAAACTATGGGTGCCTGCGTAATGCCTGAATACCGGCTCCCGAGCTATTTTTGCGTTCAAATCCCCAAGGATGATTTTAACATCATACCTTGGACAGGCATTGAGGGCCCTCTCGACTTGTTCGTAGTAAGTCTCTTTTTCTTCGTCTGAGGACTCCTCCGTAGGTCCGTGAACGTTAATGAGGCTGATGTTCGTAAATTTGCCTCGCACGCGAAGGATGCATAGCCTTTCGCTTATAGCGTTAAAGTCGATGATGGTAGACTTCATTTTTTCGCTGACTAGGAAGCCTACCCGAGCACATGGTGTTTTGTATGACAGCTGTAATATACGTCATATTCTTTCTTCTGTAAAACACCATTCCCTGTCCATCTGATTTCTTGAAGAGCTGTTATGTCAGCTTTATATTTTGACAGGGCATCGGCTAGCTGCTGAGCAGCTCGAGCTCTATAGAGCGATCGTACGTTCCATAAGAAAATTCGTATATCGTTTTTTTTTTTTTCTAGCGGCCGCCGCGGAGAGGCTACGATCACACTTCCACCAGTCGCGAATAGTTACGGCACGTGCATGTTTTCGTATGCTACATGTTATTCCCCCAATTCGTCTGATGGCTGACCGCCATGAACAGTTCTTCTCTAATAACATTTTCGTTTGTTACTAAGATAAAATGGATTGATTTTTTACATTAACATTGGTGTAAGTCCGAAGTAATTGTTTCGGCTCGGTTTAATTATTCCGAGTTTGAGCCGAGTATTAGTGAAAACTAATAAATGAGGCTGTTATATTTCAATTTTCAAGCCAGTTTGTAGAACTTAATTTCAATAATAATACCTACATTAAATTTTGTCTGTACCCTTAAAGAAAGTAACCATCGATTGATTTTTTTCAAAACAATTTATTAAAACTACCGATTTTAGTTTTAGTAAATTGTAATTAACTTAGTTGAAATAGGTACCTACTGTTTTTGCTTATTCTACTCCCACTCAGTACTCAAATATGAAGTCCATACCTCAACATATACGAACATGGCACGAATGTGAAGAATCTTTTTTATAATCACATTGCAATTCATGCTTCCATTACTTTTCATCATCAAGGCCAAGTTTACAACATTAAAAACCTCCAACAATGATGTACTCCCTTATGTACGCTCTAAAATGTTATTATGTGCGCGACTTTAATGAGCAACATTTACAGCATCAGCAGCTAAAACATTTACGACTTCCACAATGCCAAACTCATTAGCAAAATCTCATTTGTAGCTCATTTCTGTAATGAGTTAGGTACTCAATTACCACACGTTTCATTTTTTTGTGTTAAAACCTCTTTTTACAACATTACCACAAAAAGTTTATACTTACTCCAAAGGCATACATGCTGATGGAGGTACCGAATGGATGGATCCGAGTATAAACAACGTAAGACGGATATGTTATTCGACGCAGCAAAAAAAAAAACAATACCTGCATCAGTTTAAATAAATGCTTCGCTTTAACTTGAAGAACTCTTGCGCTGATACTCGTATGGTTGCAGTATAAACAGCCAAAAGGACAAAGCCCTGGCTTAAACCATCAGCCATGCCATTATGCAAGGATAATATATCAGCAGACGAAGCAATGTCAACGCAATGTAATGCTTCCTTCGTTCGTCTCTGGCAGACTGGAAACCATATATTCTTCATCCTCATCGCTTATGTGAATTTGTGTGTGTTAAAATCCTTGACGTATGTTCATTTTATGCATAGCAGATCCTTAGAACACGTTTGCCGTTGTTGGTGTGAAACCAACCAACAGAATAAATACACCGAAATGCAACATCAAACGTTCTCATAAATTCTATAGCTTACCATCATCACCAAAGCCTTCCCCATACCTATACCCCCATTCCACACTATCTACGTATCGCTGGGCATGTTTTGTTGTTGCTGTTAAACACTCCGGTCCTGTCGTTCAGTCATTTATGTATCCTCCACAGCCACCCCAACCCCAACACTGGCCCTCACCCTCACACATTAACTATGTTCCACTATATGGCTGGAACAATTTTCTAAAATGGATGATATTCAGCTTCGTCCTTATATTATCTTGTTCCAAATGAAAATGTGAACAAAAAAAAAATACAGAACAAACAAAAAATATGAAAACATTTGTATGACACATTATCCTTGCAAGATTGTGTGACATTTTGTCCTCTTGTTGAAATTGTTCTCGTTTTTTTTTTTTAAATATGACTTTTGTGCTACTTTTTGCGTATTTGTTTTGAATGTCGGAAAACCATCCTCAGGGTTATTGTCCTGAAAAGCATGATTTGGAAATATATATGTATGTAAATGTTTTGTTATTTAGTTTACTCTTGTTGGTATCAGAAGCATGGAAAATGAACATGGACAACGACCTCATTGACACTTGGTAGTCTTTGTAGGAACTGAAAAGGAAAGACTTATAGGCACAATGACCCTGAATTTGCAAATAAGGGAAACCTTTCTCAAAAGCACAACACACACTCTCTCAGAAGAATCAAGATCTGCTTACGTAGTATTTTAACGAAGCGTTCCATGCTTCCACCCATATGTAAAATAAAATCATTGTTCGACCATGATTCCGCATCCGCCGCAGAAACGGCCTACGACACCATACATCGCAGCAGCTACCATTGACCGAAACACTTCAGCAAGATAAAGGATTTAATACAATACTGAAATATAATACACAGTTACTATAAGCTCATGACGTCACAGCCGAATGAACACATTTGGTATTTGCGTTCGAGCCGTATATAGTTCACACGTTGTTTATACAGAAAAGATAACAAGAGGACCTACTTTTATTAAGGAAAGTCACAACGGTCGAAGCTGACGAGCTCGATTTTAGCTTACAAGGCAACTAAAATTGTCCAGCTATTTCGTTGCTTAGTTTGGTTCGAAGAATAAACGTCCTAATTGCCACCAAGGGCTTTGGTACCTGCTGATCTGTCAGTGCATATGCATTGATTTAGTGCCACCAGAGGCCTTGAACCTACTGATCTAGTGCCACCAGGGGCCTTAAACCTGCTGATCCAGTGCCACCAGGGGCCTCGTACCTGCTGATCTAGTGCCACCAGGTTTCTCGAACCTGCTGATCTAGTGCTACCAGTGGCCTCAAACCTGCTGATCCAGGGGCCTTGAACCTGCTGATCCAATGTCACCAGGGGCCTCGTACCTGCTGATCTTGTGCCACCAGAGCCTCGTACCTGCTGATCTAGTGCCACCAGAGGCCTCGTACCTGCTGATCTAGTGCCACCCGGGGCCTTAAACTGCTGATCTTGTGCCACCAGGTGCCTTAAACTGCTGATCTTGTGCCACCAGGGGCCTCGAACCTGCTGATCTAGTGCCACCAGTGGCCTCAAACGTGCTGATCCAGGGGCCTTGAACCTGCTGATCCAGTGTCACCAGGGGCCTCGTACGTGCTGATCTTGTGCCACCAGAGCCTCGTACCTGCTGATCTAGTGCCACCAGAGGCCTCGTACCTGCTGATCTACGCCACCAGGGGCCTTAAACTGCTGATCTTGTGCCACCGGGGCCATTAAACCTGCTGATCTAGTGCCACCAGGGGCCTTAAACCTGCTGATCCAGTGCCACCAGAGGCCTCGTACCTGCTGATCTTGTGCCACCAGGGACCTCGTACCTGCTGATCTAGTGCCACCAGGGACCTTAAACCTGCTAATCTAGTGCCACCAGGAGCCTCGTACCTGCTGATCTAGTGCCACCAGGGGCCTTGAACCTGCTGATCCAGTGCCACCAGAGGCCTCGTACCTGCTGATCTTGTGCCACCAGGGAAATCGTACCTGCTGATCTAGTGCCACCAGGGACCTTAAACCTGCTGATCTAGTGCCAACAGGGGCCTTAAACCTGCTGATCTAGTGCCACCAGGGGCCTTAAACCTGCTGATCTATTGCCACCAGGAGCCTCGTACCTGCTGATCTAGTGCCATCAGGGGCCTCGAACCTGCTGATCTAGTGCCACCAGGGGCCTTAAACCTGCTGATCCAGTGCCACCAGAGGCCTCGTACCTGCTGATCTTGTGCCACCAGGGACCTCGTACCTGCTGATCTAGTGCCACCAGGGACCTTAAACCTGCTAATCTAGTGCCACCAGGAGCCTCGTACCTGCTGATCTAGTGCCACCAGGGGCCTTGAACCTGCTGATCCAGTGCCACCAGAGGCCTCGTACCTGCTGATCTTGTGCCACCAGGGAAATCGTACCTGCTGATCTAGTGCCACCAGGGACCTTAAACCTGCTGATCTAGTGCCAACAGGGGCCTTAAACCTGCTGATCTAGTGCCACCAGGGGCCTTAAACCTGCTGATCTATTGCCACCAGGAGCCTCGTACCTGCTGATCTAGTGCCATCAGGGGCCTCGAACCTGCTGATCTAGTGCCACCAGTGGCCTCAAACGTGCTGATCCAGGGGCCTTGAACCTGCTGATCCAGTGTCACCATAGGCCTCGTACCTGCTGATCTACGCCACCAGGGGCCTTAAACTGCTGATCTTGTGCCACCGGGGGCCTTAAACCTGCTGATCTAGTGCCACCAGGGGCCTTAAACCTGCTGATCTATTGCCACCAGGAGCCTCGTACCTGTTGATCTAGTGCCACCAGGGGCCTTAAACCTGCTGATCCAGTGCCACCAGAGGCCTCGTACCTGCTGATCTTGTGCCACCAGGGACCTCGTACCTGCTGATCTAGTGCCACCAGGGACCTTAAACCTGCTGATCTAGTGCCAACAGGGGCCTTAAACCTGCTGATCTAGTGCCACCAGGGGCCTTAAATCTGCTGATCTATTGCCACCAGGAGCCTCGTACCTGCTGATCTAGTGCCATCAGGGGCCTCGTACCTGCTGATCTTGTGCCACCAGGGGCCTTAAACCTGCTGATCTAGTGCCAACAGGGGCCTTAAACCTGCTGATCTAGTGCCAACAGGGGCCTTGAACCTGCTGATCTAGTGACACCAGGGGCCTCAAACCTGCCGATCTTGTAAGCGCGAAGAGCGTACCCAGTACTTGTAAAAGAGTAACCCGATACCGAATACCAGTTCATGAGAAACCAGATGCCAGAAAAGGGCTTTCTAAACGAAACCGACACGTGCACAATGCAATGAGAATAAACCGATGTTTACCAGATACACAATACAAGGTGTAAGTTAATTGAAGTCCAGAATGGTTTAGTTGTTATATGAATTTAAGATTTGTTTTCAAAAAAGATTTTGTATAAGGATTTAAAGGTTTTTAAAGTTTCCTGTTTTCTTCAGAGCGACCCTGGAAATCCGGCGAGCAAAAACCTCGGCTGGAAAGCAAAAAGCACACCACAGTATGTATGTTTGTATAGTTTACCTCATATACGTCAAACCCAACTGTCATTCAAGACTGCATATATTTAGTTTAAAGTTCAAGGTTTTAGACTATGGATATGTTAACAAGTGCAGGCAGTATTAATGTTTTGAAAAACTTATTACAAAAACAGTGATTTCGTAGTAGCTACTTTATGCATTCTTCATCGAAAGGCCCGCTTTAAAAGACAAAATACCGATGCCGTTAATGAAACTGGTGAAGAAGTATCCCATATGAGATAGGTTTTCCATTCGCTCATCCGAAATTTTTTGATTACTCTGTCTCTTAAATTAGGCCAAATTTGACCAATTGGATTGATTATATTGACTTTCAGAACCGTTTCTTAAGAAAACCCCTCAAGAAGTCTAAAGGGGTCCAATTGCACGATCTCGGTTTAGGAAAGTTGGAGAAGCTTAAAAAGGAAATACCGATGCACATTGGTTTTGAATGTCTGAATATCGTAATGGGAGGGAAATATTGAGCCGGCTAAAATATTCCACATAGTACGTCCGAAGTTGAGCTCAATGGTAACCTGATAGGCATTCATTAAAGGGCGAGTGTCACGGTTGAATTTTCATAATTTTTAAAGCTCTTTTTTAAGATTATAATATCCAATAGACACAAGTGAATTATTGGTGCACCTGCCCAGATATGGGAATTGTACTAGACCTTTGGACGAATATAGGAATTATAGCCAAATCAGAAGGTGTGAAAATTTTCTTGAATCGTAGAAGGAAACCAAAGCACTTAGCAGCGTTTTAAGCGATGTCAAATAGTCAAATACGAGGTCATTCCACACAAGCTAGTGTGCAATGCACATACCGATAACTAAAAGCTGTTCTGTTTGCCAATGCAAGTGCCGCTGCAGAAGATTGTAGGTCCCCTCCGTTCTTGGCCCGGCCACGCACAAAATCTTCCAACGTTAATGATTAAAATATCAATCTTGATTGGGTATATTTCATATTGGATTTTTGCCAAAAAATCGATGTAAGATGAAATGAATTTAAAAAAAATTGCGTATTGACAAAGCCCTCACAGTCAACTGATTCCATGTGAGATCGCCGGGACGACACGCCAATTTTTGTGAACTAAAGGCCAAAAAAGCTATTTTAAATCTATAACAAAGATATTTTGAGTCAAAACAGAGCCCTGTGGCACACCAGCATTTATTTTTTAAACTTCAGACGGTAATGGCCAACGTCGTTCTCAAGTATGGTCCGATGATGTGTAGTGGATGTTTAATGGATCTTGTGTATAATGAATCTTCTGTAGATTGTTATTGGCTCGAATTCAAAATTTTGCTTGCTGCTGAACCTATTTATGCAGAAATGGGCCTTGTATTTGAATATGATTTTTTGACCGAAAATGGGGTCAATTTCCAACTGCTGGAGAGCCGAGTTAGTAAATACACGTCGTTGTCTCTGGTCGTTAATATTGAGCTCATGGGTCAGTTGAAGTTTGTCCGTGTGTAGCCGGAGTTCTTGTGCGCGGGGCGGTATTGACTGTTCTAACAATAAAACAGTCCATTCGGAATGACAATTATTGCAACCATAAAATGGACTATATGTGTATAAGTTGGACTGTTATTATAGGTAAAATAAATAAAACAACGATTTGTTTAGAGTCGGGAAAACGTCGAAAACCCGACTATGGAATCTCTATTTCTTTTTCTATTACCTTTAATTGGTGAATAACTCTAACGCTTAACTGTTCGATGCGGTGGTCTTTAAAGAACCACCTATCTGTATCTGAGGGAGCTTTAACAATTGTAACGAAGCGTTCCATGCTACTCCACTTGATGTTACCTCCATTTTAGCCTGCTGTTTTAGTGCCACAAGGGACGTTGTACCTGCTGATATACCATAGCGTTTTAGCTTGCTGTTTTCACTCGAAAAGACCCTGGGTGATTTGACTCCCAATTAAGGTCATATATCTTCACTATCGTTTGTGCTAGGTAATGGGAAAAAAGGAGCCGAAAGCACGCGAATGGTAGGCGAAATTTTTGAAACTCCACCACTCACGTGATGGTAAAATGGGTACTACAACTCGGGCTTCGGTGAGCTTGAAATTAGATGTTCAGAGTGCAAAAGGTTTTAAGGAATCAGGTAAACTCTCATATAATTTTATTCCTAACACAATACCGCCGTTCGACTGGTGCTGATCTTGGATAGATTATGAGAGACAATTCGGGATAACAGCAAGGGTTCACGGATGGACGGGAATAGAAAAGGCTAACGGATTAGCCTTACATTTAAGGGGAGAGGCTTTATGTGTTTTGAGTGCACTTTCCCCAAGAAAGCTGTTATCTTACGAAACCTTACGAAGGCTCCTTCGGCAACGATTTAGCATGGACAATCACGCCAGCTACTCTCATTTGCGGATCTGAGTACAACGCCAAAAGGAATCCTTAGCCCGCGATTTAGCTACAAAGTTTGTCGGTTGCTGCTTTTTCGAACTGTTCCGAAGGTGTAGTTAGTAAAATTCTTCTCTCACACTTTATGGAAGGCACATATGTACTCGTATAATATTAAAGGTACAGAAAGACTTAAGGGTATCAACAGTTAAATCGCTTAATCCCATACTATGTATCTATAGGTCTTAAATATCTGTACTATGACCTGATTCAGGCCAACCTGTACTTGGTAGTCGAAGCTAAGCTTAACTTATTGTCTACTAAAGCAGACGCCTGTACACCTCTACTTACTTAATCTGTAGGATTGTCCTTTGAGTCTTACATTAGTGTTTGTCTGAATTGAAGACACATGATTTGCGACATATCTTTGAAGATTATGTGATAGCTTTTCCAGCCAGTATAATACGACTGTCGAATCTGACCATAGAAAATATGGCGCTTGGTGCCATTCCATGCCATAAATCTTTCACCTGTACAAGAAGCAGTCTTGACAACAGCTCTGCTGCTGATGACGCTAGACGAAGGCAGACAAAAGATCATTGATTAGGATGAGAAAAAGAGTCGGACACAAAACGGAGCCTTAGGGCACACCAGCATTAATTTTGCGAATATCAAGACGTAAGACCGTACAAAACTACACGAATTGAATGGCCTGGAAGGTAATTTCCAATCCAACGAAGAAGAGAATCAGAGATGCCTACCCAATAAACAATTTTTGGTAAAAAAGCGGTTTATTAACCGGATTATTACCGCCGGTTATTAACCGGTAAAGTTAGAAATTGGTTCGAAAGACGTCTTAGAAGCGTTACAGAAACGTTCCCATTGCCGATTTTGGTCAGTAACTTTGTAACCTGAGTTGTGTCGTGGTTATTTAAAATCAGTTAAAAAGCAGTTACTTCAAAACTACTTTTTGGAGTTCAAAACTAACCGTTTAAATATGGTACTTATTTAACGCTTCTTAAACGTTTTTTACAAACGTTATATTAACGCTTTTTAAAAACCATTTTGTTTTGGTTACCAGAAAACCTATATTTAAGGTTTTTATAAAACCAAAAAGAAACCCACGTAGGCTTTTTACTGGGTTCGGAAAAAACCCAGTATTTTGTTCCAAAACCAGTTAAAAAATTACTCTTTTCCAACAGTAATAAAAATAAAGTCTTTATAAAAGAAACATGGTTTGAAAATTACTTTTTTTTTTAATTTTATTTAATGTTTTTTAAAATAACATTTGCATATATCTTACTTGCTAGACTTATACTAATACTTATATTCTAATGCTTATACTAATTGTAGTGTTCACTATTTATTATAAATCTACTATACTGTATCAAAAAATAATTATATCATTTTTTTCAATTTTTTATCGAAAATATTGTTATGAACGATTAAAAAAAAAATACTGTAAGAGTTTGAGCTCTTAATTTTGATGTTTAGAGGTGTAGCATCGCAATTTTCGATTTCCCATGTAAAATACATGGGAAAGGACATGCTGTGTGGTCGAAAGAATTGTATTTAGCTAGAAAATGATTGGAACAGAATTAAATGTCGGTTAATCTTTGATGAAATTGGTAAGAATAGAATTTGTAAATTTGTTAGTACTTAAACGTCCCGGATATCTTCCCTTTACCATCAGAGTCCAGCAACAATATTAATATAGGTAGATACCTAATCATTTAGAAAGAAAATCTATTTTATCTAACAAAATAATAAACCTCATTTACTCACAAACATTAATACGAGTAGAAAATGAAGACAGTTTGCAGGCGGTTGTACCATTATATATCTAAACCTATAAACATCAAAATTAAGAGCTCAAACTTTTTCAGTATTTTTTTTAATCGTGCTCAACAATATTTTCGATAAAAAAATTGAAAAAAAAAGATAAAGCAGTTTTTGAAATAGTCTATAACTTATACTTACAACTAAAACTTGAAAAAAAAAAACAACATTATTTGTATTTAATTTAATGTTGCTGCTGATGTCCCTCTGTTGCTGGTGGTGATGCTGTTGTTGTTGTTATTGTTGTTGTTGTTGTTAAATTATTTTTGCTTTCATCTCTGGAAAAGAAGAAAAAATCGTTTTAGAGAGTTTTACATATATATTATTAAAATATGTCCATATGGACACAAGTAAAAAAGTAACTTAAACAACACAGCTCGAGTTATTTTTCTACTTCTTCCACATGGACACAAGTAAAAAAATAACTGAAGCTGTGTTATTAAGTTTATTTTTGTTGTTGTTTGGGTTGCTTTTTTACTTATGTCCATATGGACACATATATAACAAAAAAAATTTTATTTTACTTACCTTTTTTTGATTATTATTTCTTAGACTTCTTTAAACTTTTTTACTACAAACTTCCGAGACGACGCGCACTACTTACTGAAATGAGATCAAATCCACAACTAAACTGGTTATGCAAAAATGAAGAGAAACAAAAGACACTCGCGGTCAGTGTTACCACTGCTACACAATAGAGTCAAAATTGACACGATTTTTTAGTTTTTCTTAAAGACTCATAATTTTTAGATTTGACTCGTTTTTTTTAATCATAAAAATAACCTTGATTTTCTTTACATTGTCCAAAATGCATCTGTACTCATACTAAATATTTTCATATTAATAATTGTCTTCAATGCTTTTAAACAATATCTTGAATTTTATCTATTGGGACTCAATTATTTCCAAAATACCTTAGTTTTTCATCATTTATTGAAACAATTTTAAATGAAACCAGTGGTAACACTTATTCGCGATGAAATAGAAATGGAAACCAATAAAGATTGAAGAAAAGAAGTTATTTTGAAACCAATATTTAGTTGGCAAAATAATTGATTATATTGTAGCTTACAATTATAGGTATTTAACAACCAATTTCTAACTTGGTTTGCTTTTAACTACTTAAACAAGTTATTTCAGAACATATTTCAAACTTAAATAGTAAAATACGTTATTTTTTTACCGAAAAATTAATTAAAAGTTACTTTGCGGTAAAAAATTATCTAATTTTGAACCACGGTTTCAAAAAAAGTTTTTTTAGAGCCAAATTCTAACTGAAACTCAAAATTTACCACATTTTAAGGATATATTTTTACCTGAATTCAACTAAGGCTTAAATTTAGACTTTTTTATACTGGAAAATAGCTCCAGTTAAAATATTAACCAATTACAGACCACTTTATGACCGAGGTTATTTTAAGTAATATTATAACCGCGGTCATTTTGTAACTCAGGTTATAAATTGTTAATTGGGTAATGCACGCATTTTCGATAATAGAGCTTAATGCCAAACTCTATCAAATGCTTTAGAAATATCAAGTGCAATAAACCTGGGGTGGAATCGCGCAAGGTGATAGTTGACTATCAATTCGTTGATAGTCGTTTTTGACTATAGCTGTCTCTCTCATATAAATTAAGAATTATAGAGAGAGCGATGCTCAAAACGACAATCAACAAATTTATAATCAACTATCACCTTACGCGATTCCACCCCTGGTTTTACCAAAATGGTGCAAGGATTTTACATATAGTGACAAGAGACCAGTTAAAGTTGCGAAAGAAGTTATCGAGAACGTCCCAGTTGGCTTTCTCATATTGCCAAATTGGAAAATTCTTCATTAAATTTCCACTTTTCCAATATCGGTGATATGATAAATCTGCGCGATATTTATTATCTTCATCCTTAAATGTGTAGATAGCTGTATTTTTTCAAATCAGACTTGGAAAGTTTTGTTTTGTAATTGTTAAAAACAGCTGCGCATAAAATTTGAATAGGTAATATTGGTTAAGCAACCGATGAAAAGTGTCAGGAAAAAAAGTTAGCCCAATACTGGAAACACAGGTTTCTTACATATACTTTTATTTTACCATTTAAAGTAAGAAGCGCTATCAAAACCAGCATTACTCCACCTCCTGCTCAAGAAAATCCCATTTTAAGTGGTCTAAAAATAGACTTGCGAAGCTTAAAAATGCTACAATACGTCAAACACAAAGTGGAGTAAGTTTATTTTGTCTTGTTTAAAATTCTGGTTTGCCATATTTCCTCCTCCAATATGATAAAAAAATTATTGAAGAAAAAGAACACCCTCAGATTGAAATCAAGGCCATCCCTTATAGAAGGAAGACTCATAACGAAAATTAATATTATATTCTTATCTTTTCGAGGGAAGGATGTAAATTTAACATCTGATTTCTTTTTTTGACAACTTTAAAAATTATTCCAAACAAATTTCTATGAGGTATGAACGACTTTTTCCTTTAAAAAAATAAAAATAATTTCGACAATAGCGGAAGTGATGCGAAAGACTTAGACTTACATTTTAAACTTTCCTAAGTGTGTCGGGTACTGGGGAAATGGCGATACATTATTCAGCTGTGATTCATTTGTGGCTGGTATATCCTGTTTCGAGGAAAATGATTTTTTCCCTGTTAATGATTTATTGTGAAGTGTAATCAAAAAATGAGTAATTTAATGCGTGCCTTACAGTAGGATAAGTAGCAAAGAAGGCAGGAAGTTGCCTTCACTTCACTAGGGAGCTTTTTTGACATAGTTGCTGAAGGTTGCTCGCTATTAAACACTTATGTTGAGAGCAGAGAGTGTGAGTGACTTTGACCTTTTAATTTAAGCATCATACAGCTGCTGGGGTAAGGTTTGTTTGTAAAGAGTTTTACTGCTCGTTTACCTTAAGAAGATTTAATATGCGAAATGCGAGTATTTAAAGTTTATGGCATTAGGTATATGGCATAATTTAAATTTTATAAACAAAGTCTTAAATTATATTTTCGTTGAAGTCTTTGATATAGCAAAGGACTGCGGTGTTCGGTTTACCACCACATAGCACTCATATCGGTTGCAACCCTTGGGTGTTAGTTTTATGATGCCCCTGAGTTCATAATATGAAGATGAACTGAAGAAATGGCTTAGGCAACATACTGGAAGAACAGGCACTCACTATCAGTTAGAAGAGTAGAGTTGTTCGGTAAAGCCTATTTTAGATCTGTCAAAATTGTTGGTCGCCATTAAGGGCTTTCATAAGACTGGAACATGGTAGAACCTAACGTATTGGAAGACCAAGATTTTTGTCCATGCCAAACATTCCAAATAAAGAGAAACCACTTTTGCCGACCCATATCCGCGAGGTTCCTCAACAACCACCCATCCCCTGATGGTATCTCCAAACACTGTCTTAGAAACGAATTGTTCAACGATATCTCCCCAAAATTCTATTAATCTGAAAATAAAAGATGCATCGACATCATACCCACAGCCCAAAGCGTCATTATCACATTGTTCATGTGCTGGAGGAGATGATGTTGATGATGAATCCAGCAAACTATAATAAATTAAAGAATATTTTATTTTTTATATTTCATATTGATCTTATAATCCAATACCATATTCATATAAAACTATGTTTTGAGACAATATCCTAAAGGTGCTCGTTATGAAAAAAATGTATTTTACTTCCTTCAAATAAATAAAAACACAAATAAAGTCTTTTTTTTTTTTTTTTCACTATCAGAATTGGTCGAAGAAAGCTTATAGCAAGCTCCGTCTTTCGACCAATGGTTTGCCAACACAGAGAACTGTGTTATACCACCGGCTCATCATTTAGTGTAGTGTTAGTTGTTAGTAGGCAAACTCTATAACAATTAACACTGACACAAGAAAACATGAAAAATAAACAAACAATATTACGTATGAACAAAACAATAACATAACAAGAAACAAAGAACATTTAGGAGCGTGGACCACTGGTTTTGAGTAGGTTTTTTAATTTACTTTTATTTATATTAAAATCCAAAATATTTGAATTCCAATTTACAAGTCTACCCATACGTGTCAAGGGCTCATGCATGCCATAGTTGGTCCTATGTGTTGGAACCTTAATCATATCGAGGCCTCGAAGATTATAACCTCCTCCCCGATAATTAAAATAAACCGAACATAAAAGATCTGGTGCATCTGTGACGCCTGTTATTAATTGGTGGAAAAATACCAAATCATTGTTTGTTCTTCTTTGTTCCAAAGTTTGCATCTGAAGAATAGATAATCGTTGGTCATAAGAGAGGACATACGAAGGATCACTCCATTGAAGTCCTTTCAAGGCAAAACGAGTAAAGTTTCTTTGCACAGATTCTAATCTCTCAATATGAATATCATAAAGAGGAGTCCAAACCTGCGATGCATACTCAAGATGGGGACGCACCAAGGAGTTGTATAAAGCCCGGGTGACATTGGGATCAACAAATTCTTTAGACCAGCGCTTAATAAACCCTAACATGGAATTGGCCTTATTCACGATTTTATTAATATGAGCAGAAAAATCTAAATTGGGTGTAAAAAGAACTCCAAGGTCCCTTTCAGTCATAACACGAGTTAAAACGTGCCGTGAGATAACATATTCATGAGAGTAAGGAAAACGTTTTTTAGAAAAAGTCATAGTTTGACATTTTGTCGGGTTGAGGATCAGACTGTTCTTTTCACACCACAAGGCAAAATGGTTAATATCATCTTGCAGTAGAGCCCGATCATTTGAAGATACTATATTTTTATAAATTTTCATATCATCTGCGAAGATTAGAATTTCGCTATTGCGAACACAGAGAGGAGCATCATTAATAGCAAATGTAAAAAGTAGTGGTCCCAGATGGCTTCCCTGCGGAACACCTGATTTGGCAATAAATTCTCTTGAGTATGGATTTCTGAATTTGACTTGATATAACCTATCTTCAAGATATGAAGATATCCACTTGATGAAAAGTGGTGGAAATCCGTATGAGTGAAGTTTAAACTTGATAATCTCATGAGACAGTTGATCAAAAGCTTTCGAGAAGTCAGTGTATACACAATCAACTTCTTGACAACTTTCTAGAGAGTTTAAACATTTATTCAAAAAGACAACAAGATTAGTAACCGTAGAACGTTTTTTCATAAAACCATGTTGTTGGTTGCAGATAATAGTTTTACATATAAATGTCAAACTGTCACATACAACTTGTTCGAACAACTTCGGAATGCAAGAAAGTTTGGAAATTGGTCTATAGTTGGTAATATTGGCTTTATCTCCCTTTTTAAATACTGGCGTTAAAAATGCTTTCTTCCAAACTGCAGGGAATTTACCTAATTTCAAGGATAGAACAAAAATATTACGCAGAGGAAGAGCTAAAACAGACTTACATTTCTTAAATAAAGCGGGTGGTATTCCATCGGGTCCAATAGAATAGTCGTCTTTTAAATGTGACAGAAAGTCCAAAATTTTGTCATGATCTATTGTAATATTATTAAATGATACCTGAGGACAATTTCGTAAGAATTGAAAATAGTTATCGTCAACAACAACAGGGGAATCAATGAAGGATTGGCTAAAATTATTTGCAAATCCCTCACAGATTTCTGTAGTAGTACTCAAGATTACGTCATTAAAAACGAGATTAATAGGATAACCGTCGCTTTTCTTTTTGGAGTTTATAAATTTCCAGAAGTTTTTCGGGTCTAATTTCAGGGAAAGCCCCATGGTTTGAAGATAATCATTATAACATTCATGAGAGAGTTTTTTGAATTCTTCTAAAAGGGAAATGTAAACTACTTGAGTCTCTACTGTCATGAACCTTATATATTTTTTCCAAGCCTTATTTCTTTTATTTCGAAGGCATTTGAGTTCTTTTGTGAACCAAGGATGACAAGAAGAATTAGAGGGAATATATCTTTTTTTAGGGACAGTTTCATTTATGCATCTCATCAAAATAGAATAGAAGCTTGAGACAGTTTTGTCAAGATCATTAGAAATCGGTAAACGTTCTATACCGGAATTAATTAAACTATCTAAAAGCTGTTGAAAATCACCTCTCCGAAAGTCAAAAGTATAAGAACAGTCGTGGGGATAACTATTTTCTAGTAAATGACCACTCAAGTCAAGAAAAATGTCAAGAGGCGGGTGATATTGATCTATGTTAGATAAAGCAGAGATAGATTCTACCACTACTGTACTAACGGCGTCAGATGAGAATACAAGGTCAAGTTGTCTATTCATATTATTTCGTATACAGCTAATTTGCTGTAAATCTGTAGAGATAATATTATCCAACATTTGGAGCTCTTGTTGGGGTGAACTTGTGGAAGCTTCAAAATAGGATTCGTCATCAGAGGGAACCCATTCGATATGGGGAAGATTAAAATCCCCTAATAAAAGAATTTTACTGTCAAGGCTAGCTAAACTGAAAATAAAATCGAGTGCTAAAGAAAGTTCAGTGTATACGGAACCAGGACTTTTAGGTGGAATGTAAACATTTAAAACAAATAAGACTAAAGATTCCTTAGTTATTTTGACGCATAACAGATCAATTGTCAGATTGAATGGGAAGACTATTTGTGTTGAGCAGAAATTACTTCTAACAGCAATAAGTACTCCCTCGCCAACTGAATTTGTAACGTCAACGTGACGGTCCTTACGGAAAACTAAGAACTCATTATCAAAAAGTTCCGTGTCTAAAATTGTTGCGTTAAGCCAAGTTTCTGTAAGGGCAAAAAGATCGTATGGCAAAACTAGGGAATTTTTGAAAGTCTTAGAAGTTTAACTTCGAAGACCTCTCACATTTTGGTAGTTGATGCAGAACCTGGGCAGTTTTTTGAATTTATACTAGAAGACGAATTTAAATTTGATTTCCTTCTCAAGGGCGCTGTAAATTCTTTTACCAATGTGTTAGAAGGCCAAGAAGTACTACATATGGGTTCGAAGAGAGAATTGGGAGCTATTATTTTGAAGGAGGCTACGAAGCTGTTTGGTTTGCTTATTTTGGAGCATTTGACGCATGATGACTTGATAATAGCCTTAGTAGCAATCAAATGATCCACAACATCTTCAGGCATCGTTTCGGGTTGGAGACGAGATATAAATATGGCCCTGGGCTTCGGAACTGAAATTAAAGTTTTTGGACCAGTAACGACGGATTCCTGTGTTGGAGTCAAGACAAGATTTTCTGTGACAGGTTGAGGTGGAATGGGTTCAGTGGGTTCAGAGGAGGTTTCGGTAACATTAGTATTTGGTTCATTAATATGGAGTGATTCGATAACCGGGTCGGATAAAGTTATTGAATTTTCAACGACTTCACTACCAATAAGGGACGTTTTTTTTAGGTGCCGGACCTATGATGGCTGATATGGTGGTCATGTCCCTTCTTCTCTTTTTACTTTTCTTAGAAATAGAAGGATTTGATGAGAGAATATCATCCGTTGAAGAGGAATTGTCCGCTACTAGCACCGGAGAAGGGATGCTATCAACCGTTGTCACAATACTAGCAAAGTTCAAACTTAACTCTTCAAATCCCTTGGAGATTTTCGTAAGCTCATCTTTTAAGGAGGATAGCTTAAAACAGAAATGAGCTAGCGAAATCTTTCTAACAACATGAATGTTGTTAGAAAAAAATTTCAAAATCTTGAAATTCATATATCAAATTAATGAAAACATTTAACCTAGAAATAGAGTACTCTATGGTTTCTTGAAAAAAAAAAATAATAATAATAAATAAAATGCACGACTGAGTCGCACGAACTTGCTCCTATGTAGACTAGGAATTTTGAAAACGAATGTTATTAAAAAAAAACTGTTAAAAAGGATAAAATCTAGTTTTTAAACTTTTTTAACTGTAAGAGAATGCTATGCAAATATGAATCTAGGCAAGAACAAAAATTCTAAGTCGTTGAAGTGGTTTCTTAAGAAAATAAGCTTTCATATACAAAATTTTTAAAACATATTTAAGAAAAAAATTTGGTACTCCAAGTTAAAGTTTTTATTATTGTAAGAATAAAAATTAAATTTCCGAAAGTAAATATTGATGCAGTTTTTGAGGTATCGAATTTTTCAAAAAAAATATCTTTCTTCAAAAATTCAAAAACTATTTTTTTTCGAAGTTTTGAGATTCAATGTTTTTCAATATTTTTAGGAGCTTCTCTATAAAAAATTTCATCAAAATCCGTTATGCAAATAATGATAAATTCAAAATTCGATAAATTCGTTCTATGGTAGGCACAGTCAGTTATTATCTTGATATCAATTTTTTTCTTATTAAATTATAGATCTTAAAAATTAATTGAAAGAAAAAAATTCTACTAAACTTCTCGGAACCGTTTTCGCGAAAAATACGATTTTCGAAAACCATTTTTTAACATTTGTATGGAGGTTACCGTTATTTTTAGGTGAAATAAATTTCTTTTGTCACATCTTGCAACTTATAGAAAGATTTATTTATCAAGTTTAAAAAAAAAAATCAAGCATGGGGTTTTTGAAATATTGAGTTTTGAAAAAAAAAATTTTTTAAATTTACACTGTTGGGGAACCTTACCATACAAAAAATGATCAAAATCGGTTGTACCGTTTTTGAGAAAATCAAAAATCAAAATAAATGGTTCCAAGGGGGTTCCAAAAATAACAATTTTTTTGGAAATTTTTTTTCAACCATTTCCTAACTTTAACTAAATGAAATTTCTTGAATTTTTTTTTAAATCTGTGGGACAGTTTTTGAGAAAAGAATATTTATAGAATTTCGAAAAAAAAAATCGTATGGCAGGTACCGTTATTTTCGGTCTTAAGAAAAAAGAAAAAAACGTGAGGGAGGAAAAAAATAAAAATACTATCTACCAAATTTGACGAACATCGGCTGAGCCGTTTACGCTGTAGTCGAAAAGACAGACAGACAGAATTGCGATCAATTAATCAAAATCTCGAGTTCGATTTTTTACGAATGCATAACGTGCCTTATATAGTACCTATAAGTTTATTACGCATTTTCTGGAGATAATAAATTAAGCCCTAAGTTTAAAAAATAGTATGGGCAGGAAAAACGGAACATGCTAGAAACTAGATACGTATCTCAAGGATATAATATTACAAAGGCTGGTATTTTTTCTAAAAATAAATGCCTATATGAAGTTTCTATCATTAGCAATAACAGCGCAATTACCGTTAACATGGGTCATGGTAAACTAAAATAAACTTTTTCTTAAATCCCCGATATATGATATAAAAATTGAAGATAGGCCCTTACTGTAAAACGATTTTTTTCTAAAAATATACCCTATTATGCACGATTTAAGAGACACTTTGTATATTGTATATTTAAACAAAACGTTTTAAAGTCATTTTAGCGTTTTTTTTTCGTGTATAAAAGTAGAATAGACGCTCGATATATTGAATTTCGTTTGAGTGAACTATCCAATATAGTGAACCCACAAAATTTTATACATTGTACTCTAAATAGTGAACAAAAAAAATCTCGATGTAGTGAACACCAAATTTTCTCAGAATTTTCCATCTGCAATGCGTTCACGGCTTGTCGAAAATCTTTGAAAAACTCATGAAAAATCTCTCTCGAACTAGTGAACAATCGCGAAATACTGTACATACTTGGTTTTTGTTACTTCACTATATCGAGCGTCTACTACATTTATTATTAAATTTCAAAAATAATTGATTTTTTGTATCGAAAGCTGATATGCAAATGTTTTCTAACGTTTTTGGAAGCTATGTATATATCATAATGTCAATTTGAATACATTGTGCCGATAACGAGAAAGTGATAACTCTGAAAAATTTGTATGTGTTAGGTACTAAGTATAAGCAATGTTCTTATTTCCATTTTTACTTGCGTTATAGGAACTATAGGGCAAGTTCTGCATTTGGAAAAATAATCGAACTCGAGATTTTGATCAAAGTTGACATTACGATGATAGTGAAAACTAAAAAAGCCAATTCCGTCTATATGTCTGTATGTCTGCATATCTGTACCTCGATCTACGGCCTAATCCACTGGAACTATTTTCTTCAAACCCGGTACTCAAGGGTCTTCGGTGATTTTCTAGAGGGGAAATTGAAATTTTTGTTTTATCTCCAAAACTAGGGGTACATTTCATACACCCGTAATGAAAAATCTTATTTATCTCGAAAACGGCTCAACGATTTTGATAAAAAAAAAAATTAGTTCTGCTATTATGTGTATGGACTATATTTTGGTCAACGAAAATTTTGGGGCGAAATGTATTAACGGTAACTGTCATGAAACCGCTTTTTGATTTCCGACTTTTTCATTTAAGACTCCAACGATTTTAACCAATTTATTTAAGCAGAAGTCCCCCTAAGTTTATAATTATACGAGTATTGTATATAAAAATAAAAACATTTTTTTTTGGTTTTTTTTTTTTAAATTAATATCTTCAAAACGAGTTAACGATTATTTTCCTAAGATCTATACTACTAAATACTTAAAATTGGCATCCCAAATTTTTTTCTGGGAACATTTCAAAGAAATTTGTTATAATATTAAATTAATTTAATAATAAAACGATTTTAAAGCATGGTTTGCATAAATTCATATTTTTATGCAAATCAGACGTCAATTTCATGCATTTGAACATTTTTATCTCATTAAATCCATGTTTTATATTTAGAAAATGTATTTTAAATTCCAAAGTACGTTTACATAAGAGCAAGTTCGTGCGATACAGTCGTGCATTTTATTTATTAAATTATAGATCGCTATAAATTAAGCGATACAAAAAAATGTTATCAACATTATAGGAGTCGTTTTTGAGGACCAATTTTTAACATTTGTACTGTAGGTACCGTTGTTTTTGAATAAAAAACATTATTTGTTTTTCTAAATTTTTTAGATACTGTTAAAAAGACTGTTGGATGTGAAGATTCACAACAACCGAGCGTGCTGTAATAATTTAACTAAAAAAAAAAAAACAGAAACAGTTTTTGAAAAATTCGAACACACAATACTATTCGAACTTTTTCGGAGCTGAAGCAAATTTTCGGAGGAATAATTAAAAAAATTCAATTTAAAAAAAAAAAACTTTTTTCGTTTCCCTGTCATCGTTTTGTCAAGTTCGTTTAACGAATGTACATACGAGTAAAGGTTTTTACTTGGCAAGTTATGCATTCGTAAGAATCTTGACATAATAGGGACGTCTAAAAAATTGTGTCTCGCAACTCTCTCTGTTTGTCTGTTCGACTACAGCCCAATCGGCTCGGCCATTTTCGTTAAACTTGGTTTTGAAATTTCCCACCACACGTTTTTTTTTTCTTTTTTTTTTTAAGACCAGAGACTGTTCTCAAAAACTGTTCCACAGATTTAAAAAATTTGTTTGTTGTTATTTTGGCATCCGTGATTTTCAAAAAATCTTTAAAAAGACATTTCAAATTTTTTCTTGTATGCATTTTTATATCTTTCGGTTTTTAATTCTTTTGAACATTTATTTTTATAGCCGACCCAGCTCTCGAAATTCGAGTGCCAATTTATTTATTCAATTCATTATCATTCAATAAAAGACAGAGAATTCATGATTTTTTTAAATTGTTGAATGTACCTACTAAGCACTCAATCCTGGAGTCCAAAGGAAAACAGTTAATGGTAAACAAACTTTCAAACCTATACACATTTTTGACACATTGCAGATTTTTGACACGTTGCAGATTGGTTGTTGATGTTGTAGGCCGCAAAAATAATTGTTGGGTTGAACTGATGTTGTTTGATGTATCAGAATCCGGTATGTTTAATGTGGATTTTTGGACGTTTCTTAATCCATCGACATCGTAGCCATCCTTTGATGTAATTTGACAGTTTATGACTTGATGAATAGAGGACGAATTCAGTTATGACGTACAAAGTGAATTTCGTACAAAATGTCAGCCGAAAGCCCTAAAATTGCTCTTTTCCGGAGCAAAAACTAAAATACTTTTTTTTTTGATATTTATAGACGTTTTTTAATCCATCAAAATCTTAGCCATCCTTTGATGGAATTTGACAGTTTATGACTTGACGAATAGAAGACGAATTCAGTTGTGACGTACAAAGTGAACTTCGTACAAAATGTCAGCTGAAAGCCCTAAAATTGCTCTTTTCCGGAGCAACAAATAAAATACCTTTTTTTTTGGACATTTATAGACTTTTTAATCCATCAAAATCTTAGCCATCCTTTGATGGAATTTTACAGTTTATGACTTGACGAATAGAGGACGAATTCAGTTATGACGTACAAAGTGTATTTCGTACAAAATGTCAGCCGAAAGCCCTAAAATTGCTCTTTTCCGGAGCAAAAACTAAAATACCTTTTTTTTGGATATTTATAGACGTTTTTTAATCCATTGAAATCTTAGCCATCCTTTGATGGAATTTTACAGTTTATGACTTGACGAATAGAGGACGAATTCAGTTATGACGTACAAAGTGTATTTCGTACAAAATGTCAGCCGAAAGCCCTAAAATTGCTCTTTTCCGGAGCAAAAACTAAAATACCTTTTTTTTGGATATTTATAGACGTTTTTTAATCCATTGAAATCTTAGCCATCCTTTGATGGAATTTGACAGTTTATGACTTGACGAATAGAGGACGAATTCAGTTATGACGTACAAAGTGTATTTCGTACAAAATGTCAGCCGAAAGCCCTAAAATTGCTCTTTTCCGGAGCAAAAACTAAAATACCTTTTTTTTGGATATTTATAGACGTTTTTTAATCCATTGAAATCTTAGCCATCCTTTGATGGAATTTGACAGTTTATGACTTGACGAATAGAAGACGAATTCAGTTGTGACGTACAAAGTGAACTTCGTACAAAATGTCAGCCGAAAGCCCTAAAATTGCTCTTTTTCGGAGCAACAAATAAAATGCCTTTTTTTTTTGTATATATAGACGTTTTTTAATCCATCGAAATCTTAGCCATCCTTTGATGGAATTTGACAGTTTATGACTTGACAAATAAATAATTTAGCTTTGACGTACAAAGTGTATATCGTATAAAATTTCAGCCGAAAACTTTTTTGACACTTTTTAATCCATGTACAAAGTAGGCATCATTCGATGTTATTTAGCAATTTATGGCTTGCAATAATAGAATATTTTGTGAGAACTATCAAAGCCATAAGTCAATCTTATCATCGAAATCGACATTAAAATCAAATAGGAACAGTATTGAATCATTTCAGTGAAATGAAAATGATCGGTTGGTTGAAATGATCGGATCATTTTCGTAATCGACTGTTGAACGATTCAATCATTTGAAATGAACGATTTACTCAGCTCTAATTCGAATTTGATATTTTGTTTGTTTCTTAACGTATTTGCGAATATTAACGCATTCTTATCAAACCAGGGGGATATATTATTTTCAGGGAAGATTTGAAAACAGTAACGCATAGAGTAAAGCTAGAACTACATGCTCTCTTTTTCCAACTCATTTCAAATTTCTATCTTCCATCTCGAAAAACACAAAAATTGAAAGTTGAAATGGTTCTAAATTCACTTTTCAATTTTTGAAAACACTAAGGTTAAGCGCGCCCATTCAATTTTTAGTTTCGCAACTGCTTGGTTCGAGCAACTAAGAAGTTTGTGTTTTGACACAAACTAAACGATTGCCCAAAAAGAGTTCGCTATTTTGTGTAACATATAATTATATGCACCTGCGCGGACATTCAACCAAATAGTTCATCTGTTTTCTATAAGCAACGAAACAGTTGTGCAACTAAAATTGAATGTGCGCGCCTAGCCTAACACAGAAATTGCCCGATAGATGTAGTTAATACTTTAAGACTTAACTACATTCAACTTCAAAGAGTGAAAAGTGAACAAAATGTGCTGTATTTTTCCAAACAACAACAAAAGCAAAAGTTAAAATGGTTCTAACTTTTACTAAACTTAAACTGTATGACAGTATAGTGTAAATGTATGCTCTATTCAGCAACAAATGTCGGTAGTTGATTTGACATTTCTAATTGTTTTTGTTTTCTGGGCATTTTTTTGCAATTTTTATTTATTGTAGTATACTCGTATTTAAATAATTTTGGCATTCTGCACATCAATGCAAAAAATGTTTTCGTTTAATATGTAATTTACGCCCCTTCGGTTTTTGTGGGCCGCGAAAAGTGTACCACAAAAAACATGTTTGCCGTTTTATTATATGATGATTTATTATTGTGTCTTCAAATTTTAAATTTTTTTTTTTTTTTTTTATTTGAATTTTTTTTTTTTTTTCTCATAACTCAATACTTCGAAAACCGCATATTTACAGAGAAGCTAATAAAAAGTTAGCAAAACATTGCATTATTAAGCTTTTTGAGTTTCGATATCTCAGGAAAGTCTCAATATTTTGTTTGGAAATTTATTTTTTATTTGAACAGCAATAAGAACATTAAGTTGGCGTACCAACATTTTTTCTCAAAAACGTTTTAAAACTTTTTTATATAAAAGTTTATTCTTTTAAGAAACGACTACAACAACTTATAATTTTTGTTCTTGCTTAAGCTAATATTTGCTTGAATCACATCCTATTCTTTGCTCCAACTGCTAAAGGAGTTATTTGAGTCATTTAAAAAATGAATTTTATGCATAATGAAGAATTTTTCTCTAATAACATTAATTTTTGAAACTTGAAAATAAGCCGTTTTTTAAACAATCTACAAAACTAAGGAAATAACATTTTATTTCACTTATACACAACGTGCACATTTTAAAGAATGGTTTTCGAAAATCGTATTTAATTCGAAAATGGCAACTAGAATTTTGAAAAAGTACAACGCAATGTTGTACTTTAAAAGAAATTTGATATTTCCGTTTGAAATAAGTTTTCTCTGCCCCGTTAATTAGTGCATAATACAAGAAATGAGAGCTTTTCGGAACCATTTAAAAATGCTGTTTAGTTCGGAATGAACAGAGCTGGGTGCTATGATTAGTAAATCAATTAAATGGACTGATAAATTTTGACAGGAATAGGTATATGAGAATAAAAGCCGGAGACAAAAAGATTTGAAACTATTGACATACATTATTTTTATTTTATGAGACTATCCAATAGAGGGATTTTCATAAACCAGCCAGATTTCAAACTCAATCAAAATGCTTTAGAAATTTCGAACACAATAGTCTTACTTCTTCCAAACGATGTAGTCTATTGCTACAAAAGCAGTTCTTTTGGTAATTGAGAAACGTTTGTACTTCCAGATATTTCTATGTCTGATGAGTAATCGGCATTTCCATGACTTTGGAAAGGTTTACGGAACCGGCTGAAAATTAGAGAGTGAAGAAGGGACTGGGTTGGACATCTGCTGTTTCCCATTCATTTGGAAAGTGACTTGATTATTGCTCGTCTCGTAGGTATGCTTCTAATAATAATTGATCTGTAAGCCTTTGCGGATCTTTAAGAGTATGGTCTTTAAATGTTGTTATTAAGAAAGCTTTGAAATTTAAGAACTTGCTTAAACAATTCAAAAACTGCGTCAGATTTTATTTGGAAAAAAATAAACTATACATAATCGATTTCAATAAAATTGAAGACGCAAAACCTTACCTTTTTGTCGACTTTAAATTATGAACTCCTTTCAAATTCGTATGCAAGAGTTTTTGCTAAGTTAAATGCTTTTTTGTAGCACAGCTAAAATATTGAAATGATTTAATTTCATAGTCTCCGCCGACCCTGCAAATAACCGGACTCATTTTAAATAGATCCATTGTTTCGCATTATTCTGGCCTCTAGTCGATGTTGTAGTGTGATCCCTTCTATGAAGATAATTCATTTAATGGCATCTTTATATCCATATAAATGGAGGCCATATGCAAACCAAATGCCCCAAGGATTCGTCCAGCACACTAAGTTCAAAAACTCGACACACAAAACCAATACAACTAGTCAACGGCACAGAGCAAAGGTCGATGCCAGAAGTCGTCTTTCGTTATGGCTCTCCTTGTTCTTGGTATAAGAGTATATCCAAATATTAAATTTTCAATATTGTGCATTGTTGCATTGTTTACTTTTGAGGGTGCATGTGGCATGGAACAATAAGGGCACATCCTCCTGTTGCAACATCTCCTTTTCTCGGTCGGCTTGTATCGGTAGTTGTTGTTGTTAAATCCTTTGAGAGACGATCCATCGTCTATAGAATACGAAAATTTCATACTACACAATTTTCAAGTTCCAAAATATGAAATATCAAATTTAACTTTATTAAGTGACCCGTCAGGAATACACTGGTAGTTTCTCATGAGTCTATAAACAAAAGAAGGGAAGCTTTACAGCTTACAAGTTCCTTATCAGCGACCATCTAATTGAATTATTTTAATCTAATGCAAAATCCCTTAACTAGATGAGTTCTTCGGTTGGGTTTTTTGAGGAAAAAAGACTTAACTTTACACACTCTGGCACTCACTCCCGCAGCAATGGGTAGTTTTGAACTTGCTTGGCAATGTAAAGCATTTAAGGCAGAGTTGCCGCACTTACATACAAGATCGATGTGAGTCTCTTAGCAGATTTACTTACTTATCACATTTTTGTATTAAGGGCATTCACATATGAAAAATTAAGGTCTTGTAAATTTCAAAACGTAGCTATTTTATTTCTTCAGTTTTTAAAAATAAAATTAAATTTACTTTGGCAGTTTAGCAAACAAAATAAATGACAAGTTCTTTCAAAAAGCTATAATTTAAAATTTTTTTTTTTTATAATCTACACGCGCTCACGGGATTATGATTACCCTTTAAATGTTTGAACACAGCGCGGGCGTGAAGTTAGGGAAGAGAAAGAAGGATAGGAAAGATGTGTGGCACGATGTTCTGAGACTGAAGGTTGTTGTCTCAGATATTTTATCTCCAGGGATGGCGGCTGAACTAAAGCGGAGAATGCCGTGTCTTATTTCTTTTTCTATGTCGCTTATAATTCACATTATTTTATTCGTGTTCATCCTTGTTGGACATACTAGTTTAACTCAATTACATGTTGTTAGTGTTATGCCTAAACAACATGTAATGAGTAAACCAGCAACACATTGATGACAATTCTTAGAAGGTTTTTAATGGAATTAAAACGACATAGACGACGGCAGGGACCGAACCTGTGATCATGAGGTTGACAGGCGAGCACACATCCATCGCACCACGGCCACCCCTGGCTGGATATTGACAAACTTTACAGGGTCCGTGAAGACAGCTTAACCCTTTCACCTTCAAACGGGAATCTTCTGGATACCGAAAGAGATGCAGAAATTATCAACTTTGAACATGCCGTATCTAATGCCGCGGACAAGCAAAAACAGCCTAGAACGTCAAAGGATATGATACAAGCACCTTCCCGAGTGCGGAGCCTGTATGCTCACAGAAAACGTCTAAGAAAATGCCTCTAGCGGATCCATCAAAGTGAACTGAATTCAACCAACAGAAACTACCAAGTAGTTTGGACTGAGCTACAGCAAGTCAACATTATGTTCCGCAACTCCATCTAGCACTATAATAATATATGAAGTACCAAAAAAGATTATAAGCAATCAAGCCAGGATCTAATTATTTCAAAAACATTAATAGGATCATTAAAACATCATCAGCAATAACAGTGAAGCTACCTCAGCCTTAGACAAGGTGGAAGCGTTCGCCGACTACTTCGAATGAAACTTCACACCAAACGGACTGACCAACGTTCTTACAGGAAATTAATTGATACAAAATTTCAATAGAACCCTGCAGCTAAGCTTCGATAAAATCAATTTCGATAACATCAATCTAGCAAATGACCACACCTATAGTCCACATTCTTGCAATCTAGAGGCGGTTGCAGAAATCATCGGGAATTGCAAGCCAAAAAAGTCTTCTGGACCAGATGGTGACTCCTACTACATACCGAAAAAGCTGCCACATGCGATACTTTCCCCAGAAATGGAAAACAGTGAAGGTTGTGCAAATTCCAAAGAAAGCTGCTTCCAACACATTTTCCAACCACAGACTGATTCACTTCTCAAGAACATCCGACAAATTACTGGAAGAAGTAATCTTCCGAAGACTGAAGAAATTCTGCAGTGAAAATTCCATCATCATGCAATTTGGCTTTCGAGAAAAGCACTCAATCTTGCATCCACTGGTAAAACTCCAACACGATTTCTCCACAGCCCTCAACCCTCGTACCTCAGCCATAAAAAAAAATTCTCTTTTCTTTCCTATCGTTAAGGAAATTTTTCGTCCAAATAGACAACTGTATAATCCAAACATGAAGACCATCAGACCCAAGGCTCAAAACTAGGCCCTTTCCTTTACAACTTGATGACTTCTGACCAACAATCTCCAATTGGATGCGAGAACTTTCTGTATGCTGATGACTCGCTCACCTGCGCCACATCAATGTCACCACTAATCGCTGCCCGAAAAGTAGAAATCCACATCAACAGACTATTCCAATTCTACCAGTAATGGGGCATCCAGATCAACACTTCCAAATCGGAAATTATCTGGCTTAGGAGACATTCATCTGGTAGTGGTAAGGGCGCTCGCACCGCACCCATTTGCAGAAATCTGGTCCTGAGACTCCCTGACGGATCCACCATAGTGCCAAACAAAACGTTTCTTTCTATAAACGTTGAACTATGACTGACTACTATACTCTAAGTTCAATTTACATTTATATAATAGAGAGATAGTATAAGAAAGAGATAGAGTTAATGTATTTATACATAATTTTTAACATCCTCCGCCCGGCGAAGAAGAAGATAACTCCAAAGGGTATAATAACTGAACTGGTCTTCGGGTTCGAGTTTGATCCGAATAGCGTATCTCACACGCTCTAACTTTATAATCACGACCAAGAAAGTGGTTTCTATGATAGCCATTCTCCAGATAATCCTTGTTTTAGCGGAATCAAATACGAGGACGACATCATTTTTCTTAAGTTGTATTGATGAATTGTAATTGTTGTGGACTTATGGTGAAACGATCGTAGTAACTGAAGATATTCAGTCCGCCACCGCTTCTCCAGCATACTCATATACTTCATTCGCTGTTTCCAAAGCAATTGAACCTCAAGTGAATCAGACACCACTCCAAGGACAGATGGCCCACAGTTACCAATCAAATAAAATGCACGACTGGATCGCACGAACTTGCTCTTATGTAAAAGTACTTTGGAATTTAAAATACATTTTATAAATATAAAACATGAATTTAAAATGAAATTGCCGTCTGATTTCTAGAAAAGTATGAATTTATACAAACAAACTTTAAAAAATCGTTTTAGTATTAAATAAATAAATTTTTTATATAAGAAATTTCTTTAAAATTTTTCAAGAAAAAAATGTGGGATGCGAATTTTAAGTACTCGTATTTAATAATATTGATTTTGGGAAATAATTTCAAAAAATAATCGTTCATAGGTTTTGAAGATATTGATTTTTCAAAAAAAAAATTTTTTCAAAAAAACCCAACAAATAATTTTTCGAATATTTTTATATACAATATTATTTTAAACTTAGGGGGACTCCTACTGAAAATTTTTGGTTAAAATCGTTAGAGCTGTGTAGACCGACTTGAAACCATATTGCAACTTTTTGAGTATTCTTCTTTATATGCGGAATTCCGTACACCAAGTTACCAAGTTAAAAGTTATCAAATTACCAAGTATTCGAACATTGTTTCACAATTTCGAATACGTTCGAATTTCCTTTTCATCTGAAAGCAGAAATAATTTCCGCCAATCGTTCTTTTCATCTCCAGCTTCAGTCCGATCCACATCCAAGGTAAATTTTTCTCGTGCCTTGTGCTTGATTTTCGTTCCCACAACCTTTTTTTTTTATATATATACTAGCGACTTAACAAAAGCGACTTCATTAACAACTGGCTATAATTAATATTTTATTAAGAATTTCCTTCGTTATATAAAAAAAAAAAAAATAAATAAATAAACCTCGGATTTTCGTAATTGGCATCAAGCGATCCGAAACCGACATACCCAAAATCTTCTAACAAGGAAGTACGAAAATTCATAATTAAAAGTCAATCAGGTAATTCTTAATCGCCTAAAATCAAAATCGAAATTTTCCATTCAATTTCTATCATAGAATTTTGTTCTTAATTTATTAGACATAAACTCGGAGCAAGCGAGATTGCGGAGACCCATCAACGGAGCTTTGTGGAGAGTCTTACTGTCCACATCGCTCCTAAACAAGAACTTTCGCTAAGCGAACCTGAATCATCAGTCAGTGTCGGAATTTGGCCGAGTTACATTCCCAAGAAAGTTAAAGCCAACGTGCACCGAACAGACCAAACCCAATCATGATCCCAAACAAAAATCCAAACCAAACAAAATTCTAATAATCTTTTTTTTTTTATTTTACGAAAAAGTGTTAAAATAAAAGCAAAAAAAAAAAAATAATAGTTATTAAAATAGTAAAAAAATTAAATGAAATAGAAAAAGAAAAGAAAAAGAAAAAGGAAAGAAAAAAGTAAGAAAAGAAATTAAAAGAAAGAAAAAGAGAAATTAAATTATTGTTTAAAGTTTTTTTTTTATTGAATACTTTATATTAATAAATTAAAAGTGTACAGTGATAGAAAAGTAGAGAGAAAGAAAAGAATTAAAGCAAAAGATTCAATATCGTAATATCGTAGCCTAATATTGATAAAAGCGCGCGAAAAATTCGTTCAAGTTATTAATAAATAAATTCTTATCAGCCTCAAAAAGCCATATAAAAAAAAAAAAAAAAAAAAAGAAACACAAAGAGAAGAGAATACCCGAGCGACGTCAAAAAGCTGTTGTGCACATCAACTTCAGGATGTCGGTAAGTCTTCATTTTTAATTTTAATATCGTATTTATTTATTTTAAATTTGAACGAATCAGATATGTGTATCTACCAAATTCAAATTCCAATTTCAAGATAAGATCCAATGAAATCCAAAAGAAAAATTAATTAAGAAAAAGAAAATTTACTCTTTTAAATTCAAAGTGAGTGTGAGTGAGAAAGTGTAAGAGAGTTAATAAGTTAATAGAAAGTGATAATATCGCATGATAGTTTTCTCACTCTATCTCAAATTTGCCTAGATCTTGACCTGCCTCAAGTTTTCGGGTAATTATATATGAAAGGTCATTGCCCTCGCCTAGTGAATGAACTAATATGAGATTGGAACAATTTGTTTTATTTTTTTTTTCTCTTTAATTTTCCTTTAACTATTTTGTTTTCATACAATGAAAAACAAATTATTTATATTTTAATTATAATAACAAATTAAATTTTTTATAAAATCTTATATTGAATAAATCCAAGAACTATATCATGAATTTTAAATGAATAATAAGCTTTTTATTGTCTTTGATTGAGATCATTATTATGAACATGAAATAGATTTTTTTGAGAGTGCTGAGAGCTAAGGGTTGTGATGTTGCAAAACGAAGGTGATCTTAGTTTTAGTGAATTGTATTAGAATACATTCATAAACATTAGGGTTATCGAAAAGTTAATTGAGTGGTTCGATAATTTTGAGTTGTTTTGTTTTCTTTTTTTTAAAGAAATAAGACTATGGGAGGGAAACACTCAGAACCCTTCAAGACACCTTTGGGGTTCCAGTAAAGAGCAAGCTATTATTTCGAAACCAAATTTAAATTACATTCAGGAAGATTTTTTTTTTTATATTCGAGTCGGCATGTATATAAATGTGCGGTTGTTCAGCGATTAGTACAAGAACCCACCCCAACGACGAGCTAGACCATACAAGCATGCCAAGCCGTACTACATCGATCTGAACGCTTATTATCTATCCGCGATTGTTTTGAAGGTATCCTGTGGACTTCAGAGCAGTCCGGTAAAGTAAAAAAGTAAAAGATATATAAGTCCAGCTAAATCCGTTACAGAGCCGTTAATGAGAAAGTCGAAAATCAAAAAAACGGTTCTATGACAGGTACCGTTAATAACATTTTGCCCCAAATATTTTTTTTTACCAAAACGTAGTCCATGTCCATAATATCAGACCTAATTTTTTTTATCAAAATCGTTAGAGCCGTTTTCGAGATAAATAAGATTTTGCATTACGGGTGTATGGGGGGTACCCTTAGGTTTGGAGCTAAAAAAAAAATTTCAATTTCTCCTCTAGGGAATCACCGAAGACCCTTAACTTACAAGTTTGAAGAAAATACCTCCGATAGTTTAGGCTGTAGTTCGAGGTACAGACATACAGACATACAGACATACAGACATACAGACATACAGACATACACCCATACATACAGACAGACGGAATTGTCGGACCCACTTTTTTCGTCTTCGCTATCATCGTAATGTCAACTTTGATCAAAATCTCGAGTTCGATTTTTTTTCCAAATGCAGAACTTGCCCTATAGTACCTATATCGCAAGTAAAAATGAGATGGAGTCAGTGGAGCAAGATCTAGCGGGTTGCTAGCCATGTACCATGTATGTTAGTGGTCGAGCATTGACCACACCCTCCGCTTCGACCGTTATTGTTCTAAGTTGCTCGAAAGACAACTTTGCCTTGCCTATTGCCATTTTGAGGACGTTTATTATCGTGCGTATAAGGCGCTCCCGAAAACCACCCCACCATGGAGCTCGTTCCATTATGAACTTTCACTTGACGCGCTTATTTGACAAGAACCCTTGAACATGGTCGTCTTCAAAAAAATTATTGACAGTACCTAACTCCCAAGCAGCTCTGCGAAAAGTTCGGGCATTATCGAGCCATGAAACGTCTTAATTCCATCAGGCAGCTTTCTGTTGTTCAACTTCTTACCATTTCTAAGTGCACAGAACGAAAGGCAGCACACGTGAAAACCATCAGATACGTTTTGCTCATATCTCCTTTCGAGTTATCAAAGCAGTAAAGGGGACCAGCGAAATCAACGCCAACGTTGTCGAAAGGCCTTGAAAATGTTAATATTTCGATGGAAAGTGGTCCGAATGGCTGTAAAGCTGGCTTTCCCCCTAGTCTTCGGCAGTCAGGACACCGTGACAACAGTTTTTTAATCAACTGGCGTCCTTTGGTAATCCAAAACCGAGAACTCATCTGTGATAAAACCATGTTTACTCCACCATATGCAGTTCGTTCGTGATAGTCTTTTATTAAAATTTCAGTGACATAGGAATCTTTTGGCATGATAATGGGGTGTTTAAGATCTGCTCTTAGCACTTAAAGCGGCCACCTAGTCTCATAAGGCCATTGACATGACGTCCAGAAAGGACGTGCAATTTTAGATCCCTTTGGTATTGGCTTTTTCTTCTGCAAGAAACAAATTTAGTTAGAATAAAATTCAAATTGAATGTACCTGAGCCAATAGGCTTCAGCGAGTTCCAGCTCCTCGGTGGGTAAATTACGAAAGATGGCTCTCTTCCTTACTCGTAATAAACGCTCTTTGTAGTGGCAAATAATAGACTGGAGTGGTTTGCTCACGGAAACGGAAATTGGTGTTAGTAGAGCCATCTGAGCAACGTTGTTCAGGACAGTCTCGATATCACCATAATTTGCACATTCAACAGATTTTAACCAGGTCAGCCGTCAGCTCAGAGCGAAGAACTTCGAAGATTCTCAGCCAATATCCCCCTAGTGAAAAGATCAGCAGGGTTTTATTTTCCGGAACAGTGCTTCCAGTCTACGGTGGATGTGTGGCGGCGTATTTCAGAAGCTCGGCTTTGTACATATGGTTTCCATCGATCGGCTTCTCCTTTTATCCAGCTAAGAGCAATTTTTGAATCGCTCCACATATAGAACTTTCGAACAGAAATTTTAAAAGACAGATTCAACGTAAGAACGTAATCGTGCTGCTATTAATGCTGCGGTCAATTCCAATTTTGGCAACATTACTTCCTTCGTTCCAAGCTCCAAGAAACTATCAATTTTATTTTCATTAAAAAATTTTATTTATTAAAAGTGTCTACGAGTACCATAGGAAGTAATAGCTCAATTTCCATTAACATTGATCAGCTTACACCAGAGTTAGCCAACGACAGTTGGGCACATCAGTTAGATTCTGTCGTTACCCTTCAAAGATGCAATATATCAGTCGGTGGTGATCAAATCAAATAAAATTTACAACATGTTTATGATTTTAACTAATTAAACGAGGACAAACTCTGTAGGTACTACTTTTCACACTTATCTTATACCAGAGTGGGCCTAGGCCGATGTCAGAGTTGCCTATGGCAATGGTATATTCTATTTTTACTTACGATATAGGTACTTTATGGCAAGTTCTGCATTTGAAAAAAAAATCGAATTCTAGATTTCGATCAAAGTTGACATTACGATGATAACGAAGACAAAAAACGTGGGTCAGGCAATTCCGTCTGTCTGTCTGTATGTCTGTACCGCGATTCCCTAGAGGGAAAATTGAAATGTTTTTTTTAGCTCCAAAACTAACGGTAGCTCCCATAACGGCTCCAAAGATTTTGATAAAAAAAAATTATGTGTAATATTATGGACGTGGACTACATTTTGGTAAACAAAAATTTTAGTTGGAAATGTTATTAACGGTACCTGTCATAGTTCATAGAACGGTTTTTCGATTTTCGAATTTCTCATCAACGGCTCTAAGGATCTTAACCAAACTTGTTATGCAGAAGCTCCTTTGTATTTAAAAAAATTTAATATTAAATTTTTTTCGAAAAATTAGTTTTTGGGTTTTTAAAAAAATAATGCAAATTTTTTTTGAAAATTCAATATCTTAAAAACGGATACTCGATTAAATTTTAAAATTACATTTTAAGATGCATTTTATTGAATACTAACAATTTGCATATCAAAAAAGGAAAATTAAGTACACAAAAAACATGTTTCAGTGTGTCTGTATGTCTGTACCTCTTTCTACAGCCTAAACCACTAGGTCTATTTTCTTCAATCTGGGTAGTTAAGGGTCTTCGGTGATTCCCTCGAAGGTAAATTAATTTTTTTTTTTAGCTCCAAAACTAACGGTACCCGCCATACACCCGTAATACAAAATCTTATTTATCTCAAAAACGGCTCTAACGATTTTGATAAAAAAAAAAAAGGAAATGTGATATTGTGCACATGGGCACGAGTACGATAACTTGGCCGCCAAGATTTGATGACGGATTTTTGTAGAAAAGTCAAAAATAAGTACTTTTTACTATGGGAGGGGGGGGGTCTATCTCCCCCCGTTTAGGAGGTAGGGGCACTTTTAGAAAAAAAGGTTTAAATTGAAAAAAAAAAATATTAAAAAACAACGGCAGCACCTACAATAAAGTGCTATACTGCGTTTGAAAGCCAGAAGATTGTTCTATAATCCTGCATTTAAATTAAATTACTCATATCAATAGTTTTTGAGAAATTCGCATTTAAAGTCCAAATTTTGATAAAATAACGTGAAAAAAAAAGTTTAGACCAATTGTTTTCAAAATTTTGAAATGAAATTGTAAATTAGCTTATATGTGTTTCATGTATCTATCAGTTCTTAATCGAACACAAAAAACGGCATGGTTCTATGTCTTCTGGTTTTTGAGAAAATCGAAAATAACTAAAACCACTTTTCTATAAAATGTTTGATATTTTTTGCTTCCTTACATAAATAAATCAGTGCTAGCTTCCAACATTACAATATATAAACAGTAAAGTATGTATGGGGGGGCATGCTGCCCCTCTGCAACCCCCCTGCTTGGGCACACTATAGGATTTGGGGTAGGTGCGAGGTTGGGTGCATGCAAAGTTTCTTTTGCATTCACAGAATCTGTATTTAAAAAAAATCATATTTATTCTATTTATCCAATGTCCACTAAATACATATAAAATACAATGAACGATCTTGAAAACCAAAACAAACTTCTGACCATGTTCACCAATACATGGCACTATTTTTCTATCGAAAATACTGCCTAGAATGGAAATATAAGGACGACTGGGCTTCGCAAATAATAGAGTTTTTATCAGATGTACAAAAAGCTTACCCTTGTTATACCGATGGTGATATATGTGAGGGTTTACAGTTAAAAGACATCGATCCTCCCACCCTTCAGAGCGAAAATTTAGAAAGTGTTGTACCGCCAAAACATCCTCGGCTTCCCACCATATAAGAGTAACTCAACGAACTCGACAGTTATAGTACGGACGATGGCTTTATTGACGAGACTTACAAACCTTTTTAATACATTTTGACCATTTTTAACTAACTATGACTGACTAACTGACAAAATAACTGACCCAGATGCAATTCTACCTCCTTATGGTGCATTCTGGGTAACGCTAAATGAATTGCGGTACTGAACTAATAAAGATTCATTATGTTTATTAACATTAATTCTTAAAATGGAATCACCGTCACCACCAAAAATCAAAAAAAGTAGTTTTGGTAATTTTCGATTTTCTCAAAAACTAGAGGACATAGAACCATGCCGTTTTTTGTGTTCGATTAAGAACTGATAGATTCATGGATCACATATAAGTTTTTTTACAATTTCATTTCAAAATTTTGAATACAATCAGTCTAAACTTTTTTTTTCACGTTATTTTATCAAAATTTGGACTTTAAATGCGAATTTCTCAAAAACCATTGACATGAGTAATTTAATTTAAATGCAGGATTATAGAACAATCTTCTGGCTTTCAAACGCAGTATAGCACTTTATTGTAAGTGTTGCCGTTGTTTTTTAATATTTTTTTTTTCAATTAAAACCAATTTTTTCTAAAAGTGCCCCTACCTCTTAAACGGAGGTTTTCTCAAAAACCAGAAGACATAGAAGCATGCGGTTTTTTGTGTTCGATTAAGAACTGATAGATACATGGATCACATATAAGTTAATTTACAATTTCATTTCAAAATTTTGAATACAATCGGTCTAAACTTTTTTTTTCACGTTATTTTATCAAAATTTGGATTTTAAATGCGAATTTCTCAAAAACCATTGACATGAGTAATTTAATTTAAATGCAGGATTATAGAACAATCTTCTGGCTTTCAAACGCAGTATAGCACTTTATTATAGGTGTTGCCGTTGTTTTTTAATATTTTTTTTTTTCAATTTAAACCATTTTTTCTAAAAGTGCCCCTACCTCCTAAACGGGGGGAGATAGACCCCCCCCTCCCATAGTAAAAAGTGCTTGTTTTTGACTCCCCTACAAAAACCCGTTATCAAATCTTGGCGGCCAAGTTTTATAAAAAAAATTATTTTGGGTCAAAATGTTATTAATGGTACCTGTCATAGACCCGTTTTTGATGTGTAAACATCTTTCCCGGCGGTAGAGTGAATTGAAAACGTGTGTAAAACTTATACGTCCCGGTTACACGTTCCGGTTACACGTCCCGGTTACACGTTCCGGTTACACGTTACGGTTACACGTTCTGTGTAGCAAGCTACCTTACCGATGATTGCATTTAACACCATGTTTACATTGTAAATATTGCGCACTTACGACATCGTGTTTACATTGGAGACTTTGAGTACTGAAATCTCGATTTTTTTTTTTTTTTTTTTATAATTTACTCGCGCTCAAGGGGTTATGATAACCCTTTAAATGTTTCAACACAGCGCTGGCATGAAGTTACGGAAGAGAAAGAAGGATAGGAAAGATGTGTGGCACGATGTTGAGACTGAAGGTGGCTGTCTCAGATTTTTGTATCTCCAGGGATGGCGGCTGAACTAAAGCGGAGAACTGCCGTGTCTTATTTCTATTTCCCTTATAATTCACATTATTTTTTATTCTTATTCATCCTTGTTGGGCGTACTAGTTTAACTCAATCACATGTTGTTAGTGTTATGCCTAAACAACATGTAATGAGTAAACCAGCAACCCATTGATGACAATTTAAGAAGGTTTAATGGAATTAAAGAAGACATAGACGACGGCAGGGATCGAACCTGTGATCATGAGGTTGACAGGCGAGCACACAACCATTGCTGGCTAGAACTTAATTCAATCCCTCAACATTTCTTCACCTCTCGCCCAATTAGGGCTATTCTGCCACATTTGTTATTCTGCTATAGATTTTCAGTTATGAATCATAAAAGATTTCCACCTTAAAAGATCTTTTATGATTGGTATTCAGAGGTTCGAACTTTTATTAAAGTCTGTTAGACAAGCCGCGCACTGGCAACTGTGATCGAAATCAAATAGTTTAATCATCAGTTGAAAGAGAACCGCGCAATGGCAACTCTTTACTCACGCTTACACTCTTTTCTCTCTTGCGCTTATGGAAAACAGCTCAACTATTACGAATTAATTTTAGGAAATCGTTTAGTTTGTGTCAGAACCCATAATTTTTAGTTGCTCAAATCGAGTTGCTTTAAGTGCGCGGTGTCCCATATAAGCCCATATGTTTCATTTTAGCAACTAAACAGTTGCGAAACTAAAAATTGAATGTGCGCGCCTGGCCTTATGCTACTTCGAAAACGAGATCTGTTATAAAACTGAACTAAATCTGTTATCATAATCAGCTGTGATTATGTAAAATATTTCATCTGACATAATTGAAATGGATGACGAACAAAAAAGTAAACTCTTAGCCTAGGCGCGCACATTCAATTTTTAGTTTCGAAACTGCTTGGTTCGAGCAACTAAAAAGTTTGTGTTTTGACACAAACTAAATGATTGCGCGCACATTCAATTTTTGGTTGTACAACTGTTTGGTTGCTTATAGAAAACAGATGAACTATTTAGTTGAATGTCCGCGCAGGTGCATATAATTATATGTTTCACAGAATAGCGAACTCGTTTTAGGCAATCGCTTAGTTTGTATCAAAACACAAACTTTTAGTTGCTCCAACCAAGCAGTTGCGAAACTAAAAATTGAATGTGCGCGCCTAGCCTAAAGCCACTTGGTGTAACATATAATTACATGCACCTGCGCGGACATTCAACTAAGTAGCTCATCTGTTTTCTATAAGCTACCAAACAGTTGTGCAACTAAAAATTGAATGTGCGCGCCTAGCCTTACACACTATGGGTATCCATACAATGGAGCACGATTTTATCTCATATGTTTCTGAGAATACCATGACCATACTCTACTTATATGTTTATATGATATGTGTTTTGATATATTTTCTTTCATTTGGCTCCTTTAAAGAACATTTCATTGACGAAATAAAAGATAAATATTCATTATTACTTGATTCACCTATGTACTTATTGAAATCTTTTATGATAAAAGTCAGAGAAGTTTGTTTTTTATTCTTTTATGATTTTTAACAGATTTCATAACAGATTTTGGCATGATGATTACCAAAAATGCTATTCGTAAAAGATTTTTTCTATGTTCGAACGTTTGACAGTTCATAAAAGTTTTCTTAGCAGATTTTATAACAGATTTTAGTGTGCTGAATACCAAAATTAAAATTTATAAAAGATTTGTTGACAGTTCAAACATTTGTATGGAAATTCATAGCAGAATAACAGAATAGAAAAATAAAAGTTCTCGCCGAATAGACCTAAATATGTGAAAAAGACGAAAGACAAATCAACTGGTGTAAAATTTCATAAGGGGTTCATTTGATGTCTTAAAAAATCCACTTCACGTTATTGAAGGACGATAACATTTTATTTTTACTCGCAAAAAATCAAAAATTGTTCTTCAGGGCAATCAGTTGACATCTGCTATGAAATATTCTCGATACGTCAAAATTTAATTTGTCCCTTATCTGTCATACCATATAATTATTTTAATTATCGAATTAGATATTCTTTATTATATCAAAATATACTTTTAGCATTCACTATATCAAAATATAGATCGTTCTCCATCTGTCAAGCCATGAACTGGATGATGACTACGACTTCAATGTATTAAAAAAATTAGTTTTTGCCACTTATAATTCCATTACAAGGTGGGAATGAAGTCAATCGGCTTGTAAATCTCTGACAGAGGGAGTAAGATAAAGTACAGAAACCTAAAAAAAAGTTAAAGGATTGGTTTGATTTTGATAAGGTGAACGCTCCATCTAGTGGTTTGTCAAAAAAAAAGTTTTGACTTTTTCGCTGCATGACAAGTATATTTGTTGGCGGCGTTAAGCCAGATATACATTGTTCAAATGCATGAAAAGCACGTGCAAGTCTATTATTTCAGTGGCGAGAGAACGTTGCCCTTTGTGTTTTTTTTTTCAGCAAAATTGTGTTTTTACGAATTTCTTTGGGATTTTTGTAATTTTATCCGAGTAATTTGTTTTATTTTGTCTGTCCATTTCATCATATAATTTTCGTTTGCTGTTTCAATATTTTAATCAGTGCTTATTATGCTGTGCTGTGTTCTCATCTCTTCGACGTACTTACTATACGCAAATGAACCAATAAATACATGATCAATCATCAACCTTGCATATACAATATTTCTATGCAGTACGCTAGATTGTAAAGATTTTGATTTTTCTTCAAGCCTACATCCAATCTATACGTGTGACTTTTTCATTAATACATTTACGATTGCTGAGAAAAATGCGGAGTTATCGTTCATTCTTCTTTGTGTTTAAAAGCACAGATGCACTCGAAAGGAAGCCAAAAGAGAAACAGAGATTAAAATCAGATTCGTGTAAAAACAGTCTATTTTTTATCAGATAACATCTCTGTTTGAATATAAGTGTAAAAATATAATGCTGTCACAAGCAACATCCCTGGTTAAACATAAGTCAAACAAACTTACGTTACGTAGCATATTGTCGATAAGATTTTTAGGTCGTTTGAAATGAATAAGTGTCGACACGGCAGTGCGAACTTTGGGAATCCATGTAGTATGCCGACATGGCGTGTAAGGCTAGTCGCGCACTAGCAACTGTGATCGAAATCAAATAGTTTAATCACCAGTTGATAGAATACCGTGCACTGGCAACTCTTTACTCACGCTCACACTCTTTTCTCTCTTGCGCTTATAGAAAACAGCTCAACAATACAAGGAAGGGATAAATTGTGGAAAAATAGTGGCTTTCATTTGAATATTATCTCTAACACACACTACGAACTACTTCATCGAAGCATATTGTCGATAAGGTTTTTGGGTCGTGTAAAATGAATATGTGTCGACATAGCAGTGCGAACTCTGGGAATCGAAGTAGTATGCCGAAATGGCGTGTAAAAAGGACCGAACTAGTTCGTAGAAACAATTTTTTATGATGTTATTCGGTTTACAAATCGCCTGAAAAAGCAATCTCCTTAAGCAACAATTCAATAAAGCTCTGATCAACATAAAAAGGGGTTCTGGAGCATTAAAATTCAAATATTTTTCGGTCATTTTCACTTTTCATTTATAATTTTACAGCTCTACCATTTCACAGCTGATTTTGGCATGTACTTCTACGTCGGCGTATTGGTGTGTAAATGCCCATAAAAAAGCGAAGTACTTTATCGATTATATCGGTATATATCTAAAGTCACAAACTAGTACAATTGCATTGTATGTTTATTGGGTACGTTCGATAACAAAAATTCGACACTCGGACGAACGTTGATGTTTACACATCTTAACCGTGAGTCCTGGCACTCACACTTTTTTTTTTATTTTCGACTTTCTCATTAACGGCTCTAACAATTTTAATCAAAAATTTGCAGCAGGAGCCCCCTTATGTTTAAAATAACATTGTATATAAAAATATTCGGAAAAATGTTTTTTTTTTGTTTAAAAAAAAATAAAATTGACAGAAATTTCTTATATGAAAAATTACTTTAATAAAACGACTTTTTAACTTTATTTGCGTAAATTCATACTTTTCCGGAAATCATACGGCAATTCCACGCATTTAAACATTTTTATCTCATTAAATCCATGTTTTATATTAAAATGTATTTTAAATTCCAAAGTACTTTTACATATTATTTATTTATTATTTAATCCTAAGATGAGGTTTAATTTGGAATCCTGTGTTTGTTATTTCACCTTTGTAAAATGTCCTTGAAAAGAGACTCACCAACACAATAATATGTAATATACCATTATTAAAAAAAAATCAATTCATCAAAATAATACCAAGAACACGCTCATTGGCAACCCTGAATTATGGTTCATCAAATTAATTGGAATTTAATTTAATACTCGATCCCTGTGGCAACTCCCTCCCCTACACATTTTGTTAAAAACAATCTTAACTTTTCAAAAGATTAGTGATGGGTGTATGAGATCTGGGCCGGACAGGCACCCGACCTGACATCAACGGAGGATGCATTATTATTGATGACTGATGCTTCTGGTTTTCGAATTTGTAGAGTTCCTTTTGTATAATGCCATTGAAGGTAATTTCACACATCATTTGCGGTTGGTCTTCGACGATTTTCATAAATTTCCAAACGAATATGTTTTCCCAGTGGTACCACCACCACCGCTCCGGACGACCGACCGACCGACCAACCGAAGTGATATGATGCTCTGCAACCCCACATAACCTGAGGGTAGCCATAGTTACTCTTGTCCCAATCGATTTTGATGTGGTTAACCAAACACTTTGGAAACCAATGATCCTTGAAATTTTCACATATTATAACTATACACTGGCACGGTTGCGGTGGTGGTGAAGGGTGTGGAAGCGGGGACGTAAGTGAAGGCGAGAGAAATTCTCCAATTTATATTGAGTCAAAAGAAATGGCCCAAATAAACTGAATTGCATGTGGCATGCTGATGGTGATGTGTGGAAAGACCTTTTTCAGTTTATTAATGTTTCATTGATGCCATATTTATGTCGATATGTTATGTACGATAATGTCTTATACAAATTTATATTATTTACATACGTAGGAGTGAGGTTGGTTAACAGTTTTTGGAACCCATTTTGATGGCAAAATATTGGGGTTCCATGTAGACAAAGTTGATTATTATAACTTTTGTTTAAAAAAAAAATTGGAATCAAAATAAAATGCCTCTTAATGGAAATAATATTATAAGTGGAGTCAAACTGTGCATGAAAGATGGGTACATCACATGCAGGCTGGCTTTTTTTGTTCCACAAAGCCTAAGGCCATGAGTAAAATTTTGTGGTTTTTGGTGACCTTGCTGCTATCGCTACATTTTTGGAACAAGTCATACAGAGATTCGACGTTTAATAGACCGAGTACGGGGAATAATATCGTTTGAGAGTCAGTTCCCCCCTAAAGAATGCTTTAAATTTTTAAATTTAAATCAAGATAAATCAGGCTATAGACATAAAGAAGTAGTACCTCTAGGGCATAATGGTTTCTCTAGCCAGAGACCTTGGCTTAAATTCCTAGTCTGCGGTAAATCTTACCACAAGAAGTTTCAACTACTTATTCATTTCCTCCCAAATCCATTTCAAACTTTCTGTTACGCAACGGCGAAACTGAACTTTTGTAGAGTTTAGTACAAAACTTATACTCATCTATCTATTTTGCTCATAAAGATTTTGGAAATGCAACCAAAACCGCGTCTTCATAGTTTAAAGATCATTTAGTATGCTTCAGAAGATCCGAACTGTATTTAACACATTTTCAATTACACACTGCCGGTACAAAAGCTGACGTTGTTACTGAGAGCCTTTTATGAGCTTTATAGGTATGTAGGGACAAGGAGCACCGAAGAACGGCTAACAAGTGAGCAGTAGGCTCTGGTGGAGGAAGACTTCTCAAGTGTATAAGCACCGAGATTCATGCCTTCACCTGTTTCGTGCCAACTTCTGATTGGCTGTCGACCATTGAAGGATTCAAAATCCTTTCCTGTAGTGACGAAATAACGCTGAAATGACTTCAAGCCACCATCAGCGGTATGGAGGGGTTACTTGAAGGGGTAACATTAATATTAGTTGGCCTCAGCACCTTAATCAACTATCTGTCAAAGGAAAATATAGATAAAGCCCTTGTAAAAGAATCCTAGGTCAATAGTGGCAGGATCTGCGGACTCATGGACAGAGACTATATAACTTTTTTTCTACAGAAAGTTTTTATCGGAGTGGCGAAACGAATTATAAATCTTTTTCTGCTAGCTTCCCATTGTAGCGCAGACATGTCGACGGTGAAGTTCGAAAGAAAAAGGACCGCGCCCCTATCAGTGAACTAACTTCAGCTATTCACAGTGCTTACGAAACTTCTTGCTCCAAACGAAAATGTAACCTCAACCCTGTGTGGTGGTCTAAAGACCAGGCCCTCCTTACAAAAAAATCCAGAGGGCTCTACAACAGAGTTAAGCATAGCCCACTCACACTGAACCGAAAGATTTTAGACCAATAAGCCTATCTTACTATTTTGTAAAAACCTTAGAAAAACTCATAGAAACACGAATTCGCCTCAATCTAAATGATAGTGTTCTCTAGCAATCCACTTTAAGAAATTTACCCTAGGAGCATTTGTTGACATAGAAGGGGCCTTCGACCACGTTGAAAATGGTATGAAACGACAAACCCTAGACTCTGTCAGCATTGACCCGATGCTGTGAAACTGGATTGACTGGGTGAAATGGGTGAGAGGAAGCTTAAAGTTAGGACGTGTTGAGTTACGCCATAAAGAGGTGTCTTATCCCTAAATGGACCAATAGTTGCGGACTTAATGTAGGGTTGATATTAGGTCCGCAACTACTTAAAAAAAAAAATACTCCACGACTTAAAGAGTGTAAAAATTAATAAAAGGGCTACTGTGATCACAGAACTTCAGTGACATGGACTTTCAAACAGAGATTTCAAACACAAAAAATTATTCTTATCCTCATGAGCAGTTCTCTCTAATAACAATCGTTTTTAAAATTCCTAGTCTATTACATAGGAGCAAGCTTGTGCGACCCAGTCGTGCATCTATTTTTCTTCAACTCGCTTGAATTCATTTATAAATACAAAATTTTGCGGTGCAATAGCTCGAAGAGAACCAGGACCTAGTGACTTACTTACTCTCAGCCATACCTGTGTGCGCGTTACCAGGAATGGAAGTTACCTACAATTTTCTGCAGATTTCTATTTTGGTAGCTGGAGCTAAAAACAGAATGCCATGCAATTCAAGCTAATATTAGTTTGTGCAAGAACAAAAATTATAAGTCTTTGTAGTGGTTTCTTAAAAAATAATGTTTTATAAACAAAATTTAAAAAAAAAATTTAAGAAAAAATTTTGTCACGCCAACTCCAAGTTCTTATTACTAAACGAATAAATTTCCAAAAAAAAATATAAAGTCGTTTTTGAGATATTCAATTTAAAAAAAAAATATATTTTTTTTTTCAAAAATTCAAAAATTATTTTTTTGTAAGTTTTGAAATGCAATGTATTTCAAACTTTTTAGAAGCTTCTCTATACAAAATTTCATTAAAATTCGTATGCTGTTAATAAGAATTCAAAAATTCGAAAAAATGATTCTATGATAGGAACAGTCAGTAATTTATGAATTTCAAAAAGACTTGCATTTAATTATAGATCGTAAAAATTAAAAGAAAGAAATTTTTATCAAAATCATCGGAAAATACGATTTTCGAAACCCATTTTTTTAACATTTGTATGGTGGGCACCGTTATTTTTAGTTAAAGCATTCTTTTCTTATATTGAGAAACTTTTATTTACCAAGTTTGAAAAAAAAAATCGAGCATGGGGTTTTCGAAATATTTAGTTTCGAATAAAAATTTTGAAATTCTTTTTAAACATCCATAAAATTAAAAATTTAAAATTTGAATACGTAATAATATTCAAATTTTGTAGGAGCTTTAGTATAACAAAAATAATTCAAATCGGTTGTATCGTTTTTGCAAAAATTTAAAACAAAAAAAATATGGTTGCGGGGAGGCTACCAAAAATAACCATTTTTGGGAATTTTTTTTTCAACCATTACCTAGCGTAAACTTAATGAAATTTTATCAATTTTTTTTAAATTCTGTGGGACAGTTTTTGAGAAAAAAAAATATTTATAAAATTTCGAAAAAAAACTCGAATGGTAGGTTCTGTTAATTTTGGACTTTAAAAAATGAAGAAAAAAGCGTGTGGAGAGGAAATATTAAAAATGATATCAACCGAGTTTAAAAAAAATTGGCCTAGCCGTTTAGGCTGTAGACGAGAAGACAAACAGACAGATTTTCGAGACCCACTTTCGCTATCATCGTAATGTTAACTTTGATCAAAATCTCGAGAGGTGATCGCATGCCTAATCAATGGAGGGAAAGTTACCTTCTTCCAATTTATAAAGGAAAGGGTGATACTGATGTCACACACCATGAAGATCGTTGAGCGAGGCTTGGGTAGCCGACTGCGAAAAATAATTAGGCTATCTGATGACCAGTGCGGGTTTGTCGGGGGTAAGTCAACCACGGATGCAATCCAGAGTATAAGAATAATTATGGAAAAACATCGGTATTCTTTGGAGGATTTGCATGTCGTATTGGTTGATTTTGAAAAAGCATTCGATCGGCAACCACGAGATCTAATATGGGTGGCCCTCAGGCAACGAGGAGTTCCAGAAACCTATGTGCGGATAATTATGGACATGTATGATGGAGCAGTTACTAAAGTAAGATGCGCAGCTGGAGTCACCGAAGAATTCGAAATCACAGTAGGTGTACACCAGGGAAGTGTCTTGAGTCCCCTGCTCTTTATTACAGTTCTTGATTACCTGCTTGAAGGCAAAGTGACGGATCCAAAAGTGCATCAGTTATTCTTTGCTGACGATGGAGCCATCATAAGTGAAGACCCGATATCCCTACAACGAGCACTTGACGTATGGGTGGATGTTCTAGAAGGAAGTGGGTACCGCATAAGCGCGAAAAAGACAGAATACCTATGCTGCCCATTTTCTGATCCACACAGGCCTATTCCAGACATTTATTTGAATGGAGTAGTGCTTCCCAAGTGTGAAAAGTTTAAATATCTGGGGCAGCGTTACCGCTGTACCACTTTAGTGTCAAATTGCCACTTTTTTTCAGGCTGTGCCACCGAGTCACCACCTTTCAGTCTGTGCCACTTTTTATTCCCCAGAAGTAAAACTAAAGGTAGCAATTCACCATGCCATTTTTCCATACCTTTTCATATCTTTCATGCGTACGATACTTACACCATCAAAGTTTTAAAATTCAACATAACCCACACATTGAAAAAGTGGGTAACATTAAAAATAGTTTGAATAAATACCTATTTTCCGACTTATATGAATTTGTTGCAAACATTTTAACCTTGCCTCATGGCAGTGCCTGCGCTAAGAGGGTTTTTTCCAAGTTAACTTTGATGAAAAACAAACTCACCAACAGACTAAACACTGAAACTTGCGAAAATATGTTGCCTTCTTTAAATTTAGTAAGCAACTGTGATTTAGCTGAGTGGAGTCCAGATGAGCTCCTCATAAAAAATATAGGGAAACCATCACAGGAAAGTAAAATGTGATACGAATTCTTTTAAATAAATTATTATTTATTTATACTTTTATTTATTTATTTATGTTGAACAATCAATACAAAATGAATTGTTAAATTTTTAGTTTTTAGCTTACGTTGCAATAAACCTTAAAATGATTGTTTAAATTATGTGTTTTCTTCAACTCCTATATAAATTCGTTGAGATGAGTGTGAAATTTGTTCCCTTAAGTCAATTTTAATACATATATGGTGTTGTTTTGTTTTTAATTTTAAGTGCCACCTTTTTTTCTCGAGTGCCACTTTTTTTGCCACTTTTCCAAAATATCCTAAGGTAACGCTGATCTGGGTTCTATGATAAATAACGAAGCTACTTGTGATGACGATATCAATCATCGCGTAAGCGTAGGGTGGATGAAGTGGCGGGAAAATTCTGCTATTTTCTGTGACCGAAAAATGCCCCCTAAGCTGAAAGGAAAGCTCTACACTTCAGTTGTGCGTCCAGCACTCACATACGGTTCACAATGTTGGACAATGTACAAAAAGTATGAGAGTAAGCTAACGGCAGCTGAGATGAAGATGCTTCGTTTGACAGCAGGAGTTACAAAGCTTGATCGAATTAGAAGTACGAAGATCCGAGGAAGCCTCCCAAGCAACACATAAACTCTTGGAGAGTACTTCAATAAATGTATCAGCTCTTTACAAGCTGTTAGTTCAATCTTCTTAATACCATTTCACTTTATGACCTCCTAATTTGCTCTTTAAAATGTTCTTTTTTGTTATAGTATAATTAAATGCTCTTTAAAACATCTTAGAGATAATCATGACAAATGTCACCATATTGACTCTCTATGTACTCTCTATAAAACCTCTTTAAAAGGAGTAGTTTTAAAATGCTGAAAGAGGTTTTCATTTTAATCTTTCGAATACATCTTGAAGATATTCTGTGGAAGTTTTCACTAAAACGTATTTATGAAAGCTTTACATCAAGAATTACTACTTTCCTCTTTGGTTGAAAATAAAAATGTTTTGTTTCGCCTAACAATTGTAAAACCAAGCGAAAATCTTTTTTCTCTCTTCTGTTTAAAGAAAACAACTCAACTATTTAGTTGAATCTGCGCGCCATTGCATATGATTATGTTTAACAAAAAATAAGCAAAACTGCACAACTGTTTGGTTGCTTATAGAAAACAGATGAACTATTTGGTTGAATATCCGTGCAGGTGCATATAATTATATGTTACACAAAATAGCGAACTCATTTTAGGCAATCGTTTAGTTTGTGTCAAAACACAAACTTTTTAGTTGCTCGTAACAAACAGTTGCAAAACTAAAGATTGAATGGGCGCGCCTAGCCTAATTGTTGTGAATTTGTTATCTTTTTTTTTACTCTTTGCTTACACTTTGTTTGCTCTTTTTTTCTTTTAATTTGACTGATTGTAAACAGCTATATATATTCTTCCTTTACTCTTTGTTTACACTTTTTTCACTCTTTGCTTTGAATTTCAGTTTCGATATCTTATTGTGAAGTGCTTAAGATATTTTAAAGAGTTCTTAACAAATGGGTGGCGTATCTGTATAAAATACATATATTTTGTAAAGGGTGACATTGTTAAACGTATATTGAAGATAAAATTATTATTTACTAGATTTTTATGTTTTATCGTTTACTATACGAAGTCATCAGTTTCTACGGATGTAAGTAAATGAAAGAAAGAAATGTTGTTATTTGAAGAACTTTGGCAGAATATAAAAGAAATGTTGAAATAAAATTCAAATTCAAATAAAATTGATATTGGGTATTATTTTGATTATGTATAATATCAAATTTTCTGAATTTTCAGTGATTCTTTAGTCGGTTGACAGTTGAACTCAATATTTTGTATCTTGATAGAATGTTGACGCAACAATAAAATGTCAAGTTAGCATATCTTTCTAACAGATTTTTAATCCAGGGATTTTAACACTTTGTGAAATAAAAATTAAGGAATGACATATATTTTCACTTATTTTCATATAGTATGTCTTTTAGTATCTTTTCTATGTAAGATGTATAAAACCTGTCAAGTTACATTTAAATTTTGAAAAAAATGCAATAAAAATCCGGAATCATTCTTCAAACAATTATTATGTTTCTTCGTGTTTTGTAGTATAAAGGAGATCTTAGCATCACCATATACAATAAAAAAGTTGATTTAATTTTATTTCATACAAAATTCTAAAGACGTAAGCGCTAATATGTCGCTCAGTTTGTAAACCTTTTGAGTTGTATTTATTTCCCGAAATTATTTTACATTTTAAAATTATTCAGACCGAACAAAAAAAGACCTTTCATAAAATAAAGCACCCTGTAGGTAAGAATACCTTCGATACATACACATCACATATATGAATCGGCCATATCTATTGCATACATAAACGTCATTTCTTTTTTTATTCTGAGGGCATTTTATTATTATAACATTATTTTTCTGAATATTTCTTTGTAAATACTATTCTATTTGAAGGCGCGTTAATTTCAAGTAGGGTAGAGTATGCGGTTTCAAATTAAATCTTCTCTCGCAAATCAAAACACACAATCATAAAAAGGGTATACAATGAATATCGTAAATCGAGTCATAAATTATTGAAGGAAAGAATTCGCCATGTTTGTGTATTTATATTTTGCAATCCATTTTATTTGAATTGCATTCAATTTGTATTTGCGTGAAAGAGAAAGACATTTTTTATACATTTTTCTTCTTCGCAGTTCAATCTTTCTACTCAAAAATATAAACATCTTGAAAACCACTTGAAAGTGTCTTTATAGATTAATCAAAAAATGATCTTTATGAAGTCTTATAAATACTTTACTTAGAACTCTTTGTTCAATACAATAGACTCCTCCCCTTTAGGCCTTTTTGGGTATTACAGACCTCTTTAAGATTGTTCAAAGAGTTGAAAACACTTGGAAAATAGCTTTTCAAGATATCTGTAAGAGGCAATTGTGTTGCTTGGGCTTCATGTTAAGAATACCATTTCCCAAAAAATTGAACACGACCGACTCAGTTGGTATTGCCATGTTCAAAGGAGAGATCCTGAGAACCCCGTCAAAAAGGCAATATCATACAACGTTCCAATTCGGAATAAAAAGAAAGGTAGGCCTAAACACTCCTGGTACAAACAAATGCAAAAACACCAGCATTCAGTTGGCCTCAGAAATGGAACAATACAAAACCGGGAGGCTTGCCGCCGATTTCTGAGGTCAACCCGGCGAACCCCACAGGCGGATCACTAGTGTGAAGCAGATACGTGGGAGAGTTATGATCCCCCCGACATCGAGATCATAACAGCGCCGAAACAAAGGAAGAAGAAGAAGATCAAAATCTCGAGATCGATTTTTTTTACGAATGCATAACTTGCCTCATAGTACTTATAAGTTGCAAGTAAAAAGTGTAAAGTTTGTATCTCTATGAAATCCTGGTAGTTATCGCCACCTGAAATGTATGCTTCTACCTTGTCTTTCTTTCCCAATTATTTCGCCAACATTTTTAGAGCATCTGATTTGTTTTGTATAAAATGTCCATTTGCGCATTGGTAGATAGATTTTTGTTCCAGGGAAACAATCCGCATGCCTTAAAACCATTCATGATAGTAGCGTCTTTCAATAGCGGAGCGAAAAATAGTTATGTAAGATTTAAGCCTGGATTTTTGTACTGCCAAATTAAAACTTCATTGGTACAGGTATTTTTCAATGGTGCAAAGGCGGCGACATCGGCTGGTTGCAATAATGGAATTGAATTTGGTTAGAGTCGTAGAGTGCAATAAGAATAATTCCAAGCTGGACGCATAACTGGCTCACGTGAAGTGTGAAATGCGTGCCATGTCCATCTACGAAGAATATAACAGGTGTTTGTATTTTTTCTCGAGTTAAAAAAGGAAAAGAAACGATAACTTTTTAGCAAATATTAATGAAATTATACGCTTAGTTCATCAAAATCAATTACGTAAAAATCATTTAAAAGATAATGTATATATGAAAACTAAAACACTGAATTTTAATGATAAAAATTGTAATAGAGAACCTACATAAGTTGGATAAAATTAAAAACGGAAAATGTGATTTTTTGTATTAATCTTACCAAGTGTTGTATTTAAAAACATTATAGAAATGTATTCATAAAATGATTTCTTCCTCATCCAGCCATTGTCATAGGTCCAGTACCCCTACGTGTCAGGAATGGTTTTCCTTATTCCTGCTTTTATATTCTTAAAAATATAAAATATCATCGGAGAGCACATAGAATAGACACGTTGAACGAACGAACGTAGGATTGAAAGAGAACATAACGGCCTTCGCTTGATCTCTTTAAACTTCATAGATATTCCTAGAACTCTGCAGCAAGAACAGACTTTGCTTTGAGACACAGTAAAAAGTTTGTCTCGTCTCCGTTAAACACACGACTGGGTCTTCGAGAATTGAAAAAAAAATTTAATAATAGTCTTGGAGTTAAATCAGCCGAATATATCCGTCACAGCTATATTAGAACTTGCTGATGATACAGGATCAACCATTATAAAGGTCAGAGAAGGATGACGTTTTAAAAATAATTTGAACCAACCTTTTCAGGCATTGCTTCACTTCCATATGGTGTTTGTCTTTCATTCTGTTTTAAAGAATCTTGCACTCGACGTGTTTTGTATCTAGGAATATTGAACTTTTTGCAAGCCGCTTTTTTTGGAAATTTGTCAATTTTTGGGAAGAGCTTAGACTCCGGATTGAAAGGAGCTGAAGTCAATGTTGAATCGAATACTGGTTGCAGAAGTTTTAAAATTCAGCTGACTTGAATTGAGTGCCATTGTTAGACACTATGGTTTTAGGCAGACCTTCCAGGGCAAAAACAGAGCGCAGCGCGTTAATTGTTGTCTTGGAAGTAGTGGAAGCTATTTTGACGACGAAAGGAAAATTTGAGAAAGAGTCAACTACTATCATCCACATGTGTTTCACCAAGGGGCCCGCAAAGTTTCTAGGCTGCTTCTGTACGAAGCCAACTTGTAAATTCCTTTGGAGAATGACTTGCTTTGATCTGACAAAACAAACACTGGCCGACTCGCACGGTTTGACGAATAGCTTCATCTATTCCGGGCCACTAGCAATACCGACGAGCTGTTTGCTTTATCCTTGTTTCACCTCAGTGACCTTCGTGAAGCATGAAGAGCACTCGTGATTGAAGAAGGTGTGGGATAGCTACTCTGGTGTGGTCCGTCTGCAATAAAACAATATTAGTACATATACATAAGCTTGACTTGCGTCAAAAAAATGGAATTAAATCGGATTCTTTATTTGGCAACAGCTTAGGCCAACCAATTTGGATATACCGTACTACCCGACTAAGAATTGGATCTTTCTTGTAATTATCAGCAATAACTAAGGCGTTGATTGGAAACTCATCAACCACCAAGTCGTATAAAGTTTCTATAGCATGACATGTTTCCGATTTGTCAAAACTCTCGTCTGATCCGACGATCTTATATAGAATATGTATATCCCATTAGACATATTTCAAAACTCTCGTCTGATCCGACGATCTTATATAGAATATGTATATCCCATTAGACATATTTCCTAGCTTACTCACAGTGAGACCAGGAGTTCCTTTAAGTTTGTTCCAATCTGCGAGCTTGAACGAATTATAAGGGAAGCAGCGAGGTTTATGAAAAATACGAACAAGTTAAGAAAAAAAAAATGAGTGGTATGACTTTTCATGTGAAAATTAAGGAAAAGATCATTAGCCCTTCTTAATCTCTTGAGAAGATATGAAATTCCTAGTGTAAGGTCAGATTACTTGGAGATTAACAAACTTTATAAAAATACATGCAAAGAAAAAAAAAAGAGGTATGAAGAAAATTTAGCGGTTTCCTTAAGTCGAAGTAAAGATTCAGCCGAGTTTTGGGCTATAACGAGGAAATTAAATGGAAATTCAAAAGTAAAAATAGCAGCAGCAGTGCCATTGCAGGCGTTAAGTTATCATTTTGCTTCACTTTTAAATTCTTCAACACAAATATCTTGGAGTTATGCACGACCATCAACTTGGATTGAGAAACTCGATAAGAATATAACAGAAAATGAAGTGAGTTTTGTTCTACAAAGTCTAAAAGATGGCAAGGCTGCCGGATCAAATGGAATACCAGCTGAGTTCTTTAAAAATAGCACAATTTTGTTTAAGATCAAATTAACAGAAGCGCTTAACGTAATGCTCAAATTTGGAACGTTCCCCGACCACTTCTTTGAAGCCCTAATAATGCCAATCCACAAGAAGGGTGAAGTAGAAGACCCTAAAAATTATAGAGGAATATCGTTTTTGAATGCAGCCTTAAAAATATTCACAATCATACAATCACAAATATTCTATCATACGAAAGACTGAACAGTTGGGTGCAAGATGAAAACAAGCTAAGCGAATTTCAAAGTGGTTTTCGTAAAGGATATTCCACAGTGGACAATATCTTTGTGCTTCGTTCACTTGCGCAGTGGAAACTCGACCAAAATAAAAAACTGTATGCCTTTTTTGTTGATTTCAAAGCAGCTTCTGATTCCATCAATAGAAACGCTTTACTATACAAGTTATTTAACCTAGGAGTGTCAACTAATTTTGTCAGCATTATTGAAAAACTGTACCAAAACACAAAAGCATAAATTTATAATGGGAAAGAAAAATCTGAGATGATCGAAGTGAACCAAGGAGTAAGACAAGGCTGTAATCTAAGCCCCTTGCTATTTGCTCTTTTTCTAGATGATTTGGTTGAGTGTCTCAATTGTGGAGTAGAGTTTGCTAACAAACGGATCAAAGTGATCATGTATGCCGATGACATTGTCATTCTTGCAGAGTCACCGACTGCGCTACAGTTAATGATCAATAAACTGGAAGAATATTGTGAAGAGAGTGGAACCTGGAAGTTAATCCGGAAAAATCAAAAGTCCTGGTGTTTAAGAATGGATCTGGCAGAACGGCGATTGATGAGCATTGGAAATATGGTGAAATAACGTTAGACGTAGTTAAGTCTTACACTTATTTAGGAACCGAGTTCGCTTTCAATTTGAAATTAGAGAAACATCTCAAAATCAAATTAAATAAGGCTAAATCGGCAATATGTGTAAATTGGCAAAGAATTTAAAATAACAGGCTAATATCGACTGACTTAAAATATAGAGTGTTTAATGCTACTGCCCAAGCTATTCTGTTTTATGGTGCGCAGGTATGGGGAGTGCAGAAGTTTGAGATAGTTGAAAACCTATTACGCTTTTTCTTAAGAAAAATATTCTTTTTGCCGATAAACACTCCAAAATATATGTATTATTTGGAAACCGGTCTGCCGTCTTTGTTTATTTCAACCATTAAGCTGAATGCTGACTACGTTGTGAGAGTGCTAAATATGGTGGAGCATAGGCTACCGAGAAAGATACTGGAGTATGCGATTCAAAAAAACAAGCTGGTTGTAAGAGACTGGAACTTGTTAGCCGCGGACTGTGGCTTGACCTTAAATTGGAGTATGAATGCGGTTCAAGTGAAGAAGATGCTTTATCAAGTAGTAGCAGTCAATGATGAGAATGAAAGGTATGCGCATATTGAAAAAGCTCGCTCATCAACGGAAAGGCAATACTATTCAAAGTGCGTGTTTAATCTCAATGACAGAAACTATTTCACCAGCGAATATAACAATTCTACCATTGGTACCATATTTAAAATAAGAGGAGAACTGATCAGACTTAACTTTAGGCCCCATCGTAACGAGGATAGTGATCGCTGCACACTCTGTAATCTGCATGAGAGAGAGGATGTATTACACTTCGTTGGCGTTTGTCCAATGCTGACGGAGATAAGGCGTTTTCACTTTGAAAAAGCTTTCTTCAAGTTGAAGAGGTTATTAACTATCTGAATGGTGCAAACTGGAGACACCTTTATGAGTTTTACAAAGAAGCTATGTCATATAGAGCCCGAATCATCGAGGAAAGTTTCTGATCCAAGCCAGTAACAAACATAATAATCCGTTTCACCGAATTTAAGTTTGTTTTTAACTAATCTAAATGAAATAAAAATAAAAGTATTCATTTGTCTATTTTGATTTAACTAATCTAAAAGTCCTTAAAATGTTGTTTTAACTAAACTTAAAGTTAAAGTTAAAGAAAAAATTATCAATTTGCAAAACCATTATAATTTGTATCTTATCGTTATTTAAAACAGAAATTAAAAAATAATAATAATGTATTAATGTGCTAAATTATAAACAAGAATGCCCCTCAGGCAGACGACAGTCCATGTCATGTCTTTAACATTTATTCAAAAATTATAAAACTGTATATTTCGAAACGTTAATCAGAGAATAAAGAATATCTATCTATCTATCTATCTATCTATCTATCATATTTCCTAACGTTGAAGTCTCTGAATAGTCATCTGAGACTATTTTTTACTCGAGTTAAAGACTGTCACGAGGGGCTGATGGTCAGTGATGATTTCAAACTGACGCCCATACAAATATTGATTAAATTTTTTTACTCCGTATATGATCGAAAGCGCCTCCTTTTCGATCTGACTATAATTTTTTGGAACTGAAAATTAGTACCGCTCAGTTGGTATAGTAATTCGCACTCTAATAAGTTTAATTATTGGCAGTGCAAATAATTGTGTCCCAATAAAATTAATAATTGGCACCGACATGACAATAATTCAACCTCTACATTTTTCTGGAACCAATTTAGCACCCGTTTTTCTTGAAATTAAACAATTTGTTTAGGAAAAATTTTTTAAAAACGTTAACTTTAATATATTTTTATAACAAAAACTATAATTTTTTATTAAAAATCAAAAGCGAACGCTTCCTAAATTCTCTCTCCTTAGCAGGAACACTCAATTATTGATCTCTTTTTCACAACTCTAAAACGACTTTACTTTTGCACTTAAAAAACGAACTGAGGATGAAATTAATAAAAATAAAAACACGGAGTTATGGAGAATTAGGTACAGATTAAGAAAAAACAAAACATTTATTTGCTCGGGTCACTAGATTTTATAAAAAATTAAACGAATAAGACACGCTCATTTTTTTTCGATAGACCATTTTATCTCTCCTGAAAAATAAAAAAAACTCAAAGTAAAAACAGCAACAAAAAGTCTAGTATCATCTTTATTTAAATTTAACCGAGAACATAATAAGCAACAGCTCTAATTTTAATTGCAAAGTTAAAACTTCATTCAAAAGCCTTGAAAATGCAACTTCAAAAAAAACTTAAAATCCTCCGGTATTGTCCTTTAAATAAACCCAACTCTTGATCCTTCTCGGCGGCTTATCCACATCGTGTCGGAATAACGTTCTACTTTCTTGCTCTGGTTTTCATGGGAAAGAGAATATACCTCTTCCACCATCCATTGCAGCACAGCCACACAACAAGTTCATAATTTTTGAAAGTTCTCCCTTGAACTCTGTAAGACTATGAACAATTGCAAAATAACCCTCACACCTTAAACAACACCAACCCAACAGCAGCACCATCAACATCTCTTCCACATAAACCCGCTTGCACCTTGGAAAGAACTTAAGACGATTTGCAAAGTCCTTGAGGAACAATTTAAAAACAATTTCGATACAAAAGTGTACTTAAACAATAGTTTGGCAAGAGAGTCGTCTGTTGGACTTGAAGGATAATAATAAACCAAGACAGCTTGCTCACCTGGCTTTGGCCTCCTATTCAATTTTTGGGTGAAAAAGCAATGGCGTGGCGCAGCAGGCGTGGCGTTAAAATTAGCTTTTTGTTTTCGGTTTTATGATACTAAAGCGGATTGATGCTCATCATAACTAAATGATTGCTTTTCACCTCGAAAATTGGATCTTTGTTCTGAGGATTCCTTGCAGTAGAGAAATTTATACTTTTCAAGTTTAAGCACAAATTCCTCCAACAAAACTATTTGCGAAGAACAGAATACTTTCGCAATTTTCTATACAATTTGAGATCTTTGAAAGAATTGCTTTCTTTGAATTGGGATTTCCAGGTTATGTTCAAACAAAGAAACAAACAAACAAAACACTAAGAGTCAAGGCAAAAGGTAGTTTTTGTCTCATTGTCAGAAATATTTGCTTTTTCATGATTTAATAGCTTCAAGCAAATCATCCTGGATGGTGTTGTGAGGCAGGAAATTTTTGTTTAGACAAAGTTTATAAATGCACTTTGAGTTGGAGGAGGAAAAGTTCTGCTGAATCATTTGCCATCATATAGGGAGGAGATAAGATGTTTTCTTGCAATCCTTGCACTTCTTGCACATGTTAGCTTCTTGAAACAACAAACTTTTCTCAAGGATAATTGTTTTTCTCACCTTTGTGTGTGATGCTATTATTAAGGATTATGCGTGAGTGCCTTTGATAAGAGTGTAGCGTCGTCATTGGTGTGTGGAGTGCATTAAGTGTGAAGCCATTCATTTAGGATTTGCAAGACGTGCCTGCACTTTTGTTCTCTACTTCAATACACACTCATTTTGATTTTGTAATTTGAGTTTCTAATGAAAAACAGGATTTGTTTAATATTACACTTGAAAAACTAATTTAAATATAGAAAACTGTTTAGTTTCAAGACGTGTTCAGTGAGGCAGTGGCGTAGATAGGGGGGGATCAGGGGGATATATCCCCCCCCCCCATTGGGATCGATAATTGTTCAGCATAACCAGTCATGAACCAAATAAGTTAAAGAAACGCACTCCGAAATTTTTTTTTACATCTCTCACCAATTGATAACACTAGTTTACAAATTTTCGGTTTTTAGCGAGTACCTCCAAAAAAAAGTATTTTCTAGACTAATTTTGACTCTCTGAACACGAAAATGGCACTCATTTATTTTTCCAAAGAAGCGTTTTCGAGATATAAGCAAAAAACCGTTTTTTTTTTTGCTCCTTTTCCATGTATGAGCCTAATTCTCAAAACCGGTCAAACTAATTAACATATTCTTTATGTTTTTGAACAGATATTTTGTTTGTCTTTCCAGCAGTATACGACTTGTGTAAATCGGCCCAACAATCATTAAGAAAAAGCCATTCAAAGTTTCAAAAAACACAATTTTTCGCCGTTTTTAGAAAATCGCTTGTTTTAAGTCATTCCGTAAGGATAGACAAAAAAATATTTAAAATACTTTTAAGATTTTAGGTGGAAGATATTGTTTTTACAAAGCTAAAACAAAGTTAATGAAATCGAATAATAAATGTGGAAGTTATGGAACAGTACGTGAAGGCAGACCATTTCAGTTTTATTCTTTTTTTTAATAATTTATATTGAAAATATGACGTATATTGCTTACACTTCTTCTTTTATGTGGCGTTGAATCTTCGCGGAGCTGCATTTATTTTATTTTATTTATTTATTTTTTGTATTGCAAAAGTATAACCGCTTTTTTATTTTGATCTGTTTTTTTTTTATTTTAAGTAAATTTTTTCGGCTAAATTAGTAAAGGACATTGCTGCCCTATTTTCGACCAATCTAAACATTGTTTTTGACATACTGTTGACAAAGTTATTCAATATGGAATCGTCTATACAGTTCCATTCTTCCACAATCGCCTCTCGCAGCTCAGCAACACTGTATAATTGCCTATTATGGGCATACATTTTGCGGGTCAAAATTCCCCAAAGATTTTCAATAGGGTTACAATCTGGAGAACGTGCCGGGAACACCATAAAATGTATGTTATTCGATTCGTACCATCAGAAACTTTGACGACTAACGTGAATTGGGCCATTATCATGCTGGAAGACATGCCGAACTCGACGAAATCGTCTTAAGTAGGGTACCAAATTATCCTGAAGCACCTGGGTGCAAGCTGAACTGTTCATCTTTGCAGGGGTGAAGGCAACTGCAAGCTTACCACGGTCGCTGAAGGCCCCCCAAACCTTACAACTGCCACCGCCAAAGTTCCTCTTGAAAAAAAACTTTTTTACTTTCTCAGATCGTGCCAATATCCGTTAAAACCACCTGACCCATCAAGATTAAACTTTTTTTCACCACTTAAAATAATCTAAAATAATCTAAAAAAAAAACATTCATTAGATTATGCCATTTGGAATAACAAGAGTTAAGTGTAAATTAATGGAATGTTACTTATGGTTTTCCAATTCCGTTTCATGTTTTGCCGGGCAAATTCTTACTTTTTTGTGTAGACTGTTGTCAAATTTGGAGCTGGCATCATTTTTTACTGCTTTTTAAGGCACAAAAAACCGTTGAAACCGAAATTGCTAAGCCCAATTCGTTACGAACGTCTTGCAAAGAATGCGCCGAATTGGATGCAGCATTTATTAAACGCCTTTTATCTCGACGTGTCAGCTTCTGCAGATGCACGGGTCTTATTTTCGTCTCATAAGATTCTGGATCTTGTAAGAAATTTCGGACGACACGATCTGATATTTAAATTTTCCTACCAATAGCCCTAAAGCTAAGGCCAGTTAACCGAAAAGCTTGAATTTTGACTTTTTCCGTATCGCTTAAATGTTTACTCGTACCACGCGGCATTGTTTCTTGTCATTTCGAAGCACACAACTGAATCAAGCTTCAGAGAGGTTTGCATTGTGCGGTTATATAAAAATCTGTTTTTTTTTTGTTTATAATCTACCCGCGCTCAAGGGATTATGATTACCCTTTAAATGTTTCAACACAGCGCGGGCGTGAAGGTGAAGTTAAGAAGAGAAAGAAGAGAAAATAACGGAACTTTTTTTCTTCTCAATTTACTTGATTAGTGATGCCATTCAATAAAAAAAATAGTAAAGTGTCATTCTCATTTTAATTTTCTACAAAACGCATTTTTACAGGTGCGGTTATACTTATGCAAGGCACTGTATATCAATATTTATTCTAGTTCATATTGAAATTAATGCGTATAGTATATTATCTTTAAAAAATATAATTTTTTTATGGCATACATAATGAATTCAATGAAGTCTTGTTATTTTTTTTTTTTTTTTTAATTATTAAAACTTCAAAAAAAAAATGAGCGAACTAGATCTATCCCCCCCCATAGCGAAAAGCTATCGACGCCACTGCAGTGAGGAACATTTTCTTCTAAAGTAACGAGTAGATATTTTAATAGAAGTGCTACAATGCTCCAATATGGACAGATACATACTCAAGAGACTGAATGACTTTCAGAACGTGACCAAAAATGGCTGGAATGTGTATTCCTATCGTTTCATTTTCCAGTTTTACAATTAAATAATTAAATAATGATGAAGAATTTTAAGAACTCTGCAGTAATTTTGTATTTGAAAATATTAAATACAAAATAAGTTGTTTTACGATTTGATTATTTGATCATTTAGGTAAAATGGAGAGGGTCCTATGGGAGGTGTGGATGCATATTGATCATGAAAGATTGCACATCTAGCAAAACAAAGAATTCCACATTCGATAAGTATGGTTTATCTAAGCTACCCGACTGTGTGAGCCTTTTTTCATAACATGCGCGAAGTCAAGGGGTTATTACTAGCCTTAAAATGATTGTCACAGTGCAAGCGATAGAGAAAAGGGAAGGTTTTGGAAGGAGATACCGATTCACATTTCTGAATATTACAATAGGATGGGAAAAATAGAGCTAGATAGAGCATTCTACATTCGTGTGGTGCAGCTGAAAAGAATCTCTATACTTTACAGTAAGTCTGAAGTTGGTCCCAAGGGTAAACTGATGAGCATTCCTATAAGCGCGAGTATTAAGGTTTAACTGTTTACGGGGAGCAATGCAACTGGCTATTTCAATAAAAAACTGTTTATAAAAATAGCGATAAAATAACGAGAGATATGCAACATTGTGGCAGTGTTCGAGAGATGTAACTGCTTCTGTTATACAGCTATCGCCTATCATTCTTAAAGCTCTCTTTTGAATTCTATCTAAGAGACTCAAGTGGATTATTTAAGCACTTACCCGAAAATGGGAATTATACTTGAGTTTTGGACGAATATGGGCCTTATAAGGGGTTTTCCAATAAGGACTTAACAACTTTTTAAATAAAACGCAAACCATTTAAGATATTTCAAACATTTTATTATCGGCTTGAAGTACAATCAAAACATTTATGAATGGAACTCAACTTCGTTCATATGGCCACCGCGAGCACCTTTGCAGCGGTCGATTCCGATGACTCGGCCCCACATTTCGGCCGAAACGGCCGCTATTTCGTGTTCAATGTTAGCTCTGAGCTCTTCCAACGTCGTTGGCTTGTTGGCATAAGCCAATGACTTAACATAGCCCCAAAGAAAATAGTCTAGAGGCGTTAAATCGCACGAACGAGGCGGTCAATCGACTGGCCCATTTCTTGAGATAACACGCTCATCAAACTTACTCTTCAATAAATCGATTGTAAGGTGAGATGTGTGGCTTGCGACACCATCCTGTTGAAACCACATATTGTCCAACAGTTATTTTTTGTGGATGAAGTGGTGATTCATAAAGCAAATGTGGATTATCACCCGACCAATAACGCATATTTTGCTTATTGACGAACCCATTGAGCCAAAAATGATGATTTTGCGATGAAATTCGTCATTTTGGCGCATCTTCTCCAGAGTCCAAGCGGAGAACGTACCGTCGCTTCAAATAGTCCATCGGCTTCAATTCTTGAGCGATGCCCAATTGTTGAGAACGCCGCCGTGGAATTGACTGATTTGGATCGTTTGCTACGGACGCTTGAACGGCAGCGATATTTTCGACACTTCGACCAATCCGTTGCCTCACTGACATGGCAAGATCACACAGCGAATATGTAGACTCAAATTTGTGCACTAAACTTGTTTTTGCCTTTCTACTAGGACGAGAATTATGACCGAAAAATGGAGTTAACGCTCTTAAAGTTGCGGTCACCGACTCCGAATTTCGGTGGAAATGTTTTATAATTTGCAGACGTTACTCGTTCGTGTACTTTACCATGATGAAAATGTTAAGTTTACTATATAAATTGACAATGACAGTTTAATGATTAGTTCACAAATTAAATTCAAATTTGTCAAGTCCCTATAGGAAAACCCGATAGATTGCAGCCAGATCAGAAGGGATGACAAATTTCTTGCAACGTGTCGGAGCGAAGCTATATACTTAGCAGGTTTTTTGGCGTCATCGAATCTGTCGGGGAATCTGTCGTCATTCCACCAGTGTTGTTCCATGTAGACAAAAAATGTAGACTACACGATTGTCTACGTGTAGACAATTCAACGTATACAATTCATGATTGTCGACATGTCAATGTCAACAATGTCAACAATGTAGACAATGTAGACAATGTAGACAACGTAGCCATTCAATTTTTCTTATTATGTTTCGTCTAATAAATCAGAGCTCGAGCCAAAATCATTGTCATCAATCAAAATAATCATAGAGACATCGCTGGATTTAGATGTCGCAGGTGATTGGGATTGCTTACAGGCATTCCTTTCGTAAATTAATGTGAAGGCATTATTATTAGGATATGAATATGCTTTTTTTAACAAATTTTTATTTACCTGTGGCTGCGAAGACAGCTTTCTGCAGTATTTTGTAGATTTTTGTTGCACACTGTACAATATGCTCCATATTTGTTATTGTTTTTCATTAAAAGAAAACCTAGTTGATCGAAACCTTTATTTTTTCGTCGACCAATATTTGAAAAAAAACTCAAATCAACACCCGAAATTTTCTTAAATGAAGTAAACAATGTGACAGAGAAATCAAGAATGACAGATGACAGATTGGCTGGCATGCTTTGTCTTCATTGTGTACATTGGGCGCATTCACTAACCTAGTCACTACGTAGTCAACTCGTTCTGATTGGCTAAAGACAACTAAAAATTTAGTTGAAATTTCCCCTCAAACGTAGTATAAAAATTTCTGCTTCAAAGCTAGTAGACATTTCAAAATCAGCTGTTCGTTGAAAATACAAATTTAATTTTTGGTGGAAGATATTTTCGAAGTGAAATTATTGAAAAAATTAATATTATATCTTATATTTGATTTTATTTAATTTAAACTGTAAAAAAAAGTTTATTTAAAGTGCTCAAAACACAATTTTTCTTATTTTATATGTTTATATCTGTCATTAATATGACAGTTTGAACTGACTAGCTTTGTAGTGCAATTTTGCATTCACAAAGCTAGTTGACTTTTTGACTACGTAGTGACTAGGTTAGTGAATGCGCCCATTGTCTACATTGTCGACACTATAGTCGACATTGTCTACATTGTCTACATTGTCGACACAATTGTCTACGCATTAATGTAGACAATCAAAGTCGACACGTAGAGGAACAATACTGCATTCCACACAAGGTGGTCTGCGATGCACATATCAAGCAGCAGGAAGGTTAATTCAGCTTCAACTACAAGAAACAATATTTAGTTTTGATTTTGATCTTTGAAGCATTAAATTCTACGCGGAAGAACTTCTAGAAAGAACAAGGACATGCATTTGGGAAGGAATATTGGAAGAACTGTCATCAGCAAAACAATTAAGTGGATAAGAAGTTCCATACAGTATATTGTTGATAAATATGAAGAAGTGAGTTGAAGACAAAACGGAGCCCTGTGGTACACCATTATTTATTTTATAATATTCAGTCCTAAGACCATCCCATAAGAATTATATTAAGCTGTCCGAATGATAATTTCCTATTCAAGGAAGAAGGATTCATCAATATCAAATGCACTCATTTTCGATAAGAAGTATCAATTTGAAATATCAGGTGGAACAATCTTACTTTCTCGAAAATGATATACAGATTTGTGCCACTATTTGGTGAGATATACCATAAGATCAGCCATACTGCTAGTCATGTAGAACCTTTCGTTCTTGAAGGTAATTCTTAAGCTGATAATTTATCAGAGTTTCCATGACCGTGGGTAAGGGTAAGCAGTTCTACTCGAGTATGGAAGAATAACGGCTTTATAATATAACAACCAGATCAGATGGGGTAAAAAGCCTAAGCACTTAGCAACGTTTTTGGCGGCGTCAAATATATGATCACTCTACAAAAGATGATCTATGATGCACAAGCCTAGAACTGAAAGCTGTTCAGTCTCCTCAATGCAAGTACCACTCTTAGAAAGTGGCACTGGGGTAGGGTTACGCTTTAGCGACAGTAAACAGCATTGAGTTTTCGAAGCATTAAATTCTTCACGGTTTTTGATTCCCCATTGGACAATGCTGTCAAGATCAGAATTTAATGAGCTTATCATACACTGCCGTTGGACTTCCAAACGAAGGACAAGGATGTTAATTTACAACCGAATATGAAAAGCTGAGGGGAGTGTCGTCAGCAAAACAATTAAGTGGATTAGAAGTTTCAGGCAAAAGATCATTTATAAACATAAGGAAGAGCGTCGGAGACAAAACGGAGCCCTGTAGCACACCAGCATTTATTTCATGAACTTCGAACTTAAAACCGTCCAACACAACATATATTGAGCGGTTCGAAAGGCAGTTTCTAATCCAACGAAGAAGAGATTCATCGATATCATACTCTATCAAATGCCTTTGAAATATCAAGTGCAATAATCTTACTTTCTCCAAACTCGGTAAAGATTTGTTCCACTCTTCGGTGAGATATACCATCAGATCACCAGTGAACCTATTGCTACGAAAGCCATTCTGAAGAAGCTTTCGTTCTTCAAGATATTTCTTAAGCTGAAAATTAATCAGGGTTTCCATGACCTTGGAAAGAAGAGACGCAAGTGAAATTGGATGATAGTAAGACAGGGAGGTGTATTCGCCTTTTTTAGGGACAGGCTGGACAAATGCTGTTTTCCATCTACTCACAAAGAGACCTATAGAGTAGGACAGATTGAAAGGCTTACGCAGTAGTTTTGCCAGCGTTGAAGAAGACCTCTTCAGAACAATAGCGGGGAATGTCAAGATCTTTTAGTACTCTAGCAACTACACGAGTGCGAAAGAAGACTCGTCCCATAAAATCGGTTACGATCTCAAATTAAGGAGCAGTATTGTCACTTTCTGGTAACGTCGAATTAACAGCAAACTGTGCTGCAAGCCAATTGGCTTTATCTATCGAGCTTACAACAGGAGTGTCATTGAAGAAGAGCGTTGGAACTGAGTATTTCGTACTGTTTCGTACGTTTTTTACAAATGAACAAAAATTTGTAGTACCTTTGGGACATAATAGTATTTTTTGCCGTAATTATTGGTCATGTAAAAATTTAGTTCATCGGATATGAATGTTACAGGTCTTTCTAGCTTGTCTGTACTAATTCCGGTTTTCCTCAGTAGGGTTGGCTCTTAAACTTTTGATGCTTTTTCTTCGTGGCTGAGGTAAACTCGTCGATGTCCAGCGTTCTTCCCAAAGAAGCACCAAACTTGGTTTTGAAGGGTCTTAAGCTCCGAATAAAATAACGTATTTTAATACTGCTGAACTCTTAATCAATTTATTTCGCGGTTTTGTATTTCTAACACGGTATTTCATATAATGTTATTGACAATATTATTTCTTTTCTTAACATAAATAACACGGTATTTCATATAATGCAATATTAAAAAAAAACTAAATAACTAACAGGGTATTTCATACAAAGTGTCCCTAGCACGCAATCTAGGGAAATAAACGGGTGGAACTCTAAAAAGAGAACCTGTCCAATGAGCTTACCTTGAAGAGGAGATCAGAGGAAAGAAACGGGTTGGGTTAGTAAATAATAATAATCCTAATAATAAAAATAATAAATATTTGCCCACTCTAGCTAATACTCCTAATAATACTAAAGCTTGCCATACTCTAGCTAATATAATATTCTACTATTTTATAAAAAATTAAGATCACCTTCACCATTACGGCAATATGTCTCTCTGTCACCGAAACGCCTTTCAAAGGTTTTTGTTTGCGATCCGATCTTAAACTCTCTATACACTTAATTGGGTATCTACACTGGACGAGAATAAAAGAAAAAGACAATTTTGTCGTTTTCCCAACCTCCACTTATCAAATCTACGGTTAATTGTCAGTGTGAACTGCAACAAAATAAATGACAAAATTGCATGTTATTCCGATGGAGTGGTAATCACATGACTCCGGGTGCACACTGGATGTGCAATGTGATTATTTAATAATGCGATATGCAGGTGTCGTAACGTTTTGCATGTTAATAGGATTAGGGGTCGTTGGCGTCGTAGCGTTTCGCTCGGAAATGTGATTAGGGTATGTGGGCATTGTAACGCTTCGTTACAAACTTAATTCTCTAACCCTGATAGCCTCTTTACCGCTCGAATCAAACCATGAGTTTACTTTCGGTGTTCAGCTTTAAATCAAGATTTGATTATTTCTCATTCGGGATCAAAGCATATGGTTGTTACTGAGTTTTAAGTTTTTTGTGGTTGTAAACTAGCAGAATTCTTGATAAATTTAAAATATATTCAATATCACAATGACGTCTGTTAGAAATTTTTGACTAATCTTTGTAATTTATAAACATAAGAAAATGAAGAAAATGTATAGGGGACAAGACAGAGCCTTGAGGCACACCAGTATTAATTTTTTGATTATCAGAAAGACAATATCTAATCCAACGAAGGAGAGAATCATCAATAGATACCATATGTACTCATGTTCGATTAGAGAATTTCGTGAAAAGCTATATATCAAATATTTGTAGAATATCAAGTGAAATTATTTTTGTTTCTACAATGTTTGGTGAAATAGGTAAGCTATCAGATCACCATTGCATATATTGCAAAGGCCGGTCAGTCAAGAGCTTTCGTTTTTCATCCTATATATTTCTGAAGCTTAATATTGCTCAGTGTTTTTTATTACATATGACCACTAGAAAAAAACAATCCCTTATATATTTTTCTCAATTTCAACCTTTTTTGATACTGTTGTGAACAGAGCTTTATACTCCCACAGCGCTATCTGTTGGAAAATCGCATATCTACTTTATGGAAAGAACAAAAAGCTCTTTTCCAATGTCATATGTATTTCCCCTTATTCCAAACATCTAGAACATTCCAAGACGAGAACCTTCGCAAATAAGTTTCGAGAACAAACAACTTGAGTATATAAGGGAGTGTTCACGGTGAGCACGCACAGTTGATTTTTGACTATGAAAGTGTACAAAAGGTTTGCTTATTGGATTGGATTGTGGAAAGTGTTATTAAACAAGTGTGATTTAAATTTGAATAAAAGTATTTGAGTTGATTATAAATTGAGATTTATTGTTTTGATTTGAAAGTGTAAATAAAGAAGAAATACTAAAAAGAGTAATAAGTTTTATTTAACGATCCTAGTAAAAATATTACAATACCTTAGATTTCTATTGATAATAAATATTTAGCATTTAAAAAACACATCGATGACTACCGCTAAACTTTACTAGACAATTAAAATGATAATCCCACTATTTTGGCCTTAGAGATATTAGACTGTTACTAAACGCTAAACAAGTCGTTTAAGAAAAGTATATTCATGGCTATGTTCTACTTACCACTTCAATGGGAGATAATTAAGTAACATATCTTCGGCAAAAACAAAACTGCATGTACCCGTAAGGTAGAGATAATCCTATTTGTCAATATATGTAATCTAGGTATCTTCTATCGATACCTGCAACCACCTGACATTATCTAAAAATACAAAGTTGAATAGCACGTCATTGATATCATTCTGACGGAAATGTATGTCATCATAATATTGATTCCGAATTCCGATTGCGATAAGGAACTACTGTGCCGAACACGTAGCCCCATCTGTAGTCACTGCGCGTCGTTATGGAACATTAGATCGTTGCAGAAATTCGTTTATTTTTTTTTTCTGGTTTTCGTCACTCCTCACTTCAATAGGTGGATTGAATAGAAAGAAGAAGTATCTGCTACTCTTGGTCTTAATACTTAGCACGGTGTTCTTTGTGATTCAAATCAATGTGCAACTAGAACGTGAATCCAGTACCACATTGAATAGCGGTGAACTGAATGTAAGGTGTTTAATCTCAGGTGGTTTTCTTCATCAATGTGAGATACATTTTCATATACACTTTAGATCCTTGGCAACTTAAGTGCGCTGTCGAGAGAATTCGAGGGATTTATCTCCAATCGGATGATTTCGGATTCCAAGAAGAGTGATTTTTATTTTTTTTTTTTTTCAAATCACTCACGGAATTGGAGCGTTTCGTGAGCTGCCAGATACGCGTGATGAAGTGTGAGGCTTTTCTTTTGATGTTGTTTGCACTTTAAAAAGTAACTGATTTGCATTTTTATTTTACAGATTCGAGTTATGTTTATTTAATGTGCCGAAAAATTCTAAAGTTGCTGAGATAATAGTGTTTAGGAATGAAGCTATAGAGCTCCACTTTTTGGAACAATAGTTAAGGTCTTTAAGAGAACTTGTTTGAACGAATTTTGAGGAAATTTTAAAATAGGTTCGTTAATTCGTTACAGGCTACGATTGGGATGACTTATTTGAGATAGTAGATTTGTACGGAACTGAGCAGTAATTATGTAGGTTATAGAAAGATTATTCTAAGATTATGCAGTTTGAATTTTCTTATTTCATTTATTTAAATTTTTGTATCCTAAATAGCCGAAAGAAAATTCTTTATATTGCAATTCTGTTTGTTTGTGTCTGTTTGTTTACGATTTCAATATGAATTCGATCACCAATCATTATAACCATCGATACCAGATGTCTGGCTAAAAAACGAGTTTGCTGTCCTGTCATTACAAGATTTTACCAATAACTATATGAGTTGAGAGTGAGAGTAAGAAACAACTTTTGATAAATTTTAAACTAAACGAGGAACTTAAATAAATGCCTTTTATCTATTCCTCGGTTTACTCGGAGTCAAGTTCCTGCAGAAACTTATCTAAACAAGCCCTAACCTTGGAGTGAGATTCACATTTAACATTTAGATACTGCCCGATATGGTATCTAACAATATTTTTTTTTTTTTGATTTTGCGTATCCTTAAAATGTTTGAGCACAGTGCGAGCGTTTAGGAAAGTTGGAGAAAAATTAAAAGGAAATACCGTTGCACGTTGGATTTGAATGTCTAAAAATAGTAATAAGAGTGAAATATTGAGCAGTGTAAAGCATTCATGTAGTGCGGCTAAGAAAAAATCTCTGATCTGCTCTTCCAAATTTGGGTTCAGGGGTAAGCTGATGGCATTCCCTGAAACGAAAAGTGACTTATACACTAAATGTACCCTTAAAAAAGATATGTTTGCTGTTCACATCACATCTAGACAACTGATAAAATCATCTTAATGTTGAGATTGGAGTCTTGAGATAGATGGTGAGTGCTTTTGACTGCACAGTGGGTCTGGGTATGAGTGTCACCAGCTTCCACCGTTCAAAATAAAACATACTGCATCTTCCGAGTAAGTACGAAATCAAGTCCAAAAGTATCTTTTTTCGTGAAAAGTGCTTCGGGTCTAAGACTTTAGAACTTAGCAGAGAGGACCAATGAGGAGTATTGCTAGTCACTAGGTAAGGTACAGGTTCCCGACGAGCCGTCGTGTCATGCGGCCGCCCTTAAGTGTGTGCCATATTTCAAACCACTGTCAGTACTTATTCATTAATTATTTTGGTCTGAATTGAAATGGTCTTCAAGTTTAACTTATTTCTTATTTGTTAGTGAGCTCTTTTCATTTAGGCTTTGTGTCCAAAGAATTCGCATGTAAAGTTTACATATGATGTTGTGTCGCATTGAGTATATGATTCGCCATTTTTGCACCCAATCTCTTAATTTTTTCGAAAACTGGCGGTCAGCCATCAGACGAATAGGGGGAATAACATGTAGCATACGAAAACATGCACGTGCCGTAACTATTCGGGACTGGTGGAAGTCTGATCATAGCCTCTCCGTGGCGGCCGCTAGAAACAAGCCTTTTAAAAGGTTTGGCTAATATGATCAGGCTGGTTCCTCAGGTTAATTCCCTGTCCCGTAAAACTAAAGAATTACGAGACCGACAACAAGCCTCGGAAACGGACTGATCACACGACGACAACCAACGCAACGAAAACTGAAAAACGATTTACGAATTTTCTTATGGAACGTACGATCGCTCTATAGAGCTCGAGCTGCTCAGCAGCTAGCCGATGCCCTGTCAAAATATAAAGCTGACATAACAGCTCTTCAAGAAATCAGATGGACAGGGAATGGTGTTCTACAGAAGAAAGAATATGACATATACTATAGCTGTCATACAAAACACCATGTGCTCGGGGTAGGCTTCCTAGTCAGCGAAAAAATGAAGTCTACCATCATCGGCTTTAACGCTATAAGCGAAAGGCTATGCACCCTTCGCGTGCGAGGCAAATTTACGAACATCAGCCTCATTAACGTTCACGGACCTACGGAGGAGTCCGGAGTCCTCAGACGAAGAAAAAGAGACTTACTACGAACAAGTCGAGAGGGCCCTCAATGCCTGTCCAAGATATGATGTTAAAATCATCCTTGGGGATTTGAACGCAAAAATAGGTCGGGAGCCGGTATTCAGGCACTACGCAGGCACCCATAGTTTGCATGAGAACACTAATGACAATCGACTTCGAGTCTTAGAATTGGCAGCATCGAAAAACATGGTCGTTGCGAGTACCAGGTTCCCGCGTAAAGATATCTACAAAGCCACCTGGGTATCACCTGATGGAGTCACTCGTAACCAAATAAACCACGTGTTGATAGACCGTCGCCACTACTCGAACTTGATGACGGTACGAACGTACCGAGGTGCCAATATCGACTCGGATCACTATCTTGTTGGTATGGTTTTCCGAGGGCGGATTGCCTTGCGAAGACGCATTGCATCCGCCGATCAGGTTCGAATCAACACGGCTGCCCTGCGCAATGAAAACACCAGTAACACCTTTGGTAATGCGTTAGGACTCGCCCTAGAATCACTTGATTTAGGGAGAGTAAGTCCTGGAGCCAGTGTGCTGGGCGTAAATGAGAAGTGGACACGCCTTAAGAATATTGTCATTAGTACTGCCAACTCCATCTTAGGCAGCAGTCGTAAAAATCGGAACGACTGGTTTGATGATGAATGCAAGCTAGCGACTGAACGTAAGAATGTTGCGTACCGAGCAATGCAACAATCTCATAGAACGCGGGCACGCGAAGAGGAATATAAAGAGCTCAGAAGAATAGAAAAACGGCTACACAGACAAAAAAAATCAGCCTGGGAGAAGAACCTAATCTGTGAAATAGAAAATAGCCGAGAGCGAGGTCCGCACCAGGCGCGGAAGTTCTACCAATCCGTCCGAAACATGACGCAGTACACACCACGCTGCACATACTGCAAGGACGGAGAGGGAAATCTGATCACCGATCCTGAAAGCATACTGGAGCGATGGGAAGTGTACTTTAATGAATTGCTAAATGGTCAGCTCACTGCAGAAGTGGAGGCTCCACTACTTCAAGAAGAATACTCTATGTTGCCGCCACCAAGCATAGAAGAGGTTGAGAAGGCTATAGGCCGGCTTAAACACAACAAAGCCCCGGGAGCCGATGGCATACCAGCCGAATTATTCCATCACGGCGGGCCAGCCTTACGTCAAGCAATTCATGATATTATAGTACACGTATGGGAGCAGGAAGAAATGCCAGAAGACTGGCGAAAAAGTTTAATATGCCCCATACATAAGAAGGGAGATGTCACAACGTGCAGCAATTATAGGGATATCACGTTGTTGAGTACCGCCTATAAGATACTCTCCTCTATCCTACAACACCGGATAACCCCATACGCTAAAACCGTCATCGGACAATATCAGTGTGGTTTCATTCCAGGCAAATCAACAACTGATCAGATCTTTACCCTTAGGCAGGCGATGGAAAAATGTCTAGAATTTAACATCCCAACATACCATCTGTTTATAGACTTTAAGGCCGCCTATGATAGCATAGCCAGGGTAGAACTTTACAAAGCCATGAGAGAATTCGGCATCCCAAATAAATTGACACGACTATGTAGGTTGACCATGACCAACGTAACAAGCCAAGTAAAAATAGCCGGATTGCTATCCAGACCAATCAACATCTTTAATGGACTCCGACAAGGGGACGGTTTGGCCTGCCTCCTCTTCAACCTGGCGTTGGAGAAAGCAACCCGTGACTCTGGCGCGGCAACAAGAGGGACCATCGTCAACAGGTCCAGCCAGTTACTGGCTTACGCAGACGACATTCACATCATCGGAAGAACCGAACAAGCTGTACACGATTCTTTCATCCAGATCGAGCAGGCGGCACAAAACCTGGGGCTGCACATTAGTGAAGGTAAAACAAAGTACATGGTGGCGTCGAATGCGAGAGGAACAGTTGGTCAAACAATCAAGGTAGCGGAGCACGAATTTGAAGTGGTGCAATCCTTTAAATACCTTCGGTCAATAGTAGCAGCCGATAACAATATAGAAGAAGAAATACGCGGGCGGCTTCTCAAATCCAACAGAGCCTACTATAGTCTGTCAAAGCTCTTCAAATCCAGAAATCTCACCATAACTTCAAAACTACTGCTGTACAGGACCATGGTCCTGCCAGTACTCACATATGGATCCGAGACTTGGGTGCTTAGCAAAAGGCACTCCGACCTCTTAGCTGCGTTCGAGAGAAAAGTCTTAAGGAGAATTGTTGGCCCCGTATGTGAGGAAGGACGATTCCGGAGACGGTACAATCATGAACTGTACGCAATCTACCTTGAAGCAGATATCGTGACAAAAATTAAGCTCGGTAGACTCCGGTGGGCAGGGCACCTAGCTCGCATGAGCGAAGAGGAACCTGCTCGGAAAGTTCTTTGTGGTACATTCTATGGTAGACGACAGCGTGGTAGACCATGCTTGCGCTGGAGAGATGGCGTAGACCAGGACGCCCGAAGCCTTGGGGTGCGCAACTGGATGGCGTCGGCTAGAGACCGGGATAGGTGGAGAGACTTGTTGAAAGAGGCCAGGACCGGAACCCGGTTGTCGAGCCGATGATGATGATGATGATGGTATTTAAACTTAGAAACATTTGATTTTGTTTTTGATTTTTTTAAAAACGGTGCAACTGATCTTGATCTTTTTTTTTGTGCCAACGCTCCCCAAAAGTTTTAATAGTATTGTGTATTCAAGTTTTCAAACTATTTTTTTTTAGATTTTTCAGAAAATTTTCATATTTTTTTTTTTCTTAAACCCAATATTTCGAAAAATGTATGGTCAATTTTTATTAAACTTGACAAATAAAAGTTTCTTTATACAATCTACAAAATGTAAGTAAACAAAATGTATTTAACTTTAAAATTACGCTATCGTAAATGTTGAAAAAATCTTATCAAAAACTCTATTTTTCTCGAAAACGGTGCCTAGAATTTTGATGATTTTTTTTTGCTTTCGATTTATTCTAACGATCTATAATTCAATAAAACAAAATTAAATTAAAATATTATTGTTTCCATCATAGAACCATTTTTCCAGATTTGATTTTCTCATTATCGGCATAACAGATTTTAACGAAATTTTTTATAAGCTTCCAAAAAGTTTGAAAACATTTCAATTCAAAATTAAAAAACAAAATATTTTTTTAGTTTATGAAAAAAAAAATCATTTCTTTTTTTGAAAATACAATATCTCAAAAATGGGTCAATAATTTTCTTTAGAAATTTTATTTTTATTCCTACAATAATTAAGACTTAAAGTTGACGTACCAAAATATTTTCTTAAGAAGGTTTAAAAAATTTTGTATATAAAAGCTTATTTTTTAAGAAACCGCTTCAACCACTTAAAATTTTTACTTGCGACTTTTAGGTACTATAAGGCAAGTTATGTATTCGTAAAAAAAACGAACTCGAGATTTTGATCAAAGTTGACATTACAATATAGCGAAGACTAAAAAAGTGGGTCTCGCAATTCTGTCTGTCTTACTGTCTGTCGGTTCGACTACAGCCTAAGCGGCTCGGCCGATTTTCTTCAACTTGGTAGATATGGGTTTTGATTTCTTCCCTCCACACTTTTTTTTTTTTTTTTGTAAGACCAAAAATAACGGTACCTGCCATACGAATTTTTTTCCGAATTTTATAAAATTTTTTTTACTCAAAAACTGTTCGACAGATTTAAAAATTAAAAAAATAAGACATTTTCATTTAGTTAAAGCTAGGTAATGGTTGAAAAAAAATTTCTGAAAAATTGTTATTGTGGGTACCCCCCATGGAACCATTTTTTTTGTTATTGATTTTCTCAAAAACGGTTACACCGATTTTGATCATTTTTTATGCTAAAGCTCCCCAAAAATTTAAATAGAATTTTGCATTAAAATTTTCAAAAATTTTTTTTTTTTTGGATTTTTAAAAAAAACTTCAATTTTTTTTTTCAAAACTCAATACATATTTCGAAAACCCCACGCAAGGATTTTTTTAAACCTAATAAATAAAAGTTTCTTAATATAATCTACAAGATTTAAAAAATTTCATTTCACCTAAAAATAAAGGTACCCACCATACAAATGTTAAAAAAAATTTAAAAATGGTTTTTAAAAATCGTATTTTTCTCGAAAACGGTGCCTAGAATACTGATACAAGTTTTTTTCTTTCAATAAATTTTAATGATCTTTAATTTATTAAAAAAAAAAATTTAAATTAAGATATTACAGCTTGTACCTACCATAGAACCATTTTTTCGAATTTTGAATTTCTCATTAATGACATAACGGATCCTAATGAAAATTTTTATAGAGAAGCTTCTAAAAAGTTGAAAACACATTGCATTTCAAAACTTTAAGATAAATATTTTTTGAATTTTTGCAAAAAAAAATCTATTTTTTTCTTTTTTTGAAAATTCGATATCTCAGAAACGGCTAAATGTTTTTTCTTGTAAATTTAAGTTTTATTCGAAGAATAATAAAAACTTTAAATTGGCATACCATCATTTTTTCCTAAAAATCTTTTAAAAATTTTGTATGTAAAAGCTTTTTTTTAAGAAACCACTACAACGACTTATATTTTTGTTCTTGCATAAATTCATATTTGCATAGTATTCGTTTTTAAAATTCCTAGTCTATTACATAGGAGCAAGTTCGTGCGACCCAGTCGTGCATTTTATTTTTTCTGGCATCAATTTATATTAAGAAATCACAGCCGCTGCAAAAAAGTTTTTCAGTGGTACGAGTAAACTGCCTCTTGCGAGGAATGGACAAATTCTCCAATCGTATCTCTTGTCATGAGAAGTGCTGTTCATTAGCCGTTCGGAATCGGCGGAAAATTTTCAGTTCCCTCCTTTCTTGTTGACACGCACACAGGAAAGGCTTAGAGTTGTAAGTCACTAGGTTTAGGCTCTCTACGAGCCGTTATGGCCTCCTATTTACTTTTTGTTTTTGTTTTTAAAGATCATTCTTACTTATCTTTTACCTACGGTAATTTCTTAATAGCGATCAGAGCGGATCTATTGTTTTCAGAGTGAGGTGACCCTTCAAGCCGAATTTAAACGACCTTTATTAATACTCGGACTGTTTAAACAAAAACCACATAATCCTGTCAGTTTACCCTAGATGTGAATTTCGGACGTGCTGTTACTCGTAAATTCAGAATGTGAAAGGCTTTACTCGGACCAATATTCAATAAATCGGCAAATTTATTTTAATCTACTCCAACTTTTCTAACGCTCTCATTTTGCTCTAAAGGCAGGTAGGAGCACAGGGTACAGCGCGCAAAATAAAAAAAATTAATTTCGTAATTCCGCAGCCTTGTAAGAATGCAATGGGTAGTGTCGGAACACTACTTTACTATCCAATAATTGCTCTCCAGCTGTCAAAGCGAATTTTGGAGTTTGGAGCAGTACCGGAAGGACACTAATGATCAATGCGCCAAGGTAGAAGGCGTAGGATTGTAATTTTGCACCCAAAAACTAACAATCTCTCGGATTGAAGTATTTGCGCGCATCTTTCTGGCAGTTGACATTAGCTTATGTATGTATATATCGCTGATGTATTTGGAAGAGAGAGCTTTCTAGAGATGCTGCAAGTCATGAGGTTTGTTTTGTTGGATTTATTTTATATGCGCACGATCTTGCTGATCTGTTTTTGAGAGAATCATGTGCACTTCGACCATGGAGTTTGAGTTCAAATTGTCACAATCCTCGGAGAGTTCATCATAATTGATTGTTTATGAAACAGAACCCTGGTATTCGCAAGAACAGCATTTTCCGAAGTTTTCAATTATATGACCTGGTTATCATTACAGTTCTCATGTATGGTACTTGTACGCCTGTAGCTTGATACGAAACTTCCCAGCTATGAACCTATAATGTTGCGTTTAGACTTTGTAACGAAGTTACATCTTTTGAAGTAATTACGCCTTTCTACCAACCTAAGAAGACCGAACGCCGGAATTCTACTGCATTTACCACACCGGATGAAATGGCCAGAAAGTATTACATACCTTAAGGCGCCCACGCAAAATCACAAAAGAGGACACACACAGATGGTTGTCGACATCAGCAAATAAATTTCGTTCGCCAACTGTATAATCCACATTTAGTTGTAGCCGCCAAGTCGACAAGTAAGAGGTATAAATGCATCAGAAATCAGATTCTTCTTGTCACCGGGTGTTCTGTACCAATTTGGTGTACAAGGCATAAAGCATCTCAACTAGAAGCATGCTGCTGGTCACCTATACCAGGAAGTAGCTTCGCAACTTTTTGGCTACCGCTGCAAAAATACCTTTCCCGTTCTCCTTTCCTCCGCCGCCGTAGTTAAGACTAGGGACTCTATCCCAACCTTCGCTGTCTTAACCTCCTCTGCTCAGACTAGGGACTCTACTCTATCCCAATCTTCGCTGTCTGAAATCCCTTTCCTCCGCCGCCGTAATTAAGACTAGGGGCTCTATCCCAACCCAACCTTCGCTGTCTTAGCCTTCTCCGAAAGCCTTAGACTAGGGACTGTATCCCAACCTTCGCTGTCTAAGTGGCTGAACACAATGGAGACGGAGCTGCAACTGGAATAGCTGTCAAAATATTCAATACACATAAATTAAATGTTACGAACACAGCACAACGCAACTGCAGTCGGTGCTGCAGACGGTGCTGCAAGAGTTGGCGAACTTTTTCGTGCAGCAATTTTGACATTTCAAATTTTATATATCTGTCAGTGCTTTTAAGTGTTGTTTTGTTTTATTGTGGTTTCGTGGTTAAATTTTAATTAAAATAGTGGACGAAAATCTTCAGTTTCAGTGTCCATTTTATAGTTTCAATTACTTAAAATATTTACAATTTGCCAAAGATTCAACACCTGACCCAACAAATGACAACAAAACATGAAAGCTGTACAGCCTCATTGTGGGCGCATAAAAAAAAAGACGTACGACACTTTTTGACAGCTCTTCCAGTTGCAGCTGCAGCTCCAGTTGCAGCATTCTATTGTGTTCAGCCAGTAAGCCTCCGCCGCCGAAGTTAAGACTAGGGACTCTATCCCACTCTTCGCTGTCTTAACCTCCACTATTCAGACTAGGGACTCTATCCCAACCTCCGCCGAAAAGCTCAGACTAGGGACTCTATCCCAATCTTCGCTGTCTGAGTCTGTTCTACGATACCGCCGTTAGTGTATATGAAATACCGTGTTATCTTATTGTAGGACCATACCTTTTGTTAAAGTATATGAAATACTCTGTTAATTTTTATTAGAAGGTCATAAATATTGTATATTTATATGAAATACTATGTTAACCTACTTATACGTTGAATAAATATAATTTGGAACTGGAGTATTGAACTCTCTATTTGGCCGAGTTTTACTGCTTTCTTCGGTTGACCCTGGACCCCGCTGATCTACCTCAGCTGGAAACAAAAAAGCATCATAACTTCGATATACTTGTAGGCATTAACGAATCTGTCCGTCTCTTTTTCATCGACTGCTTTACAACTCTTTCATGGGCAATAGTTGATTTCATTAATTTTTCTACCCCATCCTTAGGATTTAATTTATAGTGTTGATTTAGTTTTTGACTGACTGTGAAGCCTTCTCAGAGAACAATATAATTTAGATGCCTTTAGTACGGTATATTTTGTATACATAAAGATTATTTTGTAACCAAATATTTATATTTAATCTTCATTGTAACTTTTCCATCAACACTTTATTCAAACGGGATATCGTATCATGGCTACAACGCAGTTCTGGTTCTAAAGAGAGATCTTAAATTCCAATATCCAATACCTACTCAAATGATTATTGATTATCTTAGTTTTTCAAATACCATTTCTATTTGAAAGATATTTCACGGTCGATTGAGGTTGAAGTTCTGAACGGAACCTTTAAAATGTACACTAAAAGGGGATAAGTCCTTGTGAATATACTGCCGCCCTTCGGACTTCTTTTAACCAAACAGTGTTACATTTAATCTTTAATCAAGTCCCGAAATTTATAAACAAACATACAATCTTGTAGCTTACATCACCTTTGTTACCTATATATACCTACACATCAAAGATAAATATGCTAACTTACATCAGCACTACAATTTCCCATTTGCTATAATTCGACAGTTCATGGATGGCAAAACCTTTAACTTTTTTTCTTTTGTATATTTCAGAAAGAAACAGCTCTGGTCAAGTTGCCTTTGGGAACTTTTATAAAACCTTACCACAATCGTCAGCACAACGGATTGATTGAATCACGTAATCTGGGAGCAAAAGTTGCCACCGGTGATTACATTGTCTTCCTTCATAGTCATTCAGAGGTAAATGTTGCCTCGAAGGAAGCCTAGCCTCGTACCGAAATATGGCCGTAAGTCCAGTATTGGATAGCATTGATGCGACAACATTTCAATACCGTGCCAGTTCAAAGGATCGCAAAGGCGGATTCAATTGGGATTTACACTTTCGTTGGATACCGATGGGCGAGGAGGAACGCGGCGGCGCTAAAAACCATCCATCAGACCCATTTACGTAATTGTCAATGTTCAAAAGAAGTTTTGCGTTAGCCAAAACTATGTATCTGGTATCTGCCTTTATTTGTGCTTTTTCTACTCCTTACTTGCCATTCCATGAGCATAATATGCTTTTTGCTAGAAGCCTGCCTCTAAAAGCTTCTGTTTTACGGGTGATTTATTTGCAGGAGCCCAACGTTTGCCGGAGGAGTCTTCATGATATCCAGAAATTGGTTTTTCAAATTGAATGCATTCAGCCCACTTGTGAAGGTGTGTTTAGGTTTGCAAAGGGCTGTTGCTGCACCAGAAGCACTCAAGGGCTGTTTTTGTTTTGTATAGTAAAACAGCGTGGATTGAAACCTACACACATTTTGTTTGTAGATTTTTGAGAAAAAAAAACGGTTTTTATCCTCGATGACAGGTGTGGGGTGGCGAGTCAATTGAAATGTCCATAAAACTATGGCTCTGTGGTGGACAAATTGGGATTGTGCTCTATAGCCGGGTGGGTCATGTGTTCCGAAACACCAAGTATCCTCTGGATCTGCCTAATGGACGGCAGCGGCAGCATCGAAGGTAAATTTTGATAGTAAACAAAAATAAAGATTGAGATAAAAAGGCCAAAGTTAAGACCCGTCTTTATCTTGAACTCGTTAAAACCAGAAATCGTAAAGTCAATGCCGACTCCTGACTGGACGAGTATAAGTACTTTTTCTCTCCTTGGGAGCCGACTGGTGCTGTGAAATCCGACGAGGAACTATCATCATCATCAGGATACGCTAACAACCGTATACCAAGCCCTGTTCAAAGGATGAAAGAGGATTTACATTGCCGCCCGTTTTCATGGTTTTTGCAAACGGTTTTCCAGAAACTACACTGAGTCGGTATTCCAAGTCAAAGTACGATTTTCCTTCCTTTCTTCAATTCTTCATCACTTCATGGGAGTTTTTTGGACGTACATATATTGTGTTTCTCTTTCGGATGGCCCATCGCAGATTAAAGTGCATTTGGAAAATTGAGTTCGGAGGAAAAGTGCTTGAAAACTGTTTCGACCGCATCCGGAACTATTGCAGATGCTGTCTTTTAAAATGCCATGGTAGCCATTGGTTTCTCAGCGGAAAAGATGGCTGTCAGATGTCCGTTACGGTAACTTGTTTGAATGTGCATGTTAAAAGATCCTATGACAAAGGGCGTGTCGATGACAGAACAGACGAGAGTAGTGTAACCATCCGAAAAGCTGGACGCGAATAAACGGCAAATTAATTCATGAAAACACTCACCTGTGTCTAAATAATCTTCCTATAGTGAGGTTGTAACAATCTGAAAATGCCGACGTGGAGCTCCATCACAGTTGTTTATTTGCGCTGCAGCCACGTTAGTTTGCAGTTGAGATGGAAAATAAACGAATAACAACAACAACTGTCGGAATGTGCAGGTTTAATATAACATGTGATAGAGGCTGCTGGAATAACTTATAGGTTTTAACAACAACGAGATAATCAAGAGAATAATCGTATGACTGGGCTCGTATTAAGGCTTAACTTCAACCAATGGAATAACAAAAACGAGATTTTGCGACCTTTTAGGATCTTTAATTTATTAAAAATAAAATGCACGGATCGCACGAACTTACTGTTAGGTACTTTGTACTTTGGAACTTAAAATACATTTTACAAAAATAAAACATGGATTTATTGAAATAAAAATGTTCAAATGCATGGAATTGCCGTCTTACTTACGGAAAAGTATGAATTTAAGCAAATAAAGTTTAAAAGTCGTTTTATTAAAGTATTTTTTTATACGAACAAATTTCTTTCATTATTTTCTAGAACAAAATTTGGGATGCCAATTTTAAGTGCTTAGTAATATAGCATTGATTTTTCAAAAAAAACAAATTGCTTTTTTTTTTAACAAAAAAATATATTTTTTTAAATATTTTTATATACAATATTATTTTAAACTTAAGGGAGCTCCTGGTGAAAATTTTTGGTTAAAATCGTTAATGAAAAAGTCGAAAATCAAAAAAGCAGTTCTATGGCAGGTACCATTAATAACATTTTGCCCCAAAAATTCTTTTTTTACCAAAATGTAGTCCATAACCATAATATCTAACTCAATTTTGTTTATCAAAATCGTTAGAGCCGTTTTCGAGGTAAATAAGATTTTGCAATACGGGTGTATGGGGGTACCGTTAATTTTAGAGCTAAAAAATACTTTCTATTTCCCCTCTAGGGAATCACCGAAAACCCTTAGCTACCGGGATTGAAGAACATAGTTCTAGTGGTTTAAGCTGTAGGTACAGACGTACAGACACTCTGAAACATGTTTTTTTGTACTAAATCTTCCCTAAAGCTTTTATAAAAAAAATTGATATGCAAATTGTTAGTAAGTATTCAATAAAATACATTTTAAAACGTAATTTAAAAATTTAATCACGTATCCGTTTTCAAGATATTGAATTTTCAAAAAAAGCTTCATTATTTTTTTAAAAAGCCAAAAACTATTTTTTCGAAAAAAATTAAAGATTCTATTTTTTAAAATGTGAAGGAGCTCCTGCATAAAATTTTAGTTGAAATCGTTAGAGCCATTGATGAGAAATTCGAAAATCAAAAAAACTGTTCTATGACAGGTACCTTTATAAATAACGTTTCCCCCCAAATTTTTTTTTTATCAAAATGTAGTCCATGTCAATAATATCACACATATTTTTTTTTTTATCAAAATCGTGAGAGCCATTTCTGAGATAAATAAGATTATGCATTACTGGTGTATGGGGGGTACCGTTTGTTTTAGAGCTAAAAAAATACAATTTCTCCTCTAGGGAATCATCGAAGACCCTTAAGTACCGAGTTTGAAGAAAATAGGTCCAGTGGCTTAGGCATACAGACATACGACAGAATTGTCGGACGTACTTTATTCGTCTTCGCTATCCTCGTAATGTCAACTTTGATCAAAATCTCGAGTTCGATTTTTTTTCCAAATGCAGAACTTGTCCTATAGTATCTACCTATATCGCAAGTTAGAATTAAAATTAAGATACTACAGCTTGTACCCATACAATAGAACCATTTCTAATTTTCTAATTTTGAATTTCTCCTTATCGACATAACGGATTTAACTGATTTTTTTTTTAAAGAGATGCTTCTTAAAAGTTTAAAAAAAACATTGCATTTCAAAACTTAAAAAAAAAATATTTTTTCAATTTTTGGAAAAAAAGTATTTTTTTTTTGGAAAATTCGATATCTCACAAACCTCTCAATATTTTTTTTGGAAATTTAATTTTCATTCGTACAATGATAATAACTTAAAGTTGGCGTACTAATTTTTTTTTTAAATTGTTTTAAAAATTTTGTATATAAAAGCTTATTTTCTTAAGAAACCACTACAACGACTTACAATTTTGGTTCTTGCACAAACTAACATTAGATTGGCATTCTGTTTTTAGCTCCAACTACTAAAGCAAATGAATTGTATGCTTGTAAACAGTTTTTCTCTAATAACGCATTCATTTTTTTAAGTTCTTAGCCTTTGACATAGGAGCAAGTTCATGCGACCCAGTCGCGCATTTTATTTCGATTGTCTTTGAAGGAAAAGTATAAGTAGAATTAATGGACACTAGCCGTCTTACCCAGTGGTTCAGGTATTGGGAGAATGTTTCGGTCTTACATCAGGCAGGTAACTTGTTGATCGAATGACGAACGGAGATAGCTCATAAGATTAATTAAGTTCGCTTGAAGAATTGATCAATCAAATGCTAACCATTAGGATTACTAATTAAAAGCTGTGCGGGTTTTAAGTAGATGGATTAAGTAGGTGTCCATTGTCCTTTGGAACTTGGTACTGATTGAGCTTGCTCTTGAGATATCTGGAAACGGAGAGTTACAGAGTGATTGCCTATGCGGACGACATTTCTACTGCCTTATCAGGAAAGCATATTGATACCCTAAAATATCACTTAAAATATGCGTTAAATAAGCTAACAAACTAGGCCGATCGGTGTGGACTGGGTGATAACGCCCACAAAACAGATCTTGCACTCTTCTCTAGAAAATATAAAATTCTCCATATAGACCCCCTTTCAATGAAATGTATTCTTCGACGAACCAAAATACTTGGGTCTTATTTTAGATAGGAAGTTAAGTTGACAATTAAACATTCAAGAAAGAGTTAAAAATTTCTCAGTGGAACTCTTCTCATGCAAAAAAAACATTGGGAATAAATGGGGGCTCCAGTCCCGCTTTACTCACTGGCTATACATCTTTGTAATCAGACCAATTTTAACGTATGGTGTATGGTATGGTCGACAGCTTTAAGCAAAAACTATTCGTCTAAAAAGCCTCCAACCAATGGATCAGTAATGAAATTGGCCACTCCATCATTCTGAGTTATTTCGGTTAACTTCCAAGTAGCATCGATTACACCATCTCTCAGATTCAATTTGATAAAAACATTCAGGTAACCATTCTTTCAAGAGAAGTTTGGGAGAGCATCGTTTTCCTGGAAGATGATTCAATCTAGTTGTACACCGATGGATCAACGATGAAGTTGGTGCAGACAGACTAAATTTTATTTAACTCTTCCCAAGTCCTCACTTGGCCTTAAACACAAAATGCACGACTTTGTCGCACGAGCTTGCTCTTATGTAAAAAATTAATGTTATTAGACAAAAATAAGCATAAAATAAGCATTTTTACTTGCGACTTATAGGTACTATAAGGCTTTTGATCAAAGTTGTCATTACGATGATAAGGAAGACTCAAAAAGTGGGGCTCGCAATTCTGTCTGTCTACAGCCTAAACTGCTCGGCCGATTTTATTCAAACTTGGTACATATCATTTTTAATAAATTAATAATTAATAAAAATTACAGAACCTGCCATACGATTTTTTGTTCGATATTTTATAAATAATTTTTTCATCAAAAACCGTTCGACAGATTTTACTAGGAAAAATTTAAAAAATTCATTTATGTAGCAAAAATTAGGTAATGGTTGAAAAAAATTTTACGAAAAATGGTCATTAATGGTACCCCTTATTTTGTTTTTCATTTTCTCAAAAACTGTAGCACCGATTTTGATCATTTTTTTTTTTTTTTGTTAAAGCTCGACAAAAGTTTGATTATTATTGTGTATTCAAATTTTCAAACATTTTTTATTTGGATTCAAAAAAAAAATTAAAAATTTTGATTATTATTGTGTATTAAATTTTTTTTTTCAAAACTTTTTTAATACAATCTACAAGATGTGAGAAAAAAATATTTATTTTACCTTAAAATAACGGTACCTACCCACAATACAAATATTAAAAAATGATTTTGGGAAATCATATTTTTCTCGAAAACGGCGACTAGGATTTCGTCAAAAAATTTTTCTTTCAGTTATTTTTACGATCTATAATTAAATAAAATAAAATGCACGACTGGGTCGCACGAACTTGCTCCTATGTAATAGACTAGGAATTCTAAAAACGAACGTTATTAGAGAAAACTGTTTCTTAAAAAAAGGCTTCTATATACAAAATTTTTAAAAGATTTTTAAGAAAAAATTTTGGTACGCCAATTTTAAGTTTTTTTATTATTGTTCGAATAAAAATTAAATTAAAAAAAAATATTGAGCCGTTTCTGAGATATTGAATTAAAAAAAAAAAGAAAAATAGATTTTTTTTTGTCAAAAATTCAAAAAATATTTATTTTTAAGTTTTGAAGTGCAATATGTTTTAGACTTTTTAGAAGCTTCTAAAAAATTTCATTAAGATCCGTTATGTGGATAATGAGAAATTCAAAATTCGAAAAAATGGTTCTATGGTAGGTACAAGCTTAATTTCAAATTTTGTTTTAATAAATTATAGATCATAAAAATTAATTGAAAGAAAAAAATTTTTCTCAAAATTCTTGGTGCCATTTTCGAGAAAAATACGATTTTTGAAAACCATTTTTTTTAATTTTTTAACATTTGTATGGTGGGTACCTTCATTTTAAAGTAAAATACATTTTTTTCTCTTGTAGATTATATAAAGAAACTTTTATTTATTAATTTAAAAAAAAATCTACAATTGGGTTTTCGAAATATTGAGCTTTGAAAAATAAATTTTGAAGTTTTTTTTAAAAATCCAAGAAAAATTTTTTTCTGAAAATTTGAATACACAATTCTATTTAGATTTTTAAAGAGCCTTAGCAAAAAAAAAAAATGATCAAAATCGGTGATACTGTTTTTGAGACAATCAAAAACAAAAAAATGGTTCCATTGGGGGTATCCTCAATAAACATTTTTCGTAAATTTTTTTTTCAACCATTACCTAGCTTTAACTAAATGAAATTTTTTTGTGTTTTGATTTTTTAAATCTGTCGAACAGTTTTTGAGAAAAAAAATATTTATTAAATTCCGAAAAAAATTCGTATGACAGGTACCGTTATTTTTGGTCTTAAAAAAAAGAAAAAAACGTGTGGGGGGGGGAGGAAATCAAAACCCATACCTACCAAATTTGAAGAAAATCGGCCGAGCCGTTTAGGCTGTAGTCAAACCGAAAGATAGACAGAATTGCGAGACCCACTTTTTTAGTCTTCGCTATCATCGTCATGTCAACTTTGATCAAAATCTCGAGTTCGTTTTTTTTTACGAATGCATAACTTACCTTATAGTACCTATAAGTCGCAAGTAAAAAATAAAAAAAAGATTTTACTGACTGAACCTACCGTAAAACCATTTTTCGAATTTTGAGTTTCTAATTATAGGAATAACGGATTTTATTAATATTTTTTACGAAGAAGCTTGAAAATAATTTGAAAAACATTGCATTCAAAACTTTAAGAAAAAATTATTTTTGGAATTAGAAAAAGAAAAAATCAAATTTTTCTTAGAAAATTCGATATCTCAAAAACAGTTCAATATTTTTTTTTTTTGAAATTTAATTTTTATTAGTAAAGTAATAACACCTTTTTCTTTAAAATGTTTTAAGAAGATTGTATTTTATTATTATTATTTATTTTTTTAAGAAACCACTTTAACGATCTATAATTTTTGTTCTTACATAAACTAATATTTTCTGAACAACATGGCATTCTGTTTTTAGCTTCAACTACTCCAAGCCTTGTTTTAATCAAAGAAAATTGACCAGTTTTTGAGATATCGAATTTTCCAAAAGAAATTTTATTTTTTTTTGTCAAAAATTATCAAAATTGTAGGCGTCGTTTTTGGGAAAAATACGAGTTTTGAAAACCATTTTTAAACATTTGGTGAGTATTGTTATTTTTAGACAAAATAACATTTTTTTTCATCTCTTGTAGATTGATTTAGAAAACTTTTATCTGTCAAGTTTAAAAAAATATCGAGCAGTGCGTTTTGGAAATATTGAATTTTGAAAAAAAAAAAAAATTTTTTTTTTTGTAAATCCAAAAACAAAAATTTCAATCAAAAATAGTATCCAAACTCTTGGGGAGCTTTAGTATTTAAAGAAAATAAGCTGAGCCTGTTAGGCTGTAGTCGAACAGACAAACAGAAAGAATTGCGAGAAATAGTTTTTGGTTTTCTATCATCGTAATATCAAGTCCTATCAAAATCTCGAGTTCTATTTTTAACGAATACATAACTTGACATATGTATATAGAACCTGTGTGTCGTGTCTCAAGTATAAGCCACAAATTGTAGAGAATATAGGGACGGTCCAAATTTCTATGGAATTTTTTTTTACAAAAAACGATGGTTTTCCACAACTTTCTTTCAATTCTAAGCGATTTAAGCTAAAGATGCCACTATGTACGACCAAGACGTGCATTTGAGTTCTTCTAATTTAGTTTTATTTTTTCGCAAAACATAAGATAGTGTCTGCTTTACCTATGCTCCCAAATCCGAATGACGTTTCATAACATATTCATATACTCCCAGATCTTCAGGCTTTACGTAAGTGTTTCGAAAACAACAATACTTTCCATCCGAAGCTGAAGGACACACACTATAGAAATCAGTAAATATTGAAAAACAAATATTGATGCTCTGGTACAAGGCTGCAAATGCTTATTTCAATGAAGTTTCCAGATGAGGTGGCTTCGGTTTGCCGTGGAATTGAATTGCATAATCCTTTTTCAATTTGAATTCCCAGATAGCTATCCGCACGCCTCATAGATTAATTGGCAGTTCCTATATCATTCGGTTGGTATATTTGCGTAATTGCACAGAACAACTAAAGCATAGACAACAGGTAGACAACGCAACGACTAAATATATCTCTACAATCTACAATATACTATATCTATCTATATTTGAAATGAACTACAATACACTCCGGGACTATTGATTGAAAACAGATTTTTTTTCGAAACTAATTTAATGATATCCATCACGTCAAAAACTAAATCAATACCTATCTTTCTCATAACTTCTTTTTTGTTTTAATTTTATTTTCTTGTAGGATTTAACATTAAAAGTAAATTTATAGGTGTGACAAGCACGAAAAAAATCTAACACAGAATAAACCAAACCCAGAAAATAACAAAAAAAATACAAATAACCTAGAGGATTAGACAAAAAAATAACCAAACTTCGAAAAAATCCCGAAAAAGCTTAAATTGAACCAGGGTCTAGCTTTTTTGGAAGGTGAAGTTCTACTGCATTTTTTTTATAATTCACACGCGTTCAAAGGTATGTTAAGTTAGAGGCCCTTATAATGTTAAACACAGCACGGACGATGAGGAAATTAGGGGGAGAGAAAGGAGGTATAAGAATCCATGATAGCTCTGTTTTCTATCAGTTTTAACGCTCTGTTCTTAATTCTATCAAATTAGTGAATAGAAGTTTGTGCTGATCCTGCTTAAAGCTGTGAATTATACTAGAGTTTTGGACGTAAAAACGCGTTATAATTGGTAGCCAGATCGGAAGCGGTGAAAAAGACCTTACATCGATATACAAATCCTAAGCATTTAGCAGCAAATTTTGGCGATCCCGAGAATGTGATCATTCCGACGAAGTACGTCGTTGGCACACGTATCGAGTACTGAGAGCTTTTCGGTTTCTTCGATGCAAGTGCCATTCAAGAACAATGGCATAAGGTGTACATTTTATTTTGACGACAATAGACAGTCTTGAGTTTTCGAAGCATTAAACTCCACACGTTTTTTTTATACCCCATTTAACAGTGCTGTAAAGATCGGAGTTTAATGAGCTTATCATACTATAACGTTGCAATTCCACTTCCAAAGTAGATGGACGTGGATTTCAGAATGAGAAGCTGAGAGTAGAGCCGTCGGCAAAACGATGCAATGGATTAGAAGTTCCAGACAAGAGATCATTTATAAAAATGAGGTTAGAGAGTTGGAGACAAAACGGAACCTTGGGGAACACCAGCATTAATTTTGTGAAGATAAGACTTGAAGCCGTCTAATACAACATGTATTAAACGATCCAGAAGGTAATTTCTAATCCAAAGAATAAGGGTTTCGTTGATACCAAACACACAGATTTTCGATAAGAGAGCCTGGTGCCAAACTCTATTAAATACCCAAGAAATATAAAGTGCAATAATCTTACTTTCTCAAAAACATTGTAAAGATCTCTTGCACTCTTTGGTGAGATATGCCATCAGATCACCAGCAGAACGATTGCTGCTAAAGTCATATTGCTGGTCATTAAAAAGCTTTAGATCTTCGAGATATTGACTACTTTTGCAAGTGAGTTTTGAAGGGCTGATCCTTGTTTAACCTGCTTCCCATCAATGCCATTATGGCTCGGAACCCAGATAAAAGGGACACTGAGGTTAAATTTTAGGCTAGCAAGTTCATCCCTACATTGCTGGACCAAATTGGAGAATGATGCACTAGAATTGATGGCTTTAAAAACCTGGTTTGGATCTTGTGTTTGAGTACCTTGCATGCTTCCATGATAGCCAGTAATTCAATTTGAATTGAAAAAAACTAGCAAGGCCTTAAAGACCTAGATATATGCTGAGTCTTAGAAAAGATTCCTGAAATCAAGACCACACTTTCAACTTTGAGCCATCAGTAAAGATAGTTTTTTCGAAGTCTTCCGTCTCGACGTCATCAACCGAGTCCTTTCTGAACGAGAACATAACATTAAAATTTCAATTTAGGGGTGCAGTAGAAGTCAAAAATCTCTTTTGGAATCAACATTGCTGTGACCATAAGATTTGGTAACCCAAAATTTCAATTCCTTCAGTCTTACTGCGAAGCAAGATCCAAGATACTTAATGAGTAAATCAAGTGGTGCCATCTCGGCGCCCGGGCCGGGAGACTCATTTTTCCGCCCCATTCAATGAAAATTAAATTTCAAGACATAATTTCACAGGCAATGAGGTATCTTTTATTGAAGGTAAAATAAGATCAGCGGTTTCACAAACGGATTCTACGGGCCTTATCTACGAGCAGCGAATTCAGAAATAACTTTGTCAAAATCAATATTCGCAGCCAATTCTTGTTCATTCAGTATAGCCAAATTTGATAGTCTAGTGGAGCTCAAAGTGGATCTGAAATATTTTTTTAATAGCTTCCACTTCAAAAAACTTCTCTCATAACTAGCGACACTAATTGCCAAAGTCAAATATATTCGAATCAAGATGACTAAATTTGGAACCGAAATTCGCAGATTCAGTTTTTGAATTAACTGGAGGAGTTCCAGTGGTTCTTTTGCCGCTCATATCTTCCTCTGATTCAGAACTGGGACAAACCGCTGGAGACGCTTCCGCACCATCTGAAACTCGTCCTTGTCGATGTCTTCTAATACATGGGAAAGATGACACACGTACTTGCTTTTAAAAGGTTTCACTGGCGTCAAAAATCCGAACTTGTCCGCTATTTCTTGAACTTGCTGGAATCGAATCGTCATTTTTTGAATGATCTTGTCAAATGATGCGAACACCTCTCGAAGAAGTTCCTGCTCGTGAGACAAACTGTATCTGCGGATTCATCGCCATGCGTTTTTTTCTTGTGAATTCTTCTCGTTTTAAGTTCGATTCCGAGTTTTTCGCAGAGTCTTAGCAAAGTCGATTGCGGCTTGGACGAAACGGTCTCTGCTCTCCACTAGGAGAGCTTTTAAAGCGCAGAGTTTCTGAGCACACTTATTCACGCTCAGTCCTCGTTGCTGCAGGTAGATCTGTGCGTCATCTGCTTCAGGTGGCACTGCAGCCCAAAAGCCAAGAAAAGTGAGGAAGATGAATGACTGCATGGCTGTCAGAAGAAGACTAGCTCCCGACCTTTTTTTTTGTTATTTTTTTATAATCTTCCCGCGCTCAAGGGATTATGATTACCCTTTAAATGTTTTTTCAACACAGCGCGGGCGTGATGTTAATGAAGAGAAAGAAGGATAGGAAAGATGTGTGGCACGATGTTCTGAGACTTAAGGTGGTTGTCTCAGATATTTTTATCTCCAGGGATGTCGGCTGAACTAGAGCGGAGAAATGCCGTGTCTTATTTCTATGTCACTTATAATTCACATTATTTTATTTGGTATTCATCCTTGATGGGCATACTAGTTTAACTCAATTACATGTTGTTAGTGTTATGCCTAAACAACATGTAATGAGTAAACCAGCAACCCATTGATGACAATTTTAAGAAGGTTTTTAATGGAATTAAAGACGACATAGACTACGACGTCAGGGATCGAACCTGTGATCATGAGGTTGACAGGCGAGCACACAACCATCGCACCTCGGCGAAGTTTGAGATGAATCCGTCAATTCTTCCAGTGCCTCAAGAATTTCCTCAAACTTATTTTTAAGCGTCTTAACAGCTCTTACGCCAGCACATTTTAGTAAATCATTTCACGGTTTGACCTGTGACGGCAACCAAAGCGTTTCACCGAGCAGTTGATGCAAAAAAGAAGGCAAATAGCTTCTCCAGAGTTCCAAAAAATGTCACGGAATTCACTAATTTAGAAGCGGCGTGTACCCCAGCCAAGTTGAGTGAGTGGTTTGTGCATGCAACGAATGTAGCTTTCGGATTCAGTGCTTTAATATGTCAACGACGAATCACACGCAGGGTGACAAATTTCAAATTTACGTCATTATTGTTTGTTGACTTGTCAAACGTTCTGTCATGAAACATATGATCTCTACTCTACCCGTTTCACCGGCGAAATTCTGCCGCCCCCAGCAGTTTATCGATGTTTTAGCGTTTGAGTTATATCTGAGAATCGGTCGTTAATCGGCTATATTCATTTTTCTATAGGTACATTTAAGGAAATAATTTCAAAAACAATCGTTGACCCGTTTTCAAGGTCTTGAATGTTCAAAAAAAAATGCTTGACTGTACCGTACGTGCTCGCTCTTATGTAAAAGTACTTTGGAATTTAAAATATGTACATTTTGTAAATATAAAACGTGGTTTTAATGATATAAAAATGTTCATAGGCATAAAATTGTCTTTCTAGAAACGTTGAATTTATGCAAAAAAAGTTTAAAAATTGTTTTATTATAAGAAATTGGGATGGCAATTGTTATAAATAAAAACTAAAGATCTAAGAAAATAATTTCAAAAACAACTTGTTTTCATGATATTGATTTTACAAATAAATTTGGAATTTGTTTTTTTTTTTTTAAAACCGAAAAACTATTTTTTCCAATAAATTAAATACAGTGTTATTTTACATTTCAGAATAAAAGTTGAACAAAAACTTGAAAGTTGAACAAAAAATAGTTCTATGAAAGGTACCGTTATTAATATTTTTCCAAAATTTAGTCTTTGACCATAATAGCGCACTTACTTTTTTTTTATCAGAATCGCTAGAACCATTTTCGAGTTAAACAAGATTTTGTTTATCGGCTGTTCGATTATGGTAGGTACCGTTAGATTAAGAGCTAAAAATATAATTTCAATTTCTCTTCTAGGAAATCACCGAAAAACCTTAAGTACCAAGTTTCAAGAAAATAACTCCAGTGGTTTAATCTGTAGATTCAGGTACAGACATACAGAATTGCCGGACCTAATTTTTCGTGTTCTCTATCATTGTAATCCCAAGTTTGTTCTAAATACAGAACTTGCCCCATAGTACTTGCCTTTATTGTAAATAAAAAGGGCAAAAGATGCATGCATTTCCAAGAACTGCAATCGATGAAAAGAATTAGCCACATGGTTATATGAGGCCCAATTTCTTATAGTTTAAGAATTCACTAAGTGTATGAATTTTAGATCTGAAATATTTAGCTAAGTTTTCTCTTTTTCCCTAACCGACTTTAACTTATATAACTTAACCTATTTTGTTGAAATATTTAAAATATAGACGGCATATATTTTGTTTTAATATTCAACGCAATCTTGTTTAAATGGCTTTCTCAGCAATCGCTAAAGTCTGTATACATCTAGTGATACAAGATCTTAAAATTGTTTAAGTTAATGAATTCTTCAACAATTCACATTGGCTTTATTTAATGCAATCAAAAAAATTAAAAATACAAAATTGACCCAAATCAAGGCGTTTGCAGTGTGTTTATTTATCTCTGCATACAGATCAATGGTTTGAAACAAAGGCTGGCGAATCGACAGAATGGAAGCATTCCGAAAAAGTCCAACCGTGGGTGATGACCTGAGGAGCGTGAAAAATATTTTGAACTATCCAAATTGCTAATAGTCAGATTGTGTTCATGTTCGGGAGAAGTGGTTCGGGATTTTCTAAACGTTAAAGTGAACAATATTGGTTTTGAGTTGATTTCCATATGAAATTCATACAAACCTTGAACTATCAGAGTCTGAAAGATCCAAGCTATAGTGAAAATTTACCAGAGAACTTAAATGTCAAAAACAAGCTCTTTCTGGCCCTTTGATTTATATTGCACACTGCTTGTCGGTTTGAAGTCTCCAGTCCCCTGAACACGCGTTAATATACTCGTCCAGCAAAATGAACCTCACCGACTATAATGAGAAGTTCAATGCAACCCCAATTTTAGAGAGTCACATCGAGGAGCTTGTTACCGTTATAGTGCCGGTATTTTTCGGACTTATTGCCATCACAGGATTCTTGGGCAATAGTTTGGTGATATTTGTGGTCTTGGCCAATCCGCAGATGCGGTCCACAACGAATTTGCTTATTATGAATTTGGCCATTGCGGATTTGTTGTTTGTGATATTTTGCATACCGTTTACGGCTAGCGATTATATGTTTTACATTTGGCCATTTGGTGAGGCTTGGTGTTGTTTCGTTCAGTATATGATTGTGGCAACTGTGATGGTTAGCATTTATACACTTGTGTTGATGTCGGTGGACCGATTTTTAGCCGTTGTACATCCCATATGGTCACGGGCGATACGCACCGAGAAGGTTACGAAAATTGCCATATTTTCAGTGTGGACAGTGATAGTTGTGTCATCGTTGCCCGTGTTTTTTGTTCATGCATTAGAGGTGAGTTTTGAATACTGCATAGTTCGTAGGGAAGTATTTTGAAAGTTAATATTGGAAAATAGTTCGTGCATAGAATTTAAAATAATACCACACTTAAATTTAAGAGCGACAATTTGATTTAAAAAATGCTTAAGGAAATATATTTTTTTTTTCAAAGGTTTTCGAGAATGAATCTGCTCTTTATTTGGTTTTGAAATAGAATTTTGAGTTTTAAATTAAAAAAGAATTATTTATATTTTCTATTTCTTAGTTTGTTTGTGAAATATAACAATCGTTATTAAACATTTTTATAAAGGCGATGTCCGATAAAACCTATTGCAAAATTTGTACCGAATAACAAGGCAAAAGGGCGAATTTTAATTCAACACCGTGTTACGGCCATTCCAAGGAGAAAGGTCACATTTCCAATTTATTTTTTTAAGATAAATGCATTTAAATGCATTCCTTTCGCGCTTCCAAACTCAATTATTTGAAATTTCCAAAATAAAATATTGAACTGAGATGTCTACAAAAAAAGAATGATTTTTTTTTTTCAAAATCCAAATTTCTTTCTATACTTGTACACAGAGTTAGAAAACTGACAAATTTGAAATTTGAAAAATATTGAGCTTTGATTATTAGAATTTGAAATTAGCTTGAAGCTTTTGCATACCAAAATTTATCAAAATCGGTCCCAAAGTTTTTGACAAAATGGAAAACTAAAAAACGATTATACATGGCAGGTAAAGGATTTTTTAATATGGGCGGGTAGGTGTCGAAAAAGAAAAATACAAGCTGTGTGTTAGGTATTGACAAAATTAATTTTTTTTTTTAAAGGCCCATGTATGTTATTATGTAAGGAATATTCCATCGTACAAATGCCTGTCTCGGATTCTTACGGTAGGTGGCGCAGACAGATCGAAATGGTCAAATTTTCAATAACTCTTTCGTATAGATCCGGAACAATTTGAGTAATGGCCTGTGTTGTGTTCACCTAAAGGGCATCAGTCGATTGTGGCTTATTCGCATAAATTTTTGACAACACAAAATAAAATGGTCAATTCACTTCACTTGTGCTAGAGATAATCTTACCCTCAAATCGGTCACGCAGAATGTTAATCATGGCATTCAGACAATAGGTCTATAGCGTTCAGTTTTGGCCTTAAGAAATTGGTTATCAGCGTTAGCCATTGACAGTGACCGCCTTACCAACGTTGTTTTTGAAAAGGACGGCCCAAAATCCACAGTACATGGTAACTTTTTGAGGATGCATGCCAACAAGCCTTTAATAGTCGACTGTAAAGAGCCACCACGTCTGCCATAACGAGGTCAAATCACATGACCTCAGTGGCTGATTTATATCGCCACCGACTGATATAGAAATCGCTCGTGCAAAATGTCCGTTGTGGCATGGGCTGCGTGGCATGTAGCGCCGTCATGTTGAAACCACATTTCGTCGAACTATATCAACTAAGTCAGGCCAAACAAAACTGGTTATTATCAAAAGATAGCAGTTCCCGTTGACAATTATGGCGTGGCCAACGTGCGTCGTTTTCAAAGAAGTATGGACCGGTGATGCCGCCAGCCCACCAGTGACTTTCTCTGGATGGTATTTGGTGGACTTCGTATAGATTGTGATCGTTCCAAATTCAACAATTTTGCTTTTTGACGAACCCATCTATCAGGAAACAGGCCTCTTCACTGAATATTGTTTTCCGACCCGAATAGGGCTCAGCTTCCAACTGCTCGAGAGTCTAGTTAGCTAACACACGTCGCGTCTTGGTCAATGGTTGTTGATTAACTCTGAGCTCCTGCATCAATTGAAACTTTGTAAGAGTGTAAACACAAGTCATAAGGCGAAATTCGCCAAGTTGTGATTTGCGAAAGCCTGAGTTCTCGTGTCTGCCGTTATATAATCACTTGGTTGAAGAGAAGTAGACGCCTTGTAAGGGTGTGATCCTTTCCTTAACCCCCACTTGAGAAATCATCCCTCCACCAGTCCCGTAGTAGCATATTGCTCCTTAAAACGTCTCTTAGATGAGTTTGATAGTTCAGTGTTTGGTGTATATGCTCGTCTGTTTGGTCAGTATTGCTGATCAAGTCGAAGAAACTGTCCCTTTTCTCAAGAGCAGTCCACCGATCTTATAGGAAGAGGTGACTAAATCAACTCACTGAGACACTGACTCTCGTGTTCACTGTGGAATGGCAATGGCTGGTTATACGTGAGGTGTCCATTCTCCGTTTGTTGCTGCTTCTACGAGAAAGAGAAACACGTTTATTATTCATTTTCGTCCTGTACCCTTTTTATGTCGTTTAGCTCTGCTTGGGTGCCGGCTGCTGGTTGATAGAGCTTAGGAATTTTTAAGCCATTTGAAAGCGTTAATAAATTGCAATAGGTTTTTACTTGGAATGTCAGAGAGCTCCTCCAAGTCGTTTAAGAAGTGTATCCCTAGGAGTTAGGGTGTTAGGAGTATTCTCATGCAGGCGCGGATCCAGGATTTCGTTCAGGAGGGGGCAATTTTCGTGATATTTTGTTTACTTAATAAAAAAAATATGGTCCATCGAATACTTACGCTTTTTTAATAATTCTCTGCATTTCTGTCTTAAAATATTAAAAAGGTATAAACACAATCGAATATAAAAATAACAAATTATTTAATTGAATGAAGGAAAGCATGTGCAGGTACATAGTATAGTTCGTATGTAAACTATTTACTATTAAATAGTAAATCAAACATCTTCATTTACATTACTTTATGCGAGAAACAGATTAACACAGCAACTTCAACAGCAACTTTAACAGCAACGACAACTTCAACATCAAAAGTCTTGTGAAATAGATTACAACGTGAACATCGTTTTTGACAGCATATATAATCAAAATAGTTTCAAATGGGAAATGAATTTGCCGTACATAATTTGATAAAAATTAACGTAAATTGCATCAATGTAAACGACTTGCAATTTGTCGTACTAAATTAAATTGTTTTTAGTAATACTTCCATTGTCAAAAACAAAGTAAATAGACAAAACAAAAAGATGGTTCTCACATTTTCATTTGAGTGTTGATAATACTGACAAATTTCACCTTAAAATTTGGTAGCATTTGCACAGCGACAGCAAATTTTGTGTTTAGGTCTAACGTTGATGTCGATGTCGAAGTTGCTGTGTTAATGTAATCAAAGCCATTTAAAACCATTGGCTCTAAAAAGAGTGACGTGGTTGTCAAAGTTGCTGTTGAAGTTGCTGTGCCAATCTGTTTCTCGCATTAGCCTCTTTCAATAATGCTCTGTATGCATGTCTTAAAGTATTAAATAGGAACTCGCACGTATTAAAAAAATAAATTAATTAATTAATTTAAATGAAGGAATTATAGTGTTGTACATGGTATACATAGCTCTTAAATATACTTAATTCTAATCTTTTCATGTGGCAGTGTCAAGAAGCTTGTTCTTCTGCTCATTTTCTCTTACTCATTTTTCGCGCCACATCACCAGCTTATCTTTAAGCAAAAGAGGGCAACATCTATATTTAAGTTTAGAAGTTTTCCAAAGCGATCCAATAGTATGGAGTCTTCACAGCATTTTGCGCTTCCTTTTGAATCACCGTCACAGCACCTCGAACTCCTGAAAGCATAACAGCACACAAGTCTGTCCCTATTCCCACACATGATTCAAGAGGAAGTTTGAGCTTCTTTTTTTGCTGGAACAAGATAATTTGCCCTATAGCTTTGCTAGTTAAGGACAACTCCTTTGATGTAGAACTTCCCTCCAACTTCTCTTCGGCAGATAATATTTTTTGTTTTCTCTTCAGTTTTCCTCATCAGACTCGTATTCTTCGTCAGTTCTGGAACAAGTCAGTTCCTCAAATACATCTACGAAAGTTACAAAATCCTCACGAATATGACCTTCATGAACGTATCGTAAGATTACACTCAGCTTTGAAAGATGAGAGGCCCGAACATTACTCAAAATTTGATCAAAAATCTCATTCCCACAGCATGAAATAAGTGAGTTCTGTGTTGTTTTGCTTATGTATGTAGCATTAGAAGAGGCTGACTGCAAATGTTGTTCTAATTTTTTGGCTCCAGCAGATACTCGAAAAATTTAAAGTTCCCTTAAATTTCCTTCGTTCACGGTCACGTCAGATTGGTTTGAATCAACTGTGTTTCTAAGTATAGCTCCATCATCTCTATGACCACTAAATGCTAGATTTTGGCGTCCAAGGAAGATGATGGTTTCTACTATGGGACGAAGGCGTTCCCTGCTTTCTTCTACCTTTTTAAGACGCTGCTGTTGTAAATGTTATAAGCATGATTTTCCAAGTCTCCCTTTTGTCCGGAAATATCTTTAAAGTTTATTGAGGGTTTTTTTACAGGGCTTTGTAAAGGCACGGTTTTTTGACCACCTCCAACACTTCCAGTGAAGAAGAAAGGGCAGTATTTACAAAACAAACCCTGTTTTGGCGGTGAAAACACAAGCCAAGAATATTTGCTGAGATATTTATGGCTAAAATACCTTTTGACCACCTTACCTTTGAGCAAGTGCGAAGAAAATGGAAACTTGTAGTCCTCTTTTGGCTGGCAAGGATTTGATAGAAGCTGATGTTTCGTGAAGTCATCAATTTGTTTATTCAAAAAATTTCCAATATCATAGGGGGCATCGGACCGATTACAAGACGTAGACTCAGGAACCGAGGGAGAAACAGGTGCAACTCTCGCACTAATTGAGCTCTCACTTCTCTCTGTGCATTTAAGAGAACGGTGAAAAGATTGAGCAACAGGATCAACATTATTGCTTTTATCCACTTTAGAATCAGAAGTTTCAGTAAAAGATAAAACTGGTCTCTTATTGATCGGTTGAAAAAATGAGTCAATGCTTCTGTTATTTGAATCTCGCTTTTTTGACGGACCTGGTCGGTGATCTCCCTATAAACAATCTAAACTTGCGTTAATATGAGTGGATATATTATGTGTACCAACCAACAAAAATGATAAAAAGGTAGACGAGAAAGAGCTAGTATCAAAATGGCAGAGCCAATAATTTTGAGATATTGGGGCCTTTTTGGATTACATCTAGAACGGTAGATACAAGAATTTTTCTATTATGCATATCATATCATTTAATACTTTCAAAAATAAATACCATTTTTTTTTTAATATCTACGATGCACGGCTCAAGAGATATTTAACAAATCATATAAAATTAGATTTTTCTTAAACAAAATCATCATCTTTTTGATATTAGGAAAATTCATTCCAAATTGTATTTTTGTAGGTACCACTTTTTGGAATTATCGATTATATTTTCAAAAATATGCTTAGGTACAGAAAAAGACTGCATACCTATAAAAAGCTTGCAACCTCGTAATCGAATCGATTTATTTATAGATTTATTAAATTAAATAGGTACGACTACCTATTTTATTTATTTATTAGCTGTGTTTTATTTTCCCCCAGATCTGATCCGGATTGGATTTTGTTTTCAAAATAACATGTAAATCAACAAATACAAACAAAACTGGGTCTTGTGTTGTTTTTGTTATACATGTAATTTTGAATGAAGATCCAATCTGGATCAGATCTTGGGGAAAATAAAACACAGCTATTATCAAATCAACCTTGATTGATTAAAAAAAAGTCTCAGCTATAAATTTTGTCAATTTCATTTTAATTGTTCAAGAAACAACGAAAACCACATTTTTGGGAATCACTTAAATGAAAATATTTTATTTTTACCTCATTATTCTTATAAGAATCCAACTTAAAATTTAATTCCCCATCGCAAAAAGTTTCTCTTCAAGAAAGATAAGATCCAAAGTGCCACAGTGGGTATCTCAAAATTATTCTTTTATGAAGTACCTATATCTATCACCACCAAAAATTTCATGCCTGTCACAAAATGTGCACAATTGACTATTTTGATGATAAAAAGCCTGCTTACTATTAGCTATTTTCGCCAAATAAATAAGTCTTGATAATATTTTAAAAATTGCTTGGATATGTACCTAGATACTATTTTTCAATCATTTCTACATATGTATTTCTCAGTTTGTTTTCTAAATAATTCACCAATATTTAATAACTTAATTTAAGAAAAAAAAAGGAAATAACTTATGGAATCGTAAAATATATACACACATACATATATACATACTTTCATACAGAGAACTTAGGTATATCTGAAATGAGAAGTTGCAAGTTGCTCTTGAAACTTCTATTCTGCCTTTGGGAAAAAAAGAAAAAAGTGTTATGGTTTTTTGTACGCAATTTTAAGAATGTGAATTGAAGTTGAGAGTACAATAAATTGGAAATAAATGTAGGTACCTACATAAATAACATGTATGTAAAGTGAAAAGTGATGCGTTAGCGTTTGCGTGTTGGTTGTTATGGGTTAAGGCTGTGATTGAACAAAATTTACTTTATAATTGTGAAGAAAAGAATTGCCAGAATTGCCCAGGGGGGGGGCAATTGCACCCATTGCCCTCCCCCTGTATCCGCGCCTGTTCTCATGTATCTTCTTGTCACCGCATGCTCTGCATAAGTCGTTCATACTGAGTTTCATCTTTTTTCTTGTGATAACCCAGTTGGATATGACCGGTGGTGATATTCACGAGAAGAGAAAGAGACTTTTTACTCTGTTGGATGATAATGTCAGTCTTTTGTTTACTGAAACTATAGGCTCTTCATTATCTGTTGAAGGTTATAGAGTGGGACTTGAACTATTGTGTCTGCCTGATTAAGATCAAGTGCTAATCATATTCTTGCCAGCTTGTCAGCGCTTTCATTACCTGGACACCACCTAGACCAGGAACCCAACAGAGCCTTATGTTATACTGTGTACTCTTTGCGACAGCAAGTTACAAGCTTCGATTTTATGTCAATGGCGGTAATCACTTTTATTGCCGCTTGGGTCAATAAAAAAAAAGGTGATATCATCTTGTGGTATTGTCATCATTGAGACTTGTCTAGCAGCTTTCGTCACTGGCAGGACCTCAGCTTGAAAGACACTGCCGTAATCAGGAAGTATGAATCAGCTGGCTAGTCCAGGGGTTGCTGAATAGAACCTTGAACCAACACCAGTTGCCATCTTGGAACTGTCGGTATATATTGCTATGATCGATTTGGAGGTTCACTCTGCTAAGAAAGGCTTGTTGAAGTGTAGACGGGGTGTTATGTAGTCAGTACATACTCTATTTCCCGTGTATTTCTGTAAAAGATGCGCATGATCTATTGTACTATGTATGTCTCCAGCTACCAGTTTGAAGTTTAAAGTTGAGTATAGCTTCCAGACACGCTGTGCGGGGTGAATCTCATTGCTCCAGTTATTCAAATACATGCTATTATTTGTACCTTGATCATCATGATTTAAGGTTTTGTATGTTTGTCCAATGCATTCCTCCAGACTAAGGTCTTAATATGGACGTGTAGAGTGTAGATCAGCTTTATAATTTTTGGGCTTGGCTCCCCACCTTTTATCAAATATTTTCTTGGAGGAGTAGAAAGAAAACATGGCCATATTCGTTCTTTCTTTCTTTAATGTTGAGACTCCAGTTCAATTTTTTGTCCAGGATCACGCCAAGATATTTCGCGAAATTCGAGATTTTGATTTAGATCCATTAAATTAAGAGCATTTTTGTTCAGTTTTAAGTCCATGTATTTAACAATTGATAATAATGCATTCTCTATTGTTCGCTTATTGTAGAGAGAAACTTACGTGTCGCTTGTAGTGCTAGGTCATGAGCATATGCTATTACTTGACCTTCACGGTATTTAGGTCTCATTAGAACGGCGTTCTCGATGTCTGGAAGGTCAGCAAGGGTGTATTCTTTGTCTTGGGCGTGGAGTGCTGTTTCTACACTCTAAGCTTTTGTATAAGCATGGCTGGACTGGATATGCGTGTGATGCGTATATAGGTACCTATGTATATTATGTCTATTAGTATTTCAAATGTATTTATGAAAAAAGTCGTGCTAATGTGCTTGGTTTTTCAGCTTTCGGAATAAATACCACTTTGACTTCCCGCTACGCCTTAGGCACTATTCCGCATTTCACAGTGAGCCATTACCGGGAGTTCGAGTGTTTCGCTACACGATTATTTTCAATGGGTTCCTTAAGAGATCCAAGAACAATACGTCTCCCAGCAAGTATTTTCCTGAGTCTTTCTGTTTCTAATTCGTTTGCACTCTCAACTTGACGGTAGAAGTTTTTCCATGAGCTACATTTGGCTCTTTGTGTTTCCATATTGAATTTCTTCTGACTAGATTTGTCCGTTTCCTAGCAACATCAAAATAATGTCCTTTTTTTTATGTTGCCAAGTTTTATTGTCCACCAAGTGGGTTCTTTTTACTCTGACCCCACGGTTTTATTAAACATCCTTTTTTGAATGCTTTACCGAGAATCTCAGTTAAGCTATCAGTAGCTTTGTCTGTAATTTCTTTTGTATTTGTAGTCGTTTTTTATTGATAAATGTATAGGCAGCACAACAAAATTTTACACAGTAAACAAAAAACAATGGAACACTGTGGATAAATTAGTATTTATAATTGTACTGATAAAGTTTTGGAACGTCTGGATTAGAATGAGGAGGATGTGTTCGGTGATATTTGTTCATTTTATGGTTTGTTTTCAATAGAGCCCAAATGATGTGGTTTGAAATATTAACCTACGATTAGACGGTAACCGATAATAAGTAGTCAATGGTCTAAATGTTGTCTCTTAATGAATTGCTTGTTCAGTATCTGTCATGTGAGAGTTTGGAATTCAACGAACGATCGCTGTGTCAAAAGATTAAATAGCATATGAAAAGTTAAAAAAAATGACATTATATTTTTTGTTCTAAAAAAACAAACAATCGGAATGCTTCGCGATGTCTTATTTCCATTTGCTGACAAGATAAAAATATTTCCATAGAGATAACCAAAATGTCATATTTCTATTCCTGGCGAAACCACACCAAATGCCGGATTTTGACGACTTACAAGTTTTTTGTCCATTTATATAAACTTGTGACCTTATCATCGATTAAATACTTTTGGACCTGCCATTTTTTTGTCATCAGAAAAACAACCCCACACCATCACACTCCCTCCGCCATGCTTAACAGTTTTTAAGCAGTAAGGTGATTGAAGTCGCTTGCCCATCACTACCCATGATATTGAATTTTTATTCATCACTTTCCATTTCTGCATGTTCCAAGAGAAATGTTCCTCTTGCAAACTGTAGTCGCTTTTTCTAGTTACGGTTCGAAATTAAAGGTTTTTTAGCAGAACGATAAGAACATAAATCAATGAGAGCCAGCCGACGAGATACTCGTACCGTTCTACTTCTAGCACTAACTGTTAATTTGAACTCTTGGACTAATTTCGGTGCAGATATGAAGATTTTTTTTTTTTAACTTTTCTTGCCAACAAAGCGTCCATTCGAGAACTTATTTTACGGGGTCGTCCGCCGCGATGCAAAACAGCTACTTCTTTTGTGTTTAGATATCGAACTATAATTCGCGTAACCGACGATTTATATAACATATGTACATCATTTTTTTCGAAGATATCTTTTTGTAAAATCTCCGAAATAAAATCATCTACAAAACGCTGTCTTAACGCATCACCAAATTTATTAGGTGCTATAATTAGCTTTTTTTCTTTAGATTGATACTCGTATCACCGGAGATCTGCTCTCAGTAAAAATATTTATGAAAGTGAGCTTTCAGGTCACGACCTTCAAACATTATGGTCAATGTTACATTTATACAATTACAAAATTGGATAACAACAGCGAAGTAACGGTAAATTTTTGATATCACTTATATTTTGTCGCGTGCAAATATTAAGTTACTTGATTTTAATGTTTACTTTAAATACACAGCTTCTAAAATATATGAAGATTATTTTGTTTTTGAATAAAACTTTTATAAATTTTAAGAAAATGCTTGGTTTCAGTCATAGTTGCAAATGCCTTGTAAGATACGTATGTACATACATACATATAAACCTTCGATTTCAACTCTATTTCAACTTGACATATAATAACGTATACTTTTCCAACGCATCCTTAGGCTTATTTAAAAGTGGATTATTTATTCTTAGGTGAATATTTCATATTTTGTTTTCGTTTGCTCTTACTTTTGTTCACTTAGTGAGTCTAAAATTATTTATAACCTTTATCTGTTTTGTTTCTGTATTCTTTCAAATTTATATTTTTTTTTCTATAAAATTACACATTTATTTTACTTCTTTTCCGGATCAGCTGATTTTGACATGGGCATAAATGCAAAGCTTAAAATATAAAATAAAAGTGTGAAAGTCAATAAGGCATTATATTCGGACTTGCATTGTTGAGCTAGCTATAAGATACGCCTTCAGTCTCTACTTCACATATAAATAAAATGCACGACTGGGTCGCACGAACCTGCTCCTATGTAATAAACTAGGAATTTTAAAAACGAATGTTATTAGAGAAAACTATTCAAAACGATAAAATTTAGTTTTTAAACTCTCTTAGTAGTAAGAGATAAAAACAAAATGCTATGCAAATTTGAATATAGGGAAGAACAAAAATCATAAGTCGTTGTAGTGGTTTCTTAAAAACATAAGCTTTTATATACAAAATTTTTAAAACATTTAGAAACAAATTTGGTACGCCAGCTTAAAGTTTTTCTTATTGTACGAATAAAAATTAAATTTTCAAAAAAAACATTGAGCAGTTTTTAGATATCGAATTTTCCAAAATAAATAATTTTTTTTTTTCAAAATTCAAAAATTATTTTTTTTTTCAAAGTTCTGAAATACTGTTTTTCAAAAATTTTAGGAGCGTCTCTACGAAAAATTTCATCAAAATCCGGTATACAAGTAATCAGAAATTCAAAATTCGAAAAATTCGTTCTATGGTAGGCACAGTCAGTTATCTTGATTTCAAATTGTTTTTTAATAAATTATAGATCGTAAAAATTTATTGGAAGAAAAAAATTTTATCGAAATTCTCGGAACTGTTTTCGAGAAAAATACGATTTTCGAAGACCATTTTTTAAGATTGGTGTGCAGGGTACCGTTGTTTTTAGGTAAAATAATTTTTTACTTGCGACTTATAGGTACTAGATATGTCACAAGTAGCACAAAATGGTATAATTTCGGTATCACATTTCTTAATTCATACTTTATTCCTTCTTTATTAGGTATGCCAATTTATGCCTACTTAATTCCATCTTAATATGATCTTTATAAGGTATTGTTTTAAAGAACTTAACTTCTTAAATACTTCTTAAATTCGCATTTCTTAAATAGTTTTTTTTTGTTACTTAATTCCTTCTTTAATCCTTCTAAAAACATAACTTTTTTGTTTTGGTCCTAAATCGGTATTTTTCAGATTCTTTAATACGTATTTAAGTCTTCTGAAATAGTATGATTTATAACGCCGTTTTCGTACTTTTAGTTTTAGGTGGAAAGCAAAATGAATTAACCGAATTTATTAAATCTTTAAAAAAAAAAGAAATTTTTTCATTATTGCAGACAAACAACAATTAAAATAGTATTTATGTAAAATGTGACTTTTTTGATGACATCCGTTTATGTAACTGACAAAATGTCCATACTTAATTCATACTTTATTCCTTCTTTATTGGGTAGGTGTGCCGATTTATGGCTACTTAATTCCGTCTTAATTTCGTCTTTTTTAGGTATTGCTTTACAGAACTTAACACGGTGTGTTTACTTCTACTTAAAGCATTCTTAAATACTTCTTAAATTGGCAATTCTTAAATCGGTTGTTTTTGTTACTTAATTCCTTCTTTAATCCTTCTAAAAACATTCCTTTATTTTTCCGATTCTTTAATACGTATTTAAGTCTTCTTAAAGAGTATAATATTAAAAACACGAGAGAGTTATTTGAGTAGCACTTTGAGACAAGATATTTTAAGTGTCACAGTGGCACAATATGTAGAGCACAAGCACGGCAAGCGAGAGGACTCGGGTTCGAATCTCAGTGGAAGCACAGAGGTAAATTAAAAAAACTAACTTTTAAAATTCTTTCATTCCAGCAAAAATTCACATAAAGACTAGAATATAATAAACAATAATAAAAAAAAAAAAAAACAGATAATAAAAAAAATTTATTTTTATTGTTTCTAATAATTTTTTTAAGACTCTTTAAGAAGGAGTTAAGAAGTATTTAAGAAGAATGATATCCCGATTTAAGATCATTTTAAGACTCAATTTATCTTCTTATTTCCTTCTATCGGACCGCCCACTTGCGCCTTTTCTCTACTTAATAGGAACTTAAATCCGTCTTATAGAAGATGTCAGATACCGATTTAGAATTCTTAAAGACTTCGTTAAGTAATTCTGTGCTACTTGTGATAAAAGGCAAGTTATGCATTCGTAAAAAAAATCGAACTCGAGATTTTGATCAAAGTTGACATTACGATGATGGTGAAGACGAAAAAAGTGGGTTTGGCAATTCAGTCCGTCTGTCTGTCTGTTCGATTACAGCTAAATGGCTCGGCCGATTTTCTTCAAACTTGGTAGATATGGGTTTTAATTTTTCACCTCCGGATGTTTTTTGATTTTCTAAGACCAAAAATAACGGTACCTGCCATACGATTTTTTTCGAAATTTTATAAATATTTTTTTTTCTCAAAAACTGTCCCAACGATTAAAAAAAAAAAAATCAAAAAAATTAATTTAGTTAAACCTAAGTAATGGTTGAAAAAAAAATTCCAAAAAATCAGTAGTTTTGGTACACCCCCTTGGAACCATTTTTTGGTTTTTGATTTTCTCAAAAACGGTACGAAGGATTTTGATCATTTTTTTTGCTAGAGGTATTTTTCTCGAAAACGGTTCCGAGAATTTTGCTTAAATTTTTTTCTTCTTATTATTTTTTAATATCTGTAATTTAATAAAAAAAAAAATTGAAAACAAGATATTACTTACTGTACGTACCATAGAACGATTTTTTAAAATTTTGAATTTCGCATTATCAGCACAACGGATTTTGAGGAAATTTCTTAGAGAGAAGCTTTTAAAAAGTTTAGAAAAATTTGCATTTCAAGACTTTAAGAAAAATATTTTTTGAATTTGAAAAAAAATCAATTTTTTGTTTTTTGAAAATTCAATATCTCGAAAACGGTTCAATCCTTTTTTTTGTAAATTTAATTTTTATTCATACAATAATTAAAACTTGAAATTGACGTACCAACATTTTTTCTTAAAATGTTTTAAAATTTTCTTGTATAAAACCTTATTTTTTAAGAAACCACTACAAAGACTTATAATTTTTGTTCTTGCATAAATCTATATTTGCTTGAATCACATGGCATCCTATTCTTACCTTTAACTAGATACTAAAGGAGTTTTTTTAAGTCATTTAAAAAATGAATTTTATGTTTCGCTAATAACATACATTTTTGAAATTCTTAGTCTTTTACATAGGAGCAAGTTCGTGCGACCCAGTCCTGCATTTTATTTTTTCTTACATCATGTAATTTATATTAGGAATCTTTTATTTTTCAAGTTTTAAGAAAATCGACCATGGGATTTTTAATATTGAGTTTTGAAAAAACAATTTTTAATTTTTTTTTTTTAAATTAAAAAAAAAATTTGGAAAATTTGAATACCCAATCGGTTGTACCGTTTTTGAAAAAATCAAAAAACCATAAAAATGGTTCCATGGGCCGTACCAAAAATAACCATTTTTTGGAAATTTCTTGTCATCCATTTTCTATCTTTAAGTAAATGAAATTTTTTGAATTTTTTTTTAAGAAAATTTGTGCGACAGTTTTTGAAAAAAAAAAAAAATATTTATAAAATTTCGAGAAAAAAAATCGTATGGCAAGTACCGTTATTTTTGGCCTTAAAAAAAGAAATAATGTGTGGGAGGAAAACATAAAAATAATATCTACCAAGTTTAAAGAAAATCGGCCCAGCCGTTTAAGCTGTAGTCGAGAAGACAGACAGACAGAAAGAATTTCGAGACCCACTTTTATGGTCTTCGCTATCATCGTTATGTCAATTTTGATCAAAATCTCGAGTTCTATTTTTTTTACGAATACATAACTTGCCTTATAGTACCTATAAGTCGCAAGTAAAAAATATCCCAGTTCAACCCTATTACTCTCCATGTAGATTAGTCAAGACTGATATAATAAATGACAGCAAATTTGAGAGACGTAACTTCATCAATATTTCCGACATCACCTGTCAAATTAAAAAAAAATTCCTGTTGGAAAACCTTAAGTAATTCTTTTTTTCTTTCTTTTGACTGCGGCCATTATAGTTTCGGATGGATGAGAACAGTATCCGGGTTTCCTTCCGTTGACACTGGAAGGTCATTATAAGGTGAAGTAATAGTTGTTGCTGTACTGAACAAGAACATCGCCCACTCCATCATCATTTACCATTTTTAAAGTCTTTCAAATGTAACACAATTGACTAACGCAAAGTTAAATTGATATTATTTTTCTAAAATGACTTCGTTCAGAAAATTATAAGTGTTGACTTATTAATAGGACACATGCACATAATTTACGGCAAGTTCAATAAATACGAAAGAATCAAACTAAAAATACAGCATCACTGTTGAAACCACACTATACATATGTTTTTATGAAGCATTAGCCTGCATGTAGATCAAAGCATCTTTGGAAAGTTCAGTGCAATCAAGGTCGCTTGGAAAACAATTTTGTGAGATCAAAAACCTGAATTGTGATTTTAATGTGAAAATAAAATTTCCAAAAATAGAAGAAAAGTTCGGCATGAAAAACACAACAAAATAAATATTTTAATACATTATGTCGGTTTTAGACTAATTTTCAATGCAGCTGGCTTGCTTTTGTGCTTACGTCTTTAATCTTCAACGAAGTCTTGAAAAAAATTAAAATATCGATCCCTGAAAAAGTGAGTTGATGATTATGTATGCAAAATTATATTCTGCACGTCCATCATGACGAAAAAAAATATTACACTTATGTAAACTAAATCTTTCGTCATATTTGCTTTGTTGTGGTTAAAAAGAAAAACCTCTTTAAATCCGTGGGAATCATGTTTACATGCTCATCAATAAGCTGTTTTTATCGCAAGCATTTGGATTTTATTCCACCGATAAAACCCAATAAATCTCTTAAGACCGAAGATAAAGTTTTTTTGCGCACGATATTTAAAAGGAAAAAAAATTAAGAAATCGAATACTTGCGAGCTAAAATCACATCATAAACGCTCGTGTTAAAAACCTCTTAAGAGCTTGCTGTTCAATTTTTTAAGAAACATTTTTATTTTTTTTTTATTTTGCGTTTTTCAATTAGGAAAATGTGTGTTTTTTTTTCCTCGTGTGTGGTTAATCGATAAAAATGTTTATATCAATTTATTTTAATGTGTGTTAGAAGCAGCAAGAAAGTTCAAATATAATGACCTGTGAAATAAATTAATTTTCAATAAAGTTTGAGTAGAAATCATTTGGAATAAATGATACATCTGGCATAATCGAAAAAGCATTTAAATCAAAGATAAGTAAGCAATCTGGATTTTGTTATAATTTTTGTTTTTTGTTTTTTATTAATAATATTTTAAAATATATGCGTTTTAGCTAATTCAAAATACATTGAAATTCCAATTCGCGGAAAACTGCCAAAAGATCTCGCTAACTTAATTTTATACAAAAAAAAATTAAATGCAGGTTTTGAAAATCAAATATTACTTGAACTTTTTCAAGTCACTCTTACACGAGGACTTTTTGTTTCCAAGTTCAATGAGTGGGAAGGTGAAATTGGAAATTGTTCCATTTTCACTCTAGAATCGAAGAATCATAGTGTTTGAGAGGACTTAAAAATACCGTTAAATGTAATTTAATTTAATAAAATAACCTGACTCAGAGTATTATTGAATTAGAAAATTTAATCAAAATCGGTAAAGCCATTTTGGAGAAAATTTTAGTATATCTAGTCCTGTGGTCCAATTCGCGCTGAAGTGCGCCATTTTAATACCAGAACTCGTATGAGCCTGTGGATAGAATTACTATGGGAAATTGTGGACATTCTCACGGAGTCATCTAGTTTGAATTAAGTTCAAAAAAGAAGAAAGGATCTAGTTACAAAATCATACGGAAATTGGATCATTCACTTAGCCGGACCACCACACTCATCCGATAATATCTATACTGTGCCAATCTATGCAGCTTCTTGATTGATACTGAACGATTGAGTGATCATCCGGCCTCTAGCACCATAAGCCTTCGCTAAACCCCTCGGTCCGCTAACATGGAATCTAAGGAGTAAAGCGGAGGGCACGGTACAGAAGCTATTTCATCACTTTAAAAAAAAAAAAAAACAAGTCTTTGATCTTCATTTACCAAAGTTAATCAATGTCGTCAAAAAATGCCCTTCCTATAATGATTGTGCATTTGCAGAGCAAATGGAGGACTGTTTTCTTTTCCTGCTGCTCCTTACAGCTATGACAATGAGTGTTGTGAGGAATGCCTAGATTCGCTGCATGATCTCCTTTTGGGCCAGTGTTTGCTTCAGCCAACTACGATCCTGGCTACGTCTTGCCTGGGTCTGTATATCAGGTCAAGTGTTCGGGATTTATTATAGGTGGGCCAAATATTAAAACTGCGCCACCTACGATTTGATTCGCTAAAAAAAATTGAGAGAATTTTGCCCTTCATAACTCCGAATGATCACTCTTTCCGCAAGTGAGTTATAAAAGGCTGATCCTTACCTGGCCAGCTCGTCCGCCCGTTCATTCACATGCCACAACGACCCGGAACCCAGGTATTGTGGTTAATATTGAAGCTATCAAGTTCATCCCGGCATTGCTGGACCAATTTGGAGGATGATGTCTATAAACTAATGACTTTAACAGCCGCCTGATGTCCGTGAGAATAGCAGTATTCCGGTTCTGGTTTGGATCTTGAGTACTTTGCATGCTACTCTGATAGCCAGTAATTCTGCTGGAAAAACACTAGGAAACTCGGGTAACCCAAACGACGTAGATAAAGGGCGGCCCAAATCCTAGTTTCTTTTTAAAAATGTAATAAAGTGAAATTATATTTTTTCCATTAGTTATGGCTTTATTAGTAAGAGCAAACATTCCCAGTAATTAGGGAACACAATGTCGTTCAAGTGGTTGCCTCCTCGGCTGGCTTTGCATTAGCGTATTCTGTCACTTCAAGCGAATAATCTGGCTAGTGCGCGAGATCGATGGCGAGTTGATGTTCGTGAATTGAGTCTCACACTCTTGGCTACAGCAGCTACATTCACGATCACGGGACCATGAATGGTGTTGACTAGTATACCATTCTCACGAACGCGAAAAACAGCTGTCAGTGTCAAAATAACCTATCATTTAAAAAGAAACCACTTGATGGCACCCTGTATATCCAACGTTACAGAGAAGGTTCCAGAACCAATACCACCCTCCATTTTGAGCCATCAGTAAAGACATTTGTGTCGAAGTCTTTCCTCACCATTCCATTCCTTTCTTGATGGGAACATAACCTTAAAATCTTTACTGATGGCCATGCTAAGTGTCAGTAGGAGTCAAAGAAAACTCTATTGGAATCAGCTCCGTAATATTGCTGATGATGCTGATTGATTCCTTTAGATACTGGATGCTTAATGCGTAAATCAAGTGATAAAAGTTACGGAAAATCGCTTAAGGCAGCCGGTGGGCAAGATCTTGGAGCCTCTGTGGTGCCAACGGTAGCAGCTTTTTGTACCTTCTTTAGTTTATCGATGTTATATGCTTTGGTAAATGCGGGCCACCATACGTGAAGATCGGTCGCACCACGGCTATGTATTTTCCAAAAACTCATCCTAGATTGAAAACCCCAATTTTTACCAAAGGTTTTACTACAGGCGTAGGTCTTCTTAATTCTTTCTTCAATATTAAGACTCCAATTCAACTTAGTGTCTGTTCTCTCTTCATAAATTTCAAACTTTTCTATACATAAAATTGATTTATACAGACTAAGTTTTATACATCCACCAGATGTTTTAACAAAAACTATAGGGCAAGTTCTGCATTTGGAAAATAGCGAAGACGAATAAAGTGGGTCCGACAATTCCGTCTGTCTGTCTGTATGTCTGTCTGTCTGTATGTCTGTCTGTCTGTATGTCTGTCTGTCTGTATGTCTGTCTGTCTGTATGTCTGTCTGTCTTTATGTCTGTGCCTCGTTCTAGAGCCTAGTCCACTGGACCTTTTTTCTTCAAAATCTGTACTTAAGTGTCTTCGGTGATTCTCTAGGGGTGAAATTGAAATTTTTTTTAGCTCTAAAACTAACGGTACCCCCCATATACACCCGTAATATATAATCTTATTTATCTCAAGGACGACTGTAACGATTTTGATGAAAAAATTAGGTATAATACTATGGACATGGACTACATTTTGGTCGAAAAAAATTTTGGGGGGAAATGTTACTAACGGTACCTGTCATAGAACGGTTTTTTTTTTATTTTCGAATTTCTCATCAACGGCTCTAACAATTTTAAACAAAAATTTTGGAAGAGCTCCTTTGCATTTGAAAAAATATTATTTGAAAATTTTTTCGAAAAAATAGTTTTTGGGTTTTTAAAAAAATAATACAAATTTTTACTTGCGACTTATAGGTACTATAAGGCAAGTTATGGATTCGTAAAAAAAAATTGAACTCGAGATTTCGATCAAAGTTGACATTACGATGATAGCGAAGACTATAAAAGTGGGTCTGGCAATTCTGTCTGTCTGTCTGTCTGTCACACGTTTTTTTCTTTTTTTTTTTTAAGACCAAAAATAACGGTACCTGCCGAATTGTTTTCGAAATTTTATAAATATTTTTTTTCTCAAAAACTGCTGGACAGATTTTAAAACTAAAAACACAAAAAAAATTCATTTAGTTAAATCTAGGTAATGCTTGAAAAAAATTTTCCGAAAAATGGTTATTGAGGGTAGCCCCCATTGAACCATTTTTTTTGTTTTTGATTTTCTCAAAAACGGTACCACCGATTTTGATCATTTTTTTTTTGCGAAGGCTCTTCAAATATTTAAATAGAATTGTGTAATCAAATTTTCAAAAAATTTGTTTTTGGATTTTTAAAAAAAAAAACTTCAAATTTTTTTTTTCAAAACTCAATATTTCGAAAATCCCATGCTAGATTTTTTTTAAACCTGATAAATAAAAGTTTCTTCATATAATCTACAAGATGTGAGAAAAAAAAATTCATTTTACCTTAAAATAACGGTTCTTAATGAAATTTTTTATAGAGAAGCTTCTAAAAGGTCTAAAACACATTGCATTTCAAAACTTTAAAATAAATATTTTTTGAATTTTTGAAAAAAAAAAAAATCTATTTTTTTCTTTTTTTGAAAATTCGATATCTCAGAAACGGATCAATATTTTTTTTTTTTAAATTTAATTTTTATTCGAACAATAATAAAAACTTGAAATTGGCGTACCAAAATTTTTTCTTAAAAATCTTTTAAAAATTTTGTATATAAAAGCTTTTTTTTAAGAAACCACTAAAACGACTTATAATTTTTGTTCTTGCATAAATTCATATTTGCAAAGCATTCTATTTTCGTTTCTTACTATTAAAAGATTTAAAAAAAATTAATTTGGTCCTTATGAACAGTTTTCTCTTATAACATTCGTTTTTAAAATTCCTAGTCTATTACATAGGAGCAAGTTCGTGCGACCCAGTCGTGCATTTCATTTTTTTTAAATATCTTGAAAACGGATACACGATTAAATTTTCAAATAACGTTTTAAAATGTATTTTATTGAATACTAACAATTTGCATTTCAGTTTCTTTTATAAAAAATTTAAGGAAAATTTAGTACACAAAAAACCTGTTTCAGTGTGTCTGTATGATGTCTGTACCTCTCCCTACAGCCTAAGCCACTGGACCTATTTTCTTCAATCTGGGTAGTTAAGGATCTTCGGTGATTCCCTAGAGGGGAAATTGAAACTTTTTTTAGCTCCAAAACTAACGGTACCCCTCATACACCCGTAATGCATAACATCATTTATCTCGAAAATGACTCTAACGATTTTGATAAGAAAATTAGGTGTAGTATATTAGACGATTATTTTTTGAAATTATTTCCTTAAATCAATATTATTAAATACTTAAAATTAGCATCCCAAATTTTTTTTGAAAAATTTTAAAGAAATTTTTTAAATAAAAACTTTATTTAATAATAAAATGATTTTTTAAAAGTTTGTTTGCATAAATTCATACTTTTCTAGAAATCAGACGACAATTTCATGCATTATCTCATTAAATCCATGTTTTATACATAAAATGTATTTTAAATTCTAAAGTACTTTTACATAAGAGCAAGTTCGTGGGATCCAGTCGTGCATTTTATTTGTATCAAATCTAGTTAGAGTTAAAATTCTTAAGTAAAGTGTTTGGCAATACGGGAAAACCCACTCAATGACTTCTTTAAGAATTTCAACTAATCTCTATGGTTCGTTGAAACTTGAAAGTGAATTGCAGATCTGATTCCAAATTGAGTTCTTTTCGGAATGAGAAATTTTAATCCCGAATTTACTTAAGCGTTCCATGCTACTCTACTTTAGATATGTTACTTTTTCTATTACTAACGAGCATAGTACTCCACAAAATTCGATTCACAGCACCATGAACACATGACGTCGCACGAAAATCAACAACATTACTATTTTTTGTTTACCAATTACACAGTTCACACTCGGACTTTACTAAAAAAGCATCATGACGACCTACTTGGTCGCGTTTCACCACACACAAAGTCAGGCGACATAGTAAATTGGTTTTATTGATAATTTGAAATCCAGTTGTAGACAAGGGTAGGCGATTTGGTCATTTTAGCTTTGTTGCTTTCTCGGAGCTTCCCTCCAACTGTGGTAAGGGGTCTTAGTTCAAAGTCGAACGTCCTAATTGACACCAGGGGCTTTGGGACCTGCTGATGTACCAGAGCGTTTTAGCCTGCTGTTTTTGTGCCGCCAAGGGCGTTGTACCTGCTGATGTACCAGAGCGTCTTAGTCTGCTGTTTCAAGCACCACCAGTGGCGTAGTACCGTCCGATCCCGTCATAAGCCCAACGTTCGAATAATAGGACCCGTTTTTAAAAGCCGAATTACCAGAAGCCAGATTATCCGAAAGCCAGTACCAGAATATAAAACCAAAATCTGAATCATCAAACCCTGGCCAGATCGCCGAGCAAAACCTCGACTGGAAAGCAAACCCACATCATAGGCAAAATCTATCAAATCTAAAGAGAATTCATGGTTTGATTCGAGCTGTAAGAGGTTATAACGGTCAGAGAATTAAGTTTCCGAAGTTATAAAACAAGCAAGATCTGTATTGATAATATTCACAGAACCAAATTGTCATGCAAGAATTTGGTTCTGTGAATATTATCAGAACAAAAACAAAAAAAGGCAAGTTCTTCTAAACAAAAACCTTTGTGTAACAAGTCAGCCGTGAAAAGTACTGAGATCTAAAAGTACGCCAAGTTCTTCCTCCATGAAGGTTTAATACCGAATATTTAAAGTAGAACAAAATTGCAACAGCTACAATAATAGAGAAATTTCATTATTTAATGCTTACTGATGGGTTCATTGGTCAAGTTTTTAAAAACCTTTCGAATTGGGCACAAAAAAAACTTGCCAAGTAAGCCCATCAAATTTCAGTCAGTAATCATTAAATAATAAAATTTCTCTATTACATTGTAGCTGTTTCAATATTATTCTACTTAAAATATATTCGGTATTAAACCTTCATGAATTGGGTGGATACCACGCCCCCTGAATGGAAAACCTCAATTTTTATTTTTGGTCCTTTATATGCAATTTGAGCCCTACCGGTCTACCAAATTCCATTGTTCTACTGCAATCGGAAGTGTGCCATATAATTTACATCAGTTCTGAGAAAGTGGGCGGATACCACGCCCCTGAACAGAAAACCTCAAATTTTCCTACCGTTCGTTGTGCAAAATTACAAGATTCTACGATGTCGGGAAGTGCTCCATAATTTTGATGATCTGTCTGTTACGGTTTTTGTGATTTTTGAGGCCTTTATCAGGAACAGCTTATGCTAGAAAATTGAAATTTGGTGAGCCGCCTGACTAGCGTAGCAAATCTTCGGAATTTTAAGTTTCTGACTTCATTGGTACTGAAGATAGGGAGGGGTCAAAAATCACCTGAGTTTGGTTTTACCGCAAAAAAATACTAGAATGTCCCAAAGGTAGTACACTTTTTTGTCATTTCTAAATAACGTAAGAAATACTACTTCGTCTTTAGGTTCCTACGCTCGTTTTCATTTATAATCCTTATGACAGCTCACAAGAAAAAGTAAATTTACTTGCAGCACAATTTGCTGTCCGATAGTTTCATGATTCTTTCTGTAAATGAGAGCTTTAATGATTTTATAGGATGAATCTTCTTTCCCACTCGTTTAGTTGCGAGAGTACTAATAGACTCCAATATAGACAAATCCGCTAGCCTGGATAGTATCATCCCAATTGTTCTGAAGAGGTGTTCTTCAAAGCTGGCGAAACCATTTCGTAAGCTTTTCCATCGGGTCTATTCTACAGGTTTCTTTCCGAGTGGATCGAAAACGACATTTGTCCACCCAATTTTTGAAAAAGAAAGCCGAATCTTCTTCCCTAACTTAATATCGCCCATTTCACTTTCATCCCTTATTTCTAATGTCATGGTAACCCTGATAAATTCTCAGCTCAAGAAATATCTTGAAGAACGAAAGCTTCTCAATGACCGACATCATGGCTTTCGTAGCAGTGGTCCACCGCTTCGTCTTATCTCCAACTCTTTTCCTCATATTCATAATCTCTCGTCTGAAACTTCTAATCAATTAAATTATTTTGCTGAGGACTGTACTCTCAGCTTTTCATATTCGTTTCCAAATTCACGGACATACCATTTAATTAAGAGCTTCTTTCTTTCGCCGCACTACACGAATGTGGAATATATTTCCCATTATGATCTTCAGACATTCAAAACCAATGCGAATCGGCATCTCATTTAAAATCCTCTTCAACTTTCCTATAACGCTCGCACTGTGCTCTAACATTTAAAAAAAAAATACTCGTTGTAACGAAGCGTTCCATGCTTCTACCAATACTGAACACATTGGGTGTTTTGATTTACCATGACTAAGCAGCCGCCGCCGCAGCACCGACCGACGACACCATACAACGCTGCAGCTACCAACGACACCAGTTACCTCGCCAAGATAAAGGGATTTTATACCTTGTCTTAATACAATATGCACAGTCACTATAAGATCGTGATGTCCAAGCCGGTTGAACATATTGTGTGATTTGCATTCGACCAGTATATAGTTCACACACAGTTTATACGAAAAATATAACAAGAGGACCTCCTTTCGGGAAGGAAAGTCACTTGTTTGCTACGGTCGAAGCTGACGAGCTATATTTTAGTTCACAAGTCATCTGAAATTGTTCGGCTATTTCGTTCCATCGGTTCGAAGAATAAAACGTCCTAATTGCCACCAGGGGCTTTGGTACCTGCTGATTAGTCGGTGTTTATACACTGGGCGTGCCTACCAGAGGCCTAAAACCTGCTGATCTTGTGCCTACCAGAGGCCTTAAACCTGCCGATCTAGTGCCTACCAGGGGCCTAAAACCTGCCGATCTAGTGCCTACCAGGGGCCTAAAACCTGCCGATCTAGTGCCTACCAGGGGCCTAAAACCTGCTGATCTAATGCCTACCAGGGGCCTAAAACCTGCCGATCTAGTGCCTACCAGGGGCCTAAAACCTGCCGATCTAGCGCCTACCAGGGGCCTAAAACCTGCCGATCTAGTGCCTACCAGGGGCCTAAAATTTGCCGATCTAGTGCCTACCAGGGGCCTAAAACCTGCCGATCTAGTGCCTACCAGAGGCCTAAAAACTGCCGATCTAGGGCCTACCAGGGGTCTAAAACCTGCCGATCTAGTGCCTACAAGGGGCCTTAAACCTGCTGATCTTGTAAGCGCCAAGAGCGTAGTCCGTATTTATAAAAGAATAAACCGATACCGAATGCCAGTTAACAAAGGAACCAGATGCCTGGATAAAGCTTTCTAGAGGAAACCAGCAGGACCCCGATACGAGGAGAATAACCGATGTTTACCAGGTACACCAGGCAGGGTGTAATTAATTGAAGTCAACAATATTTAAGTTGTTATATGAATTTAAGATTTGTTTTTCAATAAAGATTTTGTATAAGGTTCTAAAGACCTTCCTACTGAAGTTTCGTGTTTTTCTACAAAGCAACCCTGGGAATCCGGCGAGAAAAACCTCGGCTGGAAAGCAAAAAGCACATCACATCGTTCTTATGTTATCCCAAAAAAATAATAAGTATTACAAGAATACTCTCCAAATTGTGTTTATTTGTGGTGAAAAAATCAAATCAATTTAAATAATATTTCTTTGTTATATTAGGATTTTATTTTTACTCTAATGATAACATCTAAATTTGTAACTTCCGAGGATATTCTATTTTCGGACGAATTGGTAATGATACAATTGGTAATGAGCAGCTTATGTTGTTGAACGCTAATTAAGATTAACATATTTAGTCATTAATATTACTTATATAATAAATCCAAATAAATTGAAAATCGAAATAATAACAAAATCCCTAATGACTTAAAACGAAATCAAATATTTTTGAAAACCCTACTGCGTCCTATAATATTTTATTAACACCCAATAATAAACACAAGTCGGTTTAATTTAAAATAAATAAACACATTTGAAATAATGCATATTTTTTTAACGACCAAACTAAATCATGCGAAGATTTTTTTTATTTTAATTGTAATTATTAGTGCACACCAACCAATTCACTGCTCTAAAAACATCAAATTGGCGGATTTTTAACAAAATCCCTCTCCGCATAAATTAAAAATTAAAATTAAAAAAAAATACCGTTTTCCATGATTTTATAAACACACAACCCATTGCGAGAATTTGAATTTTTTTTTTTTAAAATAATTGAACAAAACGCTGCATCTAAATATAATTTAAATAATTTAAGAAAAACACACACTCACAATGTAGAGAAATAAGAAATTTATAATTTGTTTAATTTGTTTATAATAAATTTGAAGAAATTTGTTTGTACATTGAGCTTTGTTTATCAATTTGTAATAAAGTTCTGAAATATTTCTCAAATGCAGGGCAGACAATTAATCTCTGTTAACACTTGCAAAGTGTAAACTTGCTCATTTGGCAAAATATTCATTTACTTGGGTATTTCTTGTCTAGGTAATAAAATATTCATATTGAAATGAATTGAAGGCATTGAAAGAAATACACCTGTTTAGTTTAAGACAATGGAGATTAGAGGCTTGAGGTCTTTTGTGCAATTTTGGATTGTTGGGATAGTTTAATAAATGTCTATTCTATCTTGTTTCATATAGTTTAACAAGGATTCTTCTAAGGAAGATAATTATGTGGGAGGTGGGGTGATTTTACATTACATTTGTAAAACGCATCCACTGAGTGTTATTGGGAAGTATGTGCATTGAAATTGCCTTCGGAACAGGATCCTTCGTCCTTGAGTTAAAGTAATCTACCTTGCCCAAACAGATTTGAGATATTTCGAAACAATGAACTCGGAAAATTTCGTAACGATATCAAATTCTTTCTTCATACATATCTTTTTTTTTTTTTTTTTTTTTATAATCTACCCGCGCTCAAGGGATTATGATTACCCTTTAAATGTTTCAACACAGCGCGGGCGTGAAGTTACGGAAGAGAAAGAAGGATAGGAAAGATGTGTGGCACGATGTTCTGAGACTGAAGGTTGTTGTCTCAGATAATTTATCTCCAGTGATGGCGGCTGAACTAAAGCGGAGAATGCCGTGTCTTATTTCTATGCCGCTTATAATTCACATTATTTTATTCGTGTTCATCCTTGTTGGGTATACTAGTTTAACTCAATTACATGTTGTTAGTGTTATGCCTGAACAACATGCAATGAGTAAACCAGCAACCCATTGATGACAATTTTTTAGAAGGTTTTTAATGGAATTAAAACGACATAGACGACGGCAGGGATCGAACCTGTGATCATGAGGTTCACAGGCGACCACACATCCATCGCGACTTATAAATACATATACTAACTATAAGGCAAGTTATGCATTCGTAAAAAAAATCGAACTCGAGATTTTGATCAAAGTTGACATTACAATGATAGCGAAGACCAAAAAAGTGGATCTCGACTATAGCCAAAGAGTATCGGCCGATTTTCTTTAAGGATATCATTTTTAATTTTTTCCCCCTACACCTTTTTTTCTTTTTTTTTAAGATCAAAAATAACGGTACCTGCCAAACGATTTTTTTCGAAGTTTTATATATATTTTTTTTTCTCCAAAACTGTCGCACAGAATTTAAAAAAAAATTTATAAAATTTCATTTAGTTGAAGCTAGGTAATATGTATGTACATAGATACTAAATTTTTAAAAGATTTTTAAGAACAAATTTTGGTACGCCAATTTAAAGTTTTTATTATTGTTCGGATAAAAATTAAATTTACAATCAAAAATATTGAGTCGTTTCTGAGATCTCGAATTTTCAAAAGTTCAAAAAATATTTATTTTAAAGTTTTGAAATGCAATGTGCTTTAGACTTTTTAAAAGCTTCTCTATAAAAAATTTAATTAAGATCCGTTATGTGGATAATGAGAAATTCAAAATTCGAAAAAATGGTTCTATGGTAGATACAAGCTGTAATATCTTAACTTCAATGTTTTTTTTTATTAAATTAAAGATCATACAAATTAATTGAAAAAAAAAAATTTATCAAAATTCGAGGCGCGCCGTTTTCGAGAAAAATACGATTTTTGAAAACCATGTTTTTTAATTTTTTACCATTTGTATGGTGGGTACCGTTAGTTTTAGGTAAAATAAATTTTTTTCTTACATCTTGTAGATTATATTAAGACACTTTTATTCATTAAGTTTAAAAAAAATCTAGCATGGGGTTTTCGAAATATTGAGTTTTGAAAAAAAAAAAAACTAAAAATCAAAACATTTTTTTTTTGAAAATTTGAATACACAATTCTATTTAAGTTTTTGGGGAGCCTTAGCAAAAAAAAATTATCAAAAAATATTTATAAAATTTCGAAAAAAATTCGTATCGCAGGTACCGTTATATTTGGTCTTAAAAAAAGAAAAAAACGTGTGGGGGGAAAAGTCAAAACCCATATCTACCAAGTTTGAACAAAATCGGCCGAGCCGTTTAGGCTGTAGTCGAAACGACAGACAGACAGACAGAATTGCGAGACCCACTTTTTTAGTCTTTGCTATCATCGTAATGTCAACTTTGATCAAAATCTCGAGTTCGTTTTTTTTTACGAATCCATAACTTACCTTATAATACCTATAAGTCGCAAGTAAAAAATGTTAAAATTAATATATTACTGACTGGTACCTACCATGGAACCTTTTTTCGAATTTTGAATTTCTTATGATTGGCATGACGGATTTTAATGAAAATTCTTAAAGAGAAGCTTCTTAAAAGTATAAGAAACACTGCATTTCAAAACTTTAAATTTGAATTTAAAAAAAAAAATTATTTTTTTTTCGAAAAATTCAATATCTCAAAAACGGCTTAATATTTTTTTGGAAATTTATTTTTATTCGTTTAGTAATAAAAACTTTGATTTGGCGTATCAAAATTTTTTATTAAAAATGTTTTAAAAATTTTGTATATAAAAGCTTATTTTTTTAAGAAACCACTACAAAGACTTATAATTTTTGTTCTTGCATAAACTTGAATAACAAATCCAAAATGGAGTATCAAGTGAAAGAGCACGACGCGGACACTTGATCACGCGAGAAAGACATTTACAACCATCAAATCATAATACAAATCTTTACTGTTTACATTAGTTAACGGTCTTACTAATTAACTTTATCTATTTGTCCTTTTCTTAACCACAATAGCTTAGAAAAAGTTAATTTTGTATATAAAAAGTATTTTTTTTTTCTTGAATTCACTCAGTTTGTTTATTTTTTGTTAATTACATTTAGTATTCTTTTTAAGGAAAAAAAATATTGTTTTTAAGAAAATGAACTGGGCTTTAATAATAAGTGAAAAAAATTAATACTCATTAACGTGTTTTTTTAAATAATATGATATCAAAATGAAAAAAGCTACTTAAAAAAGGAAAAAATTGGTTTTGATGCAAAATTGCGGAGAAACGATTGTCCGCAGAAAAAAAGGCTTTGGACAAACTAAAACTGTAATAAATTCTTGATTGGTTATAAAAAAAATCTTACGAATCGGACGTAGTTTGACAAAGATAAAGCCAGTTAAGGGAAAAATAATAAAAACAGTTATAACTCGAAAACGGGACGAAAACGAGAAAATGACTTAAGTTTTTCGACTTAAAATGACCTCGGGAATCCATGGTTTTCATTTGGGGCGGTGACTGTGGGACACCCTATATATTTTGCGCGCACTTAAAGGACTATGACTACCCTTAAAATGTTTAAGCACAGTGCGAGCGTTTTAGGAAAATTTGGGAGGATTTAAATTGAGATACCGATGCACATTGTTTTTAAATGTCTGGAGGGAAATATTGAGCCGAATAATTTACTCGTATTACACATTACTGCAGTGCTGCTGATGGAAGAATCTCTGAACTTCAGAGTACGTCTGCAATTCTACTTGCATTTTTCTATTTACGAGGGTGGTCCGATAAGTTAGGTTAGGTTAGGAGGGGCATGCACAGCACAGAGGCTGTTTCATACACGGGGGCCTATTGATCAACTATGATCCACTATTAATAAAAGCAGAGATGCTCCTAACTAATGTCTTATGTAGACTGGTTCGTTTACGAACCAGCCTGTGCTTACTATAAATTTTCTCATATTTGCCATTGAGACCTGCTTTAGATCGTCCAGTTCTGCAACAAACCTGTTTCCAAAGTAACGGAGGCGATTATTTGTTTGGAGGTTCGGACAGTCGCAGAGCATAGGTGTTTAATGGTTTCAATCTCCTCGACATCCTGACAGCTCCTATAGAAATCGGGTGCAAATGCACCCATTCTAGTGGCCATTGTGCCAATGGTATAGTGACCCGTTAGTACACCTATCAGGATTCTAATGTTCTTTTTACTCAGCGATAAAATAATCGAGTATCCTTTTCATTAATTTTAGGCCATAAACTTCTAGAGATGGCGCAGTCGTCCCTGGAGGACCAGGAGTTATCGATTTGCTTTTTCGTTATTAGGTCTATTTTCCTTTTAATCACGCCAATCGGATTGTTTTGGTCCCATATTTAAATAGCTACTGCTGTTTTTATTTATTTGATACTGACCCTTTCCTTGCCAGTTCATCTGCTATTTCATTCCCTTCTATATTACTATGTCCAGGAACCCAGTATAGGTTGACTTGGTTAGTGTTACAAATATTGTTCAGCATGTCTCTGATAAGTACTTAGCCTACAAAAGAAAAAACAAAAATCTTGGAAAAGTGGCAATTTATTTCTTTACTTCTTCTTTAACCCATTTGAAGTTCTGCAAAGTATGCCTCTGTGGCGGCGATGACCTCCTCATTCGACTCAAATTTCAGCCCGCTGAGTGATTTTTTCAAGCTTGCAAACAAAAAAAGTCGAACGGGCTGATGATGCAGCAGTTAAAAGTGCAATTCGACATCTTCAAACACTGCTGAAGTCATCTCACGGTTGTGCTTGTTGTGCGGAGTGAACAAACGCCGCACCCATCGGCCCAAAATTTTATAAAGGATATGATCCACGCGGTCTATTGAGATGCCTGCTGTTTCTGCAAACTCGCGCACCTTCAATCGGCGCGGCGGTCGGCCAATACAAGATCGTAGATTTTTGACACGTTATCCTAAGTGGTAGCCATTTTCGGGACCTGGGCGGGCCTCATCAAAAACCAATGTGCGACCAAACTCGTTATATCAACTTAAGCTGGTCGCCATCGAAGCAGAAGAGTCCCCGTACAAAGCATCTTAGCGTTCTTTGATTTCGCTGCGCGATTTCCCTTCCAAAAACAAGAATCGATTCACCAACCGATATTACTCTTTTTCCATTTTTCTAAGATTCGCGGACAAGCTGGCTTCCACACGTGGTCAAAACAAAACTACGAGTCCAATTCAGCTGAAATTTTGACAGTACACTCAAAGAAATTTCCTGGTCACTGTTATCAAATTTCCTGTATTATTCTACCAGATTACCGGATAACTAGATTCCGTCAAGACATCTGGTACAATATACCAGACATCCTGGTAGCCAATACAAGGAATAAAAATTTCCCCTCCGAAATAATTAAATCAGAAATCCTGGTAGTATGTATCTCCCTCCTGGTCCAATCTACCATGAAAATATAAATTGTGTCCTGGTACCTGTTACCAGGAAAATGGTAGCAATTACCAGAAATGTTTAGTTTTTTTCTGGTTCCTGCTACCAGGAGAATGGTCATATTTACCAGCGATAATACATTTTTCCTGGTAAAATCTACCAGGATTCCGGTAAAATGTACCAGGATTCTGGTAGAATATGCCAGGATTTTCGATGTTTTTACTGGTAGCAGGAACCAGGAAAGTGGTAATACTTACCAGGAATATTTTTTTTCCTGGTTAAATGTACCAGGATTCTGGTAGAATATACCAGGATTTTTTTCGTTGTTACTGGTAGCAGGAACCAGGAAAGTGGTAGTATTTACCAGGAATATTTTTTTTTCCTGGTTAAATGTACCAGGATTCTGGTAGAATATACCAGGATTTTTTATGTTTTTACTGGTAGCAGGAACCAGGAAAGTGGTAGTATTTACCAGGAATATTTTTTTTCCTGGTTAAATACACCAGGATTCTGGTAGAATATACCAGGATTTTTTATGTTTTTACTGGTAGCAGGAACCAGGAAAGTGGTAGTATTTACCAGGAATATTTTTTTTCCTGGTTAAATGTACCAGGATTCTGGTAGAATATACCAGGATTTTTTACGTTTTTACTGGTAGCAGGAACCAGGAAAGTGGTAGTATTTACCAGGAATATTTTTTTTCCTGGTTCAATGTACCAGGATTCTGGTAGAATATACCAGGATTTTTTATGTTTTTACTGGTAGCAGGAACCAGGAAAGTGGTAGTATTTACCAGGAATATTTTTTTTCCTGGTTAAATGTACCAGGATTCTGGTAGAATATACCAGGATTTTTTACGTTTTTACTGGTAGCAGGAACCAGGAAAGTGGTAGTATTTACCAGGAATATTTTTTTTCCTGGTTAAATGTACCAGGATTCTGGTAGAATATACCAGGATTTTTTATGTTTTTACTGGTAGCAGGAACCAGGAAAGTGGTAGTATTTACCAGGAATACTTTTTTTCCTGGTTAAATGTACCAGGATTCTGGTAGAATATACCAGGATTTTTTATGTTTTTACTGGTAGCAGGAACCAGGAAAGTGGTAGTATTTACCAGGAATATTTTTTTTCCTGGTTAAATGTACCAGGATTCTGGTAGAATATACCAGGATTTTTTATGTTTTTACTGGTAGCAGGAACCAGGAAAGTGGTAATACTTACCAGGAAGATTTTTTTTCCTGGTTAAATGTACCAGAATTCTGGTTTAATATACCAGGATTGACGATTGTTTTACTGGTAGTAGGTACCAGGAGAGTGGTAGTATTAAGCAGGAAAAAAAATTCCTGCTTAATACTACTACTCTCCTGGTACATACAACCAGTGAAAATATCGGCAACCCTGGTGTATGTTACCAGCACTCTGGTACATTCAACCAGAATAAACGATATTTGTACTGGTAGTAGGTACCAGCAGAGTGATAGTATTTATCGGGAAGAATAAAATTCCCGGTAGATACTACCAGAGTAAAAGATACATTGTACCAGAAAAACACTATTCCCAGTAAAAACTACCATTATCCTATTAGTAGATGCCAGAAAAAAGTTGCGAAAATATGTACATTTTCTGGTATCAACTGCCAGACGAATGGTAGTATCTATCAGAAATTGTATTTCACTTGGTCAAATGTATCTGTATCTGTATGGGAGAAATTGCTCATTAAAGAATTAATTAATGCTTAATTCAATTATTTTATAGCTTTTATACTTACCATCTTAAGTCTTACTGGCACCCAAATCTATAGAAAACGAAAAGAAAAGAAATCCACCCAAGGAAGAAACAAAATTGAAGCAATTGACCTTTATAAAAATAAAAAATGAAGCGTAAAAATTATTATAAAATATTAGTTTTTATTGATGTTAAACCTAACAGTCTTATTAATAAATGCTTTCATAATTGCAAGCTTTTAAAATACTAAAATATATACTTAAAAACTAAAACATAAATTACCAGTTTTTTTGAAATCAAATAAAAATATATAACATTATACATTTTTAAAGCATTATCATATCTACTAAATACCGATGGTAAGATATTTTAATGGAAGATTTATAATAAAAATATATAAAATCTTTTACGGAGTGTTTGCTTGCATATCATCATTTTGGGCTGATTTGGACTTCAGGAATTTCAATAATGAACGAACTTTTGAGTTTGTTCCGGCTTTGTTGATTTGGTAGAAGTAGTGATGGCCTTATCAGTTATTTTTGAATAACTGTTATAACAGTTCCAGTTATTTCGTGATAACAGTTATTCTTATCAGTTATTGGGTATCGTTTATTTTGAATAATAAAGACAAACAGCCGTATCTATAAGATTTTCTTAAACTGCATCTTAGAGGTTATTTAGTTAAGCATACTTAAATATTTAATTTGCCTTTAAATGACGAAACTTCAATTCGTATCTATAATCGATTCTTCGTTGGTACTTAACTAAACAATGGTTATGTCACGTAACGTAAAAGAATGTAAAAATCTAGTACAAAAAAAAACAAATTCTGCTTCATTTTATACAACACAGCTGTTTTGTGCCACTTTCAATCAGTAAATATTTGGAACACATTTTTTTATTTGTGAAATAGAAAAAAAATGGCCATGGAACACAAACCCACACCCGCCGCCACAAACAAAAGAAAAAAATCTGAAAATTGGAATGCTTCCGACAAGAAAACTTTTTTTATTTTATTTGCAATAATACACAACACTACAAAACAAATTATTTTATGCACAGATTCTCTTCCAACAACGAGGAATAAAGTTAGTGTCGATACAAACACTTCAAAGGCTAAGCGGAAAGCGTTGACGAAATTTCTTCGCGCGTACACGTTCTTTAATCAATACAAATTTTCGGTTTCTTAACTATTTGCATTTTCTAATTCTAAAATATCACAACAAACAATACAAACTCACAATTTGAAACTTCAAAATTTCAAAGATGACAATTGATATGTCAAAATACATTTTAAAATGCCTCTAAGTGATCCTTAAACGCGGTTGATGGCGTTTAAGTTAAGAGGCCTTTAAGTAACGTTACTTAAATGTGAAAATTGATTATAGATACCGATTTCATACTTAAGAGCTATTTAGAGGTATTTTAAAGTTAAGTAACCTTTAAGATTTGTTTATAGATTCGCCTGAAATTATTTATTTATTTATTTAATTGATTAATTTAATCATTTAAAAATGCAATATATTCAGTAGGAACATCAGTTAGTACTTCAATTTTGAAACACAAATAAAATTATTAATTCTAAAATATTAGGTAAAGTTAAAGCAAACAAAATATTTTTATAAAATTGATATCTACATAAAGGAACTATGGACTTAAAACTTATTATTATAAATAGAACTTATAAATTAAAAACATTAAAATCAACAAAAAATTCATAACATTTTTTCTTAATTTTATCTTACATCAGATAAAATAAGGCTTACTTTCGAGAATAGCCTCTCACAAGGCACCGAAAATGCCGGCGGACATAACCTAATGTTTCCTTTTCAAAAGTTCCTGGTCTAAATATATTTGCTCCTCAACTAGGGCTTTAGACCTAAATAAGCTACGTACATATAATTTTGAGTAAATGCGCTCAACCGTTACTTCCTATATGTATTTATATCTGGACAGACTGCATAACAAAACCACTTTTTCAAATGCTATATTATTGTTAGTTTTCATTAAAATTGAAAGTTAAAAAAAAATTGTCGCGAAACCAATACGCACCCTATTTAAGGTGTAATTTTTCTTTTCAGCAAAATTCACCCAAAATCAGTGACAATTTTTTTTTTCGCCTAGGTAAATAAGTGTAAATAAGTGATATCAATTCTGTGACATTAAATTTATTACACGACTGGAAAACACGAACTTGCTTTTTCAGTATAAAGTGCGTATTTAAATTATATGGCATTAGTTTATTTATCATGATAAAAATTGTAATGTTAACGTAAAAGTGTGAATAAATTCAAAAGATAGATTTTGTTAATGACATAGTTATTATTTAAATTTAAAAATATGAAGCACTTGTGTCTAAAACGTGAACATAGTTGGTAAAGCCACAAAGGGGATATCTACATATGTAATGTATATGAGAAAAACCAAAAAATAAAAATAACTTCGATTCCTCAAAAAAATTCAAGCAGTATTGAACCTAGACTAGATACCTAAGTTTGAAAATTTTCTTTTATCCTCTGTGGCGAATTACATTAAGAATTAAGATTCTCTGTACAAAATTTCTATCGTCCTAGAACTCAAAACATTACAGGCGCAGTCGGACAAACAAATCAAACCTACCATCGACCCATCCTTCGAACTTTTTTTAAACAATTTTTGCACTTGCACGAAATCGAAACGAGACGATGATAGACAAATAATTACCTACCTTCAATGTGTGAACTGTGCAGTTTGTTTTACTAAAAAAACTAATAGAGAAACAACACGAAATAAAAATACAATGTCACCTCACATTACTGTAGAGGTTTTGTCGTATGTTTCCTCCGAATGTAATACATATTTAACTTAAAATTGAAATTTTAAGAAACCCTTACAAAATAATATTTAAGTTGAAAGATATGTGCATTGTATCAAATATCATTAATGTAAAATCATAACGAAATAAAAATCTATCTATCTATCTTTACTTTATAGTACCTAATTTTATATAAATAGTTAACCGCACTATTCTAAAGGACAACGAACTATGAAACTTTATATAACAAACTTCCATACAAAACACGGAACAAAATAGTATCAAAAGTTGTCGCCGTTGTATCTTTTCATATTTCTTAACTTCTGAATTCAATCTATGTATACAAATTGAAAGAATACTTGAATACCTACTAAGTAGAATAACTTATACTCTCAAACCAGTCAAACATAAAGAACTGGTAACAAAAAATCTCCCCAATACCCCAGGTCCAGTTACCAAAATAACTTATGAGTATTACAGAAACTGTTCTGTCTTCGCAGTTGCGCAGTTCATGTTTCCAGTTCCTGTTCCCAGTTCCTGTTCCCAGTTGCTGTTCCCAGTTGCTGTTCCCAGTTGCTGTTCCCAGTTACTGTTTCCAGTTGTTGGTAAAAGAAAATATCTCCCAGTTAATATAATAACTGGTTAAAGTAGAGTTCTTGGGTAATATAAGAACTGGTTACAAAACGAAAGAGTTATCTAGGTTTATTAAATATTTTATATATTCAAAGTTATTATGGAACTTAAGGGCTTGCAATTTCTATGATATCAATATCTCTTCCGTAGTAATTTTTTTTTCGATTTTCTAAGGGTTTTTCAATCCATCGTCATCGTAGCCATCCTTTGATGGAATTTGACAGTTGATGGCTCGACAGATAGCGGACAAACTATATTTTGACATGAGGAGAATATTTCCTTACAAATGTCAACCAATTGCCCAAAAAAAGCATTTTTCCGGAGCAGAAAATAAAATTCTAAATTTTTCGTGTTTTTTAGAGGTTTTTTAATCCATCGTCATCGTAGCCATCCTTTGATGGAATTTGACAGTTGATGGCTAGACAGATAGCGGACAAACTATATTTTGACATGAGGAGAATATTTCCTTACAAATGTCAACGAATTGCCCAAAAAAAAGCATTTTTCCGGAGCAGAAAATAAAATTCTAAATTTTTCGTGTTTTTTAGAGGTTTTTTAATCCATAGTCATCGTAGCCATCCTTTGATGGAATTTGACAGTTGATGACTAGACAGATAGCGGACAAACTATATTTTGACATGAGGAGAATATTTCCTTACAAATGTCAACGAATTGCCCAAAAAAAGCATTTTTCCGGAGCAGAAAATAAAATTCTAAATTTTTCGTGTTTTTTAGAGGTTTTTTAATCCGTCGTCATCGTAGCCATCCTTTGATGGAATTTGACAGTTGATGGCTCGACAGATAGCGGACAAACTATATTTTGACATGAGGAGAATATTTCCTTACAAATGTCAACGAATTGCACAAAAAAGCATTTTTCCGGAGCAGAAAATAAAATTTTTCGTGTTTTTTAGAGGTTTTTTAATCCATCGTCATCGTAGCCATCCTTTGATGGAATTTGACAGTTGATGGCTCGACAGATAGCGGACAAACTATATTTTGACATGAGGAGAATATTTCCTTACAAATGTCAACGAATTGCCCAAAAAAAGCATTTTTCCGGAGCAGAAAATAAAATTCTAAATTTTTCGTGTTTTTTAGAGGTTTTTTAATCCATCGTCATCGTAGCCCATCCATTGATGGAATTTGACAGTTGAGGGCTTGACAGTAGGCTGTCCCGTTGTTGTATGGAGAAAACAAAATTCTCGAATTTTTTATCGAAAGGGGTATCAAAAGTTGCGTATTAACGAGTAGATTCTGAATATGTTCCTCCTTTTTAATTTGGACATAACTTTTGGGGCTCTACCGTGGCTTAAAGATCTAAAAATAAGGTAAAAGACTACATTTTAAGATCTTTAAGCCGCGGTAGAGCCCCAAAAGTTATGTCCAAATTAAAAAGGAGGAACATATTCAGAATCTACTCGTTAATACGCAACTTTTGATACCCCTTTCGATAAAAAATTCGAGAATTTTGTTTTCTTCATACAACAACGGGACAGCCTACTTGACAGGTAGCGGACAAATTATATTTGACGTGAAGAGATTATTTCTTTACAAATGTCAACCGATTGCCAGAAATCATATTTTTTAGAGTAATAAATAAAAAGCAAATATTTTCAAATTTTTTTATTCATTCTTTCAATAAAATGAGTTTTTCTAAGAACTAGTTACCCTTATCTGTTATGGTTGTATTCAACATCAACAATTTTAATAACTACTTGCTTTAAAAGAGTAGTTACTACCGGTTATTTTAATAACTGGAAACTTTAATTTTTACGACAACCAAAAGAACTAAGAAGTTATTTCAATAACTGGTAACTTTGATATTGAGTAACCGGTTATAACAGTTACGAACGAATAACCGGTTGCTGATAACAGTTATCGATATATCGTCCATCCCTAGGTAGAAGTATAGGTCTATGAATTCCCAGAAGCTTTCGCATTGCTTTGGGTATGCAATATTTAACGAGAAGAATGTTTTCAGGCATACATCAATTGCGCGCTCGAATGTGAATAACTTAAAGTGGCAGTTGTCAAAATCAACATGGATTTCTTCAACTTTTTCTATCGAGCCAACTATTGTTATTACTGGTGGTTGGGATTGCAGGGTTGAGGCAGCCAATGCATTTTGATGTTCTTTGTAGTCTTGCTGTAGACTGAAAACTCTTATTGATGCTTCTTGGCTATCTGCAACCGTGAAACGCTTTTTGCTTTCCCTGCCGCTTGGTGGCAAGAGATAATGCAAGTGCGTAAAAACCATGGCGACTCTAGAATCTAAAATAAAAATAAGGTGTTTATGATAGTAAGGCTTAATTGGCATTTAGATAATAATTTCTAACTACATAAAAAGAAAAGAAATTATATATCGTCGTCGTTTTATGAAAACTCCTTAAGTCTATTTACAAAAAAATTGACTTAATTCTTATCTATTTTATTGCACAATAGCTACGCCAAGTCCATTCTTCAATTGAAGCTCAAGATCGTGCTATTCTGATAATTTTTTGATTTTCGTATATTAATTTCCAAGTTTAAATGCAAATGTCTCAAAAAACAAAACATGGCCTTATGGAGTTTTCATAGAAAGACGACAATATAATACATGTCATTTTTGATAAGTTATAGATAATAATTTATTCATGTTTTTTTTTTATTACAAACTTTTAGAAATAGTGCTCGTATGGGGATCGGACATGCACTTTAAGTTGAAATCCTGTAATTTACTCCGTATCTCGGTATTTGCAATCAGTTCCGGGAAAACGTTTTTGAGCATCATATTGCAAAACTCAGTCATCTTGGTACTATCCAGAATAGTGTCCTTGTTCCCAAACATTTTGTTAAAATCTGATTCAATCTACAAAAAAAAATTAAGCATACATTTTATGTTTTTTTAATCGTTTCCATACATAAAGAAATAAAAACTACTTTTTACGAGTACATAACTAAAGAAATATGCTTTATGCGTGACGTTAAATAACCAAAATTTAGCTTTATTTCATAAGCCATAGCGAAAAATGGTTGCAAAAGCTTAAGACACTTGTTAGCTTAAGCTCGGCTTTAATTTATAAGCTAGTAACTGACTAATGAATTATATTTCAATCAGAAGTCAGTTGGTGACTTATGAATTAAAAAAAAAATTATATCATCACCTTCTTAGTGACTTATGAATTAAAAATTATTAATTAAGAACCTACTAAGCGACTTATGAATTAAAAAAAAAATAAGTCATGACCAAGTGACTTATGAACTAAAAAAAATAATTCGCAACCTTTTATGTATGTGACTTATGTTATGAATTAAAAAAAATTCAAAATAAAATGAACGACTGGTCGTTCGAACTTGCTCCTATGTAATAGACTAGGATTTCTAAAAACGAATGTATGTTATTAAAGAGAACGGTTAATAAGGATCAAATTTATTTCTTAAATTATTTTGGTGGTAAGAGATAAAAACAGAATGCTATGCAAATATGAATTTATGCAAAAATTTGAAAATTTGAATTTCGAAAAAACTAGCTTTTATATACAAAATTTTTAAAGTTTTTTTAATTAATAATTTTTGTGCGTCAATTCAAATTTTTATTATTCTACGAATGAAAAATAAATCAAAAAAACAAATTAGGTAAGCCGATTTTGAGATATCGAATTTTTCAAAAAAAAAATTCTTTTTTTCCAAAAGTTTCGAAATGCTATGTTTTTTTAATTTTTGAGAAACATCTTTATTAAAAATGTCATTAAAATACGATATGTCCATAATGAGTAATTCAAAATTTGAAAAAATGGTTCTATGGTAGGTACAAGCTGTAATATCTTAATTTCAAAATGTTTTTATCAAATTAAAGATCAAAAGAATTTATTGAAAGAACACAATTTATCAAAATTCTAGGTGCCGTTTTCGAGAAAAAATACGATTTTTGAAAATCATTTTTAAATTTTTTTAAATTTGTATGGTGGGACCTGTTTTTTAGGTAAAATAAAAAAAATTGTTTTCAGTTCTTGTAGACTATATTAAAAAACTTTCATTTATGAAGTTTAAAAAAATCTAGTATGGGGTTTTCAAAATATCGAGTTTTGAAAAACAAACTTTGAAGCTTTTTAAGAAATCAAAAAAAAAAATATTTTTGAAAATTTTAATACACAAATTTAAATTGTTGAAAAGCCTTAGCATACAAAAATTATAAAATTCGGTTGTACATAGCGTTGCAAATTTTTGAATTAAAAAATCCATAAGTCAGAAGTCTGTAGATGACTTGTGAATTAAAAAAAAATAATTCCTAAGTTAGTTAGTGACTTATGATTTAAAAAAAAAATTAATTCATAAGCTACTAAGTGACTTATGAATTAAAAAAATTCAATTCATGAGCAAGCTAGTGACTTATGAATTAAAAAAAATTCAATTCATATACTAATGGATGAATTTTGATTAAAAAATTATTAATTGGAAAATTTATAAGCTAGCATGATAATTTTACGGCACAGAAAAGCATGAGCTCTACTTTCGTTAATAATTAAAAAAAAATTAAGTCAAAACAAGCTTAGACATTTCCAATCTACCAACTAGCTTATGAATTAAATTTTTTTTAATTCACAAGTCACTAACTTGCACATGACTTAATTTTTCTTTAATTCATAAGTCACTTAGTACGTTCTGAATTATTTTTTTTTTAATTCATAAGTCACTTACTTGCTCATGACTTAAATTTTTTTAATTCATAAGTCACTTAGTAGGTTGTGAATTAATCTTTTTCAATTCATAAGTTACTAAGTTACTAGTAGCTTTATCTAAATGATTTTTGTTGTATCTTCACTTTTTAAGTTTCTGAGAAAAAAAAAATATTTATAAAATTAAAAAAAAAATCGTATGACAGGTACCGTTATTTTTGGACTTAAAAAAAAAGAAAAAACGTGTGGGGGGAAACATTAAAAGTGATACCTACCTAGTTTAAAAAAATCGACCTAGCCGTTTAGGCTGCAGTCGAACAGATCCACTTGCGAGATCCACTTTTTAGTCTTCGCTACCATCGTAATGTCAAATTTGATTCGATTTTTTTATGAATACATAACTTGCCTTATAGTACCTATAAGTCGCAAGTAAAAATTAGTCATGATCAAGTTAGTGACTTATGAATTAAAAAAAAAAAATCACAACCTGCTAAGTGACTTATGAATTCAAAAAAATATATTCATAAGCTAATATTTGAATTCTGATTAAAAATATATTAATGGGAAAACTCATAAGCCAGCATGATAATTTTATGATACACAAAAGCTTGAAATTAGCTCTCGTTAATAATTTAATAATAATGTAGTCAAAACAAGCTCAAACATTTGAAATTTACCAACTAGCTTATGAATTTAATTTTTTTTTAATTCACAAGTCATCTACAGATCATGACTTAAATTTTTTTAATTCATAAGTCACTTAGTAGGTTGCGAATTATTTTTTTCTTAATTCATAAGTCATTTAATTTGTCATGACACAAGGTTAAGCTTAGCAAACAGCGCACAAGTGAGAAGTCAAGCCCGAAGATGGATGCATAAGATCCGAAACGCGTCGCTTACAATTAAATATAAAATTAATGTTGTGATTAAAATTTGTCGGAAACTAAATAAATAAAATAAATTATATACAATTCTAAAAATTTTTTTTTTATCGATTTCACATTTATTACTAATATTTTCTAATTCATAAGTTACTAAGAAGCTTATCACCCCTATTATGGTTGTCAATTATCAATTGATTTGATTAATAATGAAATTTGGTACTTTTAAACGCAATTTTATTTAAGAAACTATCTGACAATATTAGTCAATTTTCTTTCTGTTCACAATGGTAAGCATCATTATCAATGACCAAAACTTTTTTTAATTGGGTTATTAACACCCCTATTATGGTTATCAATTATACAAATTAAAATTAGACATTTAATTACCCAATGAAAAAAAGTTTTGGTCATTGATGATGATGCTTACCATTGTGAGCAGAAAGAAAATTGACTAATATTGTCAGATAGTTGATAGTTTCTTAAATAAAATTGCTTTTAAAAGTGTCTACCAAATTTCAATATTAATCAAATATCAATTGATAATTGACAACCTATCAATAATCAAATAGGTACCTATTTTATGTTTTTAGTATCATGCTATTTACAAACTACAAAAAATGTCTGTTTATTTAGTGCACCAACCGTAATTTTTAATTGTGTTCAGAAGCAAATTATTAAGAAAATTGCTTTAGTACGATACTAGTTAGAAAATGTTTAAAATTAAGAACGAGTAAGTAAACTACTTTAAATTTTGCAATTTGTAAGTAGCATCATACTATTATACCTTAATAATAGGATTTTTAATTTTAAATGTTCAATGTTAATGAAATGATAAATGTTTTATATAAATAATTAACATATGTACATAAATGTTAAATAAAATAAAAGCGAAATTTCCTGAAGAAGTTAAAAAAAAAAACATCGAGAACTAATGAAATAGTCTTATTTGCATTCGGAAACCACGGATCTGTAAGTCTGTCCCTTTTAAAATTTATTTATTAAATTAAACACCAGATAACCTCCAACGGTGCCGTGATTTAAGGCCAAGTGACATAAGGCCAAATTAAAAAATTTGGCCTTATGTCACTTTACAAAAGCGACAGAAGCCCATTTTTTTTAATTTGGCCTTAAGTCACGGCACCATTAAAAAAATCATTTTATGTTCACATAAGATTTTTTTAAGTATTTCGCAATTTTTTTAAGTATTTTATCTTATGTCGACTTAAGGATTACTTTTGTTTCTGTTTGCGAAAATATCTTAAGTCAACTATGATTAACGAATAGAAAAGTCTTAAGCCAATATAATCTTAAGTCTATTTTAGGTATTAAAATTAAGCAGAACACACAATCTTATGTGGACTTAAGATATTTTACCTCGTGTAGAGATGCATCTTTTGAACATTAGATGAAATTGTTTTTGTCTATAAAAAAAAGCAAAGGATGCCGATAACACAGAACTGTAGCCTATTAGAATGGAACTGAGGATCAACAGAAAAACGCGAAATATCTTTAGTCGACTTAAGTCAATTTTGATGATTTTTCAGTGCAAAAAACACTTCAATGCTGCCTCCCAAAAAATCAAATTTCAAATGTATACTTTATTCAACTAAGCATTTATATGTAAAATTTTATGATCTTTTTTTGAAATTAATTTCAAAAAGATATTTTTAATATTTCGGCTGTTATAAGGAAAAATATGACTTAAGATAGTTTGGCTTTTCCTTAAATTGAATATTATATTAATTTCCAAAATCTTAAGTTGAGATAAGATATTTTGCCTTGCGTTTTCGAAGGACTTTTTCAATTCTTATGTCTTTTTAAGATGAGTTGCGTGTGCAAAAGTGGAAAAAAAGAGATTTAAGATGATATTTAATATGAAAAAATCACATGTGTTCTATTGAGATTTAGTTATAAAGAAAAAAACAAACGCTTGATTTTCTTGAAAAAAAAAAAAAAAATTACAAAGAGAAACAGTTTAGTTTTATTTAACTTTGTTTTTAAAGTCAATGCAAACTTAAAATTAATAAAAAGGAAATAAACCAAATTACAATTCATTGGTGATAACTAGAGCAGAAATTGAAAATTGGTTCTACCTCCAAAACTAACGGTACCACACCCGTAATGTAAGATCTTATTTATCTCGAAAACGGTTCTAACGATTTTAATAAAATAAAAAAATAAGTGAGCTATTATCTATGGTCATGAACTATATTTTGGTTAAGACACCGTTTTTGTTTTCGTTTGTATTTTCGTCTTTCTCATTAACGGCTGTAACGATTTAAACTAATTTTCTTAGCAGGAGCTCCGAAGTTTAAAATAGTATTGCATATACAAATATTCGCAAAAATATGATTATTTTTTTTAAATTATTTCCTAAAATCAATGGCTCAAAATTCTAACTAGTACGATGTTAAAGCCTTTTTAAATCAACGATTTTGCAAATTTTATTCGAATTTAGCATCATACTTTCTCAACACTTTCATTAAAGTTAAAAGCATCGTAAAAGTATCGTGCTTTTAGAAACGCCACCAGAGGTCTGTTTACTTAGTTTTTTGCACGAACTGTAATTATTGATTTATGTGTGTTCAGAAGTAATTTATTAAGAAAATTGACGATACTAGTTAGAAAATGTTCAAAATTATGAATGAGTTAGTAAGCATATTAAAGTTAGGAAGTTGTTTATAAGTATCATACATAGACCTTAATAATAGGCTGTTTAAAACTTTGCGCTATTTTTTTTAGAATTGACATGTAATTATTTAATTGAAAATGGTATCCCAAATTATACTCTTGAAAATGTTTTGAGAAATTTCTTTATGAGCTTTATTTGCATATTAAATTCGAAGTTTTCTGGCTAAAGACGGCAATTTCATACATTTGAACATTTTGATCTCATTATATCTATGTTTTATATTTATAAAATGTATTTTAAATTCCAAAGCTCTTTTACATAAGAGTAAGTTCGTGCGATGCAGTCTTGCATTTGACCTATTTTTGGTTGTATGTATGAGTTTCATTTGTAATTATTTTTCAATAGTGTATGAAACAACACTGCCTGAAACACTAAATGAAAAAAGAACTGAATTATCAACTCATCCACTATAAACGTTCGCAAAAAAGGAAATCCAGAACCAAACTATGCTTAAAAATATCTTATGTCCTTGTTATAACGGGCATTTTGTTAGCTTTGCAAACGCTAAAATATCCTATGACTACTAAGGAGAGACAAATTTCAGTTTTAAATTTAAAAAATCATTTTATGTTCAAATAAGATGATTTGCGTTTTCACACTTTTTCGGAATTTTTTTAAGTATTTTATCTTATGTCGACTTAAGAATCAATTTTGTTTCTGTTTGCACGCGCGAAAATATCTTAAGTCAACTTAATATGATTTATGATTTCACAATAATAAAAAAGTCTCAAGTCAATATAATCTTAAGTCTATTTTAGGTTTTAAAATTAAGCAGAACAAACAATCTTATGTGGACTTAAGATATTTACCGCGTGTAGAGATGTGCTTTTTGAACATAAGATGAAACTGTTTTTCCCCATAAAAAAGCAAAGGAGTGAGATAGAAAGATGCCGATAAGACAGAACTCTAGCCCTATAGAATGGCACTGAGGATAAATAAAAAAACGCGAAATATCTTAAGTCGACTTAAGATACTTTACCTTTTCAGTCGAGATAAGTATTTGATGTGAGATTTTTCAAAAATAAATTTCATCTCAAGAACAATATCAGTTTTTGAAAATTGATATATTTTTTTTTTAATTTGCAATCATTCTCTATTTGTTTTTATGTTGTGTTATGTTCTTTATGCAAATTATTTCTTAAGGTAAATTGTGTTATTTATATTTCTTTTATATACATATATGAAAACGACTAGAAAGGGAAAAATAGTTTAAAGAAATGCCTACTCAAATAAAATTTACTTTGTTTGTTTTTTGCTTACGTATTCAAAGCCGTTTGAAAAGCTTATGAAGTGCCATTTTTCGTAAAACTCATTCCAAGTGATTAATTTACGGTTCGCATTTTTAAGATCTGTTTGCCGAATATTAAATGTGTTCTCCCATGCGTTTTCCTTTTCTTGTGCGTTCATTGTAAGAAAATCATGTCTCATTTTAGTACAGAGCTTCTCTGCATCTGCTGAATTTTCTGCGTCGAATTTTATCTTTTTTATAGAATCTGACAAACACACCTGATTTATATAGCGATATTTTCCACGAACATTGTGAAATTTGTTTGCAAGTGTGCCTGTTGCATTTTTCGCACCTTTCTTGAGGTAAAAATAATCAAGCTATGTGCATAAAAGAAAAATAAAAGCATACATTGACAAATGATATGCTACATAATTACTTACTGGATCTTCATTGAAAGTAGTATGTATTTCTTCAGCAAGCTGTATCAAGTCCTTTGTAGTAAAATTTGTGTTATTTGTGATTGAGTAATTCACAATCAAGTTCACAAGCAGGCTGCGTACTACTTTGTTGTCAATGTTTTTATTGTTCTTGTAATAATTTTTAATTGTTTCTCCATCATTGCAATTCAAAATATCCACCAATTTTTTACTGCCATTCGATGGAATGGGAGAAGAATGTGAAGTTGTTGGTGTCGACGTATTTTGAGATGCTGAAAAATCATCTGCTAGTGTTTCGTATGAAATAGCAGAAGAAAGACGAATTTTCCATTGTTGCCACATATCGAAGAAAACGATTCTACTTGCAGTTGTTATATTTAATGTGTTCAAGAATCTTTTCATGAAAAACGGATCTGCAACTTTCAACACGGGCACAAAAAGATTTTCATCTGTAAAAACAACTTTTGGGTTAATCTCAAAATATAGAAAAAAAAAACAAAATTTTAAATTTACCAATAAAATATTGGTGATGCTGAATCGGAATCTTCCACGAATTCAAAAGATTTTGTAGAGCTTCGGTTTCATTGTCACAATCCAAACAATAAGAATTTATTAATTCTGTAAACGAAACGTTTTCTGCAACTTTCTTGACTTTTGGAAAATCGTTTCCTGGCAGAATTTTTCCACTGTGATCTTCAGAAACAGGCTTTTCAAATGATACGTCAGAGCTCAGTATTTTGTCGCTTTCCTCTACCAACGTATATGCAATAAGCGATGGCAGTACTTCACTTGATGAAATAGTTATAACTGGTGGTTCTCTATTTTGAAGAGGTGATATCGTTTTCTCCTCCATGGTCGCTGATGAATGTGGCTCTAATGTAGTACAGTAAAACCCGCTTAAGAGAATCTTTATTTCAATTAAGCGGGTTTCTCACTTAAACGAACCCCGCTTAAGTGAAGAAAAATTTCGGAGTTTGGATAAGTGAAAAAAAATGTTCACTTAAGCGGATTTAAAAATTCCATTAAGCGGAGATTTAATGCTTGAAACAATATTGTTTTTATCTTTTGGACTCGCCTTGAAAGAAGTTAAATAAAATAACGATTTAATAACACAAAAATAATTTATTTAAAAACGAAAACCAGCAAATTTTTGTTCTGTTCCGATTCAATTTTTTTTTCACAAGAGTTTTTTTCAATGAAAAATATTAAAAATTAAGTAAGTTATCCGGATTTTTCGCTTAAGCGAGTTTCACTTAAGCGAAGTGTTTTAAGGGAAATTGGCCGGAAAATTCTTGGGGATGAACAAGTGTTTCAGGCAAGCGGGTTTTTCTCTTAAGCGGGTTTTACGTATCATAATTTTTCTTTGGTGACGACATCTTCATTCTTATACAGAAAATAAACATCAATAGATTATTTTTGGCCTTATCATCAGCAAACCACGGGATATTTTGTAAAAATTCATTGGAGGGCTTTTACAATGGTCGATTCGCTGTAAATGATACGATATGTATTGAATTGGTGTAGTTGCATTACCTATTTCGATTGCAGCGTAATGTTTTCGAAACGAATTTATTTTTATCCGCTGACACACCAAAAACGGAAGTGGTTCCTCAGAAAATTTAACTACCTCTTCAATTCGAAATACAAATGTATTTTCGCATGTATTATCTAGTAATTGTGTTATGAAGTACCCCTTTTTGAAAAGTTTTCCGTAATAAATACATTGAGTATAAGTAGCGAAATTTGAAAAAAATCCCTGTTGTAATTTGTAATTATTTATCAAGTCGAATTGGCATGTATTAACGATATGGTTATTAGCTAACGATACTGTTTCAGGAGTTCTCTCGTCTAAGAGCGATTGAGCGAATTTGAATTGAAATTTAAATGATAACGTAAGTGGAATATTTCGCCGGCTGTTTGTAATTCGGGCATATTTTTTAAACTCTTTATGCTTAGCTTCATACTGAAAGCACCAAAAATTACGAGGCACGCCTGACATTTGAATTACCAAGGGGTAATGAACCATAAAATGATGCTTGGGCTTTAAAGTATCGTTAAACAATCTCACATAATCAAGGTGATGCTGTCGTATGAGTTCTCTAAGGTGTTCAATTATATCATTAGAAATATTGAAATCCAGAAGAATTTCAATGATTTCTAGAAAATTCAAAAAGAAAGCCCAAACCTCGTCGTTTTCAGGTATGCGATCGGCTACCATCAGAGGAAAATGATATACAAAAGCCATCATTTCACGCGCCGTTTTTTTTAAATGCATATTTTTTAAATTATCATTCGTAATTGGTTTTAATGAAATATTTCCGATCTCAATTTCTCCATAGTTAAATGAATTAACTCTATCATTGAAAGCTTCTAAATTTAAAAAAAACTTCATGTCAAGAATATATCGAATGATGTGACAAATGTTGTAATGACAAACACCCTCAAATATATCATGCATTACATCAACTGCATAGTTAGAAGTTACGTTAAATGACGTTATAGAATTGAAAACTGAATCGTGATGTATGCCAGTTTGTTTGTAATCATTTATTGCCACATCTTCTAAATAGTTTTGCTTATTACGTAACATATTTTCAATTTCACATGGTGCTGTAGAAGTTTCTTTTTTTGGAAGCTTGCAAATCCGGCAAAAATAAGTACTAGAGCACGAAGAAAAACCTAGCATTGCATTCAAGCCTAAATTATCCCCAATTAATTTTTTTTTTTTTTTTTTTTTTTATAATTTACCCGCGCTCAAGGGATTATGATTACCCTTTAAATGTTTCAACACAGCGCGGGCGTGAAGTTACGGAAGAGAAAGAAGGATAGGAAAGATGTGTGGCACGATGTTCTGAGACTGAAGGTTGTTGTCTCAGATAATTTATCTCCAGGGGTGGCGGCTGAACTAAAGCGGTGAATGCCGTGTCTTATTTCTATGCCGCTTATAATTCACATTATTTTATTCGTGTTCATCCTTGTTGGGCATACTAGTTCAACTCAATTACATGTTGTTAGTGTTATGCCTGAACAACATGCAATGAGTAAACCAGCAACCCATTGATGACAATTTTTTTAGAAGGTTTTTAATGGAATTAAAACGACATAGACGACGGCAGGGATCGAACCTGTGATCATGAGGTTCACAGGCGAGCACAAATCCATCGCGCCACGGCCACCCCCAAAACAAAGTGAACCTTTTTTATTCCTTTAGACGTCAATATTTCAATACCAGTTTCTTCCAAAAATTTAATTTTTTCTATAAGTGAGTGAAGACATTTTTTATTTCCATACAACTTATAGTCCTGAGCTTTAAAAAGAGCAGCTAAAAATATATCGGATCTATTCGGAACAACGGGAAATGAATAATAAATAAAAGATATGGGATCAGCGTGAGAACCTAATGGATTATTTATTTCTGCATCATCCATGTATATAAAGTACGGTATTACAATTTCATGAGCAGAGAATAAATTGCGTTTTTCCTGCCATGCCTTTCCCTTGATGTAATGGGAAAAATTGTTTCTATCATTTGAAATTTGGTTCATTTCATCAATTGTTTTAATTAAAAGATCATTTTTTTCGAAAGTTTTTCTGAACTGAAACTCGAGCGGTAGAAGCACTCCTGTCGTTATGTGTTCTTCGTGGCAATTAATTCCCTTTCGATACACATTTTTTAACTCTTCATTAATTGTGAATTCATTCGCAACGCAAAAATAATCATTTTCTGTTAGCCAATGTATTAGTTGGTGATCAGTGCAACATGAATCGAAGGGATTTTCCACTGCCGAAATTAATGCTGAATAACGTAAGCGATCTTCGACCGAGTTTTCGGTTTTAATGTTAAATAATTTGAAAAGTCTTAAAATGGGTTCATGTATGGATTCTTTGACCATTGTAATAATTTTAGCCGCATCTTTACGTGATAAATTGTCCATGCTGTACAATTTTAAAGCAAAATCAATTCCAATATTATTAATATCAATATCATTGTCAATACAAGGAAGATCATTTTTAGCATAAGAATAATTAGTGTCAAGAGAACATGAAGGCAAATCTGCCACCGAAGATGAAGCCGGAGGAGAAAACGATTTCGAAGAACCTTGCAAACAAGTTGGCAAAAAAGAACTCGCATCAATATTTGAGCTTGACGAAAATAATGTTAGCCCGTCTTTTATGTGCGTTTTGCAGTGACGTGAAAAGTTTGAAAACGTGGAAGTAAATGACATGCATTCATTAAAAGCACACCGATAAACACCTATTCCATCCAATTTATGAACCAATTTGAAATGGTTAGATATATTTTTTAAGGAAGAGCAGTGTTGTTTGCATATAAAACAATCCATTTAGTTTTTTTTTTATAATTTTCCTAAAAGTCAGAATATGTATTGGAGATGATCTTTAATATATAATTAAGTTCGACTTGGTTTACAAAATAAATTTACAAACAAGAAAGTGTAACTCACCCTTGATTTATTTAAATGTACCAAATGATGACGCTGCTTTTCACTTGTGCTGAAGCTGATTTGCTGTTTAAACGGTTGACTCTTTTTTTTCAATTTTTGCTCTGGATCTTTTACCTCTGGGAGTTTCTTTATAGTATCGTGTTCTGCTTTAGTTTTCTGGTTTTGCTGGTATGGGGTTTGAAAATAGAAATAAAACATTATGTAAAACATGAAATGGTGTACATTATCTACTTAAAGTTTTTATACAGTATATTAAAAACTGTTTCAACAAAGACTTTTACATTTTCTTACTTTTGTATTAAATCATATAGTAAGTTATAGTTAACACAAAAGTAAGAAAATCTAAAAGTAATTGTTGAAACTGTTTTTAATATTGTATTTATTATATTATTAGATTAAATACATACAAAACCCCTTATGAAGTAAGGAATTCTTATAAAACGTTGGGTAAAGAATGGAATAGTCTTTTATTCGTATTGAAAAATAAAATGTATGTAAACTGTAAGAGGATAAGCTTTCGATTTTCATGCGAATGCTATTTTTATAAGAAAATCTAGAAGAAGTCTGTAGATTAGGTTATCTTCACAAAACATGTAATTTACTGGTAAGTGGCAGTTAATTGTTTAACTCATTATAATTACACAATTTTGCGCTGCATTTTCAAATAAAAATTGCAAATAAAATTTCGATGCCCATAAAATTTATTTTAATTTAATTAAATATATATTTGAATTAATAAATTTTGATTCTTAAAAACTTTAAAACTTATATGCAAAAATAGCATGTGAACATTTTAAAAAGTTTGAGAAAATCACTTACATATTTCGAAAAATGTTTTAAAGTTCTTTCCAGTGCACATATATTTTATTTTTATGTATATATATGGGCTTATCCCTATAAATTTTAACTCTTGAGTTTGAAAAAAAAAAAAAAAAACAAAAAAAAATTAAGGCACGCATGTAAATTTGAGTTTTTCTTCAATTATAGACCACGAATAAATAAAAAACTTCAAAATAACTCCTATGTATTGCTTGTTGAAAATTATAAAATAATAAAGTATAGAAAAATGAATTTAAAATAATTAATTTTAAAAGACGATCTAATTGATTTGGTTTTTATTTTTTAATCTTCACAGCCTCTTTTTTTTCAAACTTATTTGTTTAACACTTTTACCATTTTTTTTAGAGTTTCTAGAGCTTAAATTACGCTCATTGTAAAAGTATAATCAAAGAATGCTTTGGAGTGCTAGTAAAAAATGTGCCTTTTTTGAAACAGGTACGTTTTTTACGTTCGTTTTGTTAACTTCATAAAATTTGTACATATGGAGACCATAAAAAAATGCCCCATGATCAATGTTAAAAAATAGACACGAAAATTTGTGACAATTAAAGATTTACGAAAAATCACGCATGGCAGTTTTTTCTAAAATTTATATCATGTAGGATTATTTATAAGGAAGGCGCGCACTCAAAATGATTTCAATTAATTTTGACCTTCATTTATCCGAAAAAACAAAAATTGTACTAGGTAATCTTATGTTAAACATTATTTTTGCAATAATACAAAACGTTAATTATCCACGCACGCATCCAAAAGTCTCAATATTCGATGATTTTTTCGATTTCAAACACTTTCGCACTATATCGATGGTTCATTTTATAAATTGAATAGTTAAAACTCAATGATATATATAATATTTTAAGTTCCAAAACCTGAATATTTAATAATAATGTCTATATATTTTGACGCATGGCAAAAGTTAAAATTTGCACGGATAAGCCCATATATATATGTATATTGCTTTTGTTTATTAAAAATAATTCAAAGTTTATTGCTCAAAACTGAATTTTTTAAATTCAATTGTTAATCAAATAATGATGTTTAACTTTTGTGGGTGTATTAAATTCCTAGCCATAAAGAACTACATCGCAGAGCCCAATATTCTTTTCTGTCAATCCTTGTCTCAAAACTACGGTTGATTTGCGACAGAATTAATTTAAATGCAATACATGTGTATGTTTCAAATCATATTTAAGAAACAATTTCTTAAAAAAAATATAAGCGTCTTACATGTATTTGTATTATTTTCTCTCTTTATAGTATTACTACTTTTTTAATTTTTTTTATTTGAGTTCTTCCAGCAGACGGCTTATCAAGCCATGGTTTGTAAATCTTTTTAACACAACTATTATACTTTTAAATGATTGAAAAAATAAAGAATTTATCTATCTATCTATCTACATATATTTTCGGAAGTTGAGGAAACCAGAAGAGAATCGTAAGTTGAAACTGTTAATATTGAGTCAAGAAAAACAAAATCACAAGTTGAGAATAAAAATCCTCAAGTTGCGGTCAACTTCTAATGAAGAAAATGGCCCTTGAGCTATTTCGCGGTTTTTTGTCGATCCTCAGTGCCATTCTAAAGCGCTACAGTTCTGTGTTATCGGCATCCATCTATCTCACTCCTTTGCTTTTTTATAGACAAAAACAATTTCGCGTTCAAAAGATTCGTTCAAAGATTCGTGTTCAAAAGACACAACTCTACACGCGGTAAAATATCTTAAGTCCACATAAGATTGTCTGTTCTGCTTAATTTTAATACCTAAAATAGACTTAAGATTATATTGGCTTAAGACTTTTCTATTATTGTGAAGTCTTAAAAGCAACTAAAGTCATCCTTAAGGCTAGCCGCGCACTATCAATTTTAAGTTGCGAAACTGTTTGGTTACTTATAGAAAACAGATGAACTGTTTGGTTGAATGTCCGTGCAGTTGCAGATAATAATATGTTCAATAAAATGGCGAACTCATTGTAGGCAATCGTTTAGTTTGTGTCGAAACACAAACATTTTAGTTGCCCGAACCAAGCAGTTTCGCAACTAAAAATTGCTAGTGCGCGGCTAGCCTAAGTCAACATAAGATAAAATATTAAAAAAAAAATTGCGAAAAAGTGAAAACGCAAATTAATCATCTTATGTGAACATAAAATGGTTTTTTTGATTCGAAACTGACATTTTTCTCTCCCTAAGTAGTCATAAGATATTTTACCGTTTGTAAACCTAAAAAAATACCCGTAATAATAAGGACATAAGATATTTTTAAACGTAGTTTGGTTCTGGATTTCCTTTTGTGCGAACGTTTTTCTTTTAGTGAATGAGTTGATAATTCAGTTCTTTTTTCATTCAGTTTTGTTTCATACGCGATTGAAAAATGATAACAAAATGATACACTATACACATACGTATACAACATGCCGAGACAACTACAGCCAAATGAATTTGCACCTTGCAACAACAAAATTGAATTTTTATGCTGTGAATTAGCTAATATATACTTCATGTCCATCTAAAATAATAGACTAAGAGCCCACAGCAATTTTTGGGTGTGATTGATAACAACAAATAATTAGCAGAATTTTGTTGCAAGGTGCAAATTCATTTGGCTGTAGTCGTCTCGGCATGCAAATATAACATATGTATGTGCATGTGCACAATTTTCAATTTCTCCTCGAAATCATTAAAGGCGCTTGAGTCCTTTAGGCTAGGCGCGCGTTTTTAATTTCACAACTGTTTGGTTGCCAAAATGTGACTAATGGGGCTATTTGGTTTAATTTTCCGCGCAGGTGCATATAGTTGAATCGGTCATTTCCAAAACCGCATAAGTCATTCAATTAGAATTTTTCAGGAATCAATAAAAACTGTTTCATGCACAAAAATTACCACTAAAATACTTAATTAAGCATACAAAAAAGTCGTTTAAAACTCATTTGTTTGTGCATGAAACAGTTTTTATTGATTCCTGAAAAATTCTAATTGAATGACTTATGAGGTTGTTGGAATGACAAATTCAATTATATGTATTTTAGGCAATCGTTTAGTTTGTGAATTCAATAATAATAAATAATTTCGTGGCCTTAAAACGAATATTTATAAAAAATATTTCTGAGGCAAGATTTCTGTCTTATTGCCATGGAATATTCAGTATTTTTTTATGTCAATACATTATGAGAGAAACTTTGACCATAATTCACGTTTCCAGTTTTCGGCGATGCTAAAAATTCCGTGGAAAATTTTTTCCACGACAACCCCCAATGAATTATGAAAAAATTTTACTCAACAACGAAAAAAAGTTTTAGTTTGAAAATGTTTCAAGTAAACTGCAAAATTTTTTCTTTTACAAGTCACAACGCGCCTAAAATCAAAATGCATGCCGCATGGCGAATTGAGAAATCTTGCCTCAGAAATATTTTTAATAAATATTCGTTTCAAGGCCACGAAATTATGTATTATTATTGAATTCACTAATTGATTCAAATTTATAAACTAATTATTGATATATTTTATTTGATATGCTCACAAATCACAAAGTCCCTAAAATCAAAATGCATGCCTCATGGCGAATTGAGAAATCTTGCCTCAGAAATATTTTTAATAAATATTCGTTTTAAGGCCACGAAATTATGTATTATTATTGAATTCACTAATTGATTCAAATTTATAAACTAATTATTGATATATTTTATTTGATATGCTCACAAATCACAAAGTCCCTAAAATCAAAATGGATGCCGGCTCAAGAAATATGAAAAAATTGTTTCACAAAAAGAAGAAAAAAACTTTCTTCAGTCTATTTTCTTACTTTTATGCATATTTTTTTATAAAATATTGATAACAAACTACGTATAAGTATTACTTACCAATTATTTTGTCACTGCAGTAGTTTTTTTAATGTTTTTTTTAACGTTTTTTTAATGTTTTTATTAACAGGGAACGACCAACGAGAACGAGAACGACCGCGCACGCACAAGAACAATTAACCAACTAACTAAACTAATGACGCGACGGGGATATGATGAATGAGAATGACGATGGCGATGTGAAACATAATGCCAGGGCTGTTTTAGAGGCTTATGGTACAAATTTTTAATCGCTGCAAGAAAATTATTTTTACATGTAATTTGTAACAATATTTTGTTTGATAGAAAATTGTTACAGGTATTATTTCTGCGAAATAATTATACAAAAATGCAATAGATATTTTTTGTAAAAATTTGCAACCATTTTAAAGTTATATGTGAAAGAGGTTTCATTTTGTGTTCGATTTAAGACCAAACCGCACAATTTTTGTGTATTTAATATCCGTAGAAACACATTTGTCTCATGTGGTGTGCCGGCCGTATATAGTATATTTCCATGAAATATGGAGGGACAGACATACTTCACTCCACAACATGACACGTGAGATAAGTGTGGTTCTGACTTGTATTCATAGTTATTTTTTTTATTATCACGTCAAATAAACTAAGAATTGAACTTGAAGCGTTTTTAAAAAAATAACTCGTATAGCTATAACTTGGTATTTTTAAAATTAGCTATATTATGTGTTCAATTTATGGCTAATGAAGCCACAGAGTCAATAAACATTTTATGAAATTTTGTCAACTGCGTAAAGTCTTTTAACTACATACAAGTATCATGATTTTAAGAATAAGTTTCGATTAGGCCAAACAAATTTACTTAATTTTGACATTCATGAATTTTGCTTGTGCAATGGGATTTGGTCCATGTTTGTTTAACACTTAACCCAGGGGCTTCACTGGCAATATTTGAGGCAATATTGCCCCACCATCTATCGATAGGCAATAATCGTAGTTCCATTTCTGAGGCAATATATTTTTATGATTCACCTTTTCAGAATGGCTTCTCCGTGATTTTGGGTACCCTCTACGTTATTTTGAAACTAAATCTAAAAATAATGAGAAAAATTAAACATTTTTTTGAGTTAAACTTGTAAATTATGAAATTTAAACAGAAATTGCCTGGCGACAAAATGCCTATCAAAGTTATAAATTCCCCATTGCTAGTGAAGTTGCTATTGTCCTTAATATTGCTATTGGAGCTAAAGCGTTAACTACCAAAAGGGCCCATGATTAAGTTGTAGATTGTAACAAACCAACTTTCAAGTCAAATTTAAAGGTATTTGAAGTGCCTTTATGCAAAAAATATATGAATCCCCTTAAATAAATATCGATATTATTTTCATATCCATCAGTGTCAATTAAACGCAAAACCTACATAACATCTCTGTTTAAACGTTTTTGTATATTTGCACATTTCTGTTGGCGTCACTGATAATATAAACCAGGAGACTGGTATCTGTTACCAGTGCAAATGTTTTTTGTTCAGCGAGGGAAAGGGAAAAATACATTAAGAGGCTTACTTCTTTCTTCCACTCGTTTAGTTTTCCTGGTAATATTAATCAGGGGAATGGTACTATGAACCAGGCTAAGTTATTTTAAGCGGGAGAATACAGAAAAACAGGGTTGTAAAATGCTGAGTGCAGAACAGTCTGCGTTTTATAAATATTAAACTAAATCAGACTTATATATTAGTTGTATTTTATTTTCCCCCAGATCTGATCCAGATTGGATCTTTATTCGAAATTACATGTATAACAAAAACAACACAAGGCCCAGTTTTGTGTGTACTTGTTGTTATACGTGTTATTTTGAAAACGAAATCCAATCCGGATCAGATCTGGGTTAAAATAAAACGCAGCTATTATATTAACCTTCCGATGGCAAGCGGGGTTACCGATCACCCTACTACTTGAGAAAAACCATAATATCTAACAGAAAATGATTGCCTCTTTCGCTCGTTTATTATGTCTTAGATTTTAAAAAATCTAAAAAAAAGACTTTTCTCAGTTTCCTATTAATGTAAACATTCGATCTCATAATAAAAAAGAATTATTTTTCAGTTTAAATATTGTTTTATCTAAAATAAAAAGTGGTGGGGTGATCAACAACCCCAGTGGCTTTTCAATAGGAAATAAGCCTTGCCTTCAGAAAGTTGAACTATAACAAATGAATCTTAAGTTTAGAAAAATACACGCGTCAACATTTAGAAATACGAGGCACATTACCATAGTGCATTATCTCTTGTTAATTGGCACTTTTGGCTTAATGGCATTATGGCTGTTATCTGTATTAGTGAAGTTGCTTTATTCTCTAATATTGCTAATGAAGACACAGCGTAAACTACAAATAAGTGTAAATGATTAAGTTGTAAATTGTAACACCAATTTTCAAGTCGAATTTAAAGGTTTGTGTAAAAATTATCAGAATCTACTTAAATATATATCTTATCCACCAGTGTCAATTAAACAAAATACCTACATAACATCTCTGTTTAAACGTTTTTGTATATTTGCACATTTCTGTTGGCGTCACTGATAATATAAACCAGGAGACTGGTATCTGTTACCAGTGCAAATGTTTTTTGTTCAGCGAGGGAAAGGGAAAAATACATTAATAGGCTTACTTCTTTCTTCCACTCGTTTAGTTTTCCTGGTAATATTAATCAGGGGAATGGTACTATGAACCAGGCTAAGTTATTTTAAGCGGGAGAATACAGAAAAACAGGGTTGTAAAATGCTGAGTGCAGAACAGTCTGCGTTTTATAAATATTAAACTAAATCAGACTTATATGGGCTTATCCGTGCAAATTTTAACTTTTGCCATGCGTCGAAATATATAGACATTAGTATTAAATATTCAGGTTTTGGAACTTATAATATTATATATATCATTGAGTTTTAACTATTCAATTTATAAAATGAACCATCGAGATAGTGCGAAAGTGTTTGAAATCGAAAAAATCATCGAATATTGAGACTTTTGGCTGCGTGCGTGGATAACTAACGTTTTGTATTATTGCAAAAATAATTTTTAACATAAGATTACTTAGCACAATTTTTGTTTTTTTCAGATAAATGAAGGTCAAAATTAATTGAAATCATTCATTTTGAGTGCGTGCCTTCCTTATAAATAATCCTATATGATATAAATTTTAGAAAAAACTGCCATGCGTGATTTTTCGTAAATCTTTAATTGTCACAAATTTTCGTGTCTATTTTTTTAACATTGATCATGGGGCATTTTTTTATGGTCTGCATCATTATTTAAGCTATCTAGAGTAAAAAAATCTTTGGCTTCAATGCGTGCTTCATTATGTACAAATTTTATGAAGTTAACAAAACGAAGGTAAAAAACGTAACTGTTTCAAAAAAGGCACATTTTTTACTAGCACACCAAAGCATTGTTTGATTTTACCCTTACAATGAGCGTAATTTAAACTGTAGATATTATAAAAAAAAATGGTAAAAGTTTTAAACAAATAAGTTTGAAAACAGAAGCTGTGAAGATTAAAAATAAAAACCAAATCAATTAACTCGGTGCTTAAAATAAATTTTTTTAAATTCATTTTTCTATACGTTATACCCTTATACTCTTTAACAAACAATACATATGAGTTATTTTGAAGTTTTTTATTTATTCGTGGTCTATAATTGAAGAAAAACTCAAATTTACATGCGTGCCTTAATTTTTTTTTTTGTTTTTTTTCAAACTCAAGAACTTAAAATTTACAGGGATAAGCCCATATATTAGTTGTATTTTATTTTCCCCCAGATCTGATCCAGATTGGATCTTTATTCGAAATTACATGTATAACAAAAACAACACAAGGCCCAGTTTTGTGTGTATTTGTTGTTATACGTGTTATTTTGAAAACGAAATCCAATCCGGATCAGATCTGGGTTAAAATAAAACGCAGCTATTATATTAACCTTCCGATGGCAAGCGGGGTTACCGATCACCCTACTACTTGAGAAAAACCATAATATCTAACAGAAAATGATTGCCTCTTTCGCTCGTTTATTATGTCTTAGATTTTAAAAAATCTAAAAAAAAGACTTTTCTCAGTTTCCTATTAATGTAAACATTCGATCTCATAATAAAAAAGAATTATTTTTCAGTTTAAATATTGTTTTATCTAAAATAAAAAGTGGTGGGGTGATCAACAACCCCAGTGGCTTTTCAATAGGAAATAAGCCTTGCCTTCAGAAAGTTGAACTATAACAAATGAATCTTAAGTTTAGAAAAATACACGCGTCAACATTTAGAAATACGAGGCACATTACCATAGTGCATTATCTCTTGTTAATTGGCACTTTTGGCTTAATGGCATTATGGCTGTTATCTGTATTAGTGAAGTTGCTTTATTCTCTAATATTGCTAATGAAGACACAGCGTAAACTACAAATAAGTGTAAATGATTAAGTTGTAAATTGTAACACCAATTTTCAAGTCGAATTTAAAGGTTTGTGTAAAAATTATCAGAATCTACTTAAATATATATCTTATCCACCAGTGTCAATTAAACAAAATACCTACATAACATCTCTGTTTAAACGTTTTTGTATATTTGCACATTTCTGTTGGCGTCACTGATAATATAAACCAGGAGACTGGTATCTGTTACCAGTGCAAATGTTTTTTGTTCAGCGAGGGAAAGGGAAAAATACATTAATAGGCTTACTTCTTTCTTCCACTCGTTTAGTTTTCCTGGTAATATTAATCAGGGGAATGGTACTATGAACCAGGCTAAGTTATTTTAAGCGGGAGAATACAGAAAAACAGGGTTGTAAAATGCTGAGTGCAGAACAGTCTGCGTTTTATAAATATTAGATACACTAAATAAGACTTTTATAATTATTAAACTCTAAAAAATGAAACTTAATTTTAGAAAAATTAATTAAATTTAGAAATACGAGGTACATTATCAAAATGTATTATATCTTGTTAGTTGACACTTACGGCTTTATGGCATTATGGCTGTTATCTGTAATTAAGTATTTTTTTTTTTCATATGAATGAAACATAATAAATGAAAAATATTATTCTGTTTACTTAAGTGAATTTTCGGTATTTTCCCACTTAAATGAAAAACTTAAATGATGAGTAAAAACACCGGTAGTACACTTAAGTGAAAAAATCATTTGTCCCTCATATACATTACTTAGAAAAATTGTGCAAGGACGGAACCATAATGTACTTATACAAAAATAATCTTTTTTTCTAACTTAAGTTAAATTTTATGGCACAAAATTTTAAACATATGAAACGTTCTCTAAATCAATTTTAGAATAGGCGACGAATCTAAATATTATGTATAAGACGAGAACCAACTTTTTGGTAGTTTTAAAGGATATAAACTATACTTTAATGTTAAAGAGCTTGTCTTACTTTAACACCAGCAACTAGCTAGTTTATCTTTTAAAAGTATACTTTATACGGATTGACAATGGTCATTTCATGACAAAGCAAATCGAAGTAGAATATTAACTGATGTTTTATTCAATTTTTTAAAAGATGTGCTTTGTAAATAGACTCAATCATTGAATATTTGGATATAAGAAATTCGAAACAATCGTACAAAAGCGCTTTACTATCTTTAATTTTATAAAATAGCGGCTGGCGATGGAAAATGAAATCTACATACAAATGTACACATGTTATGTATGCATGCGGCATGCCGAGACGAGTATAGCTAGCCAAATGAATTCGCGCATTGCAACAGCAAAATTCAGTGAATTGTGTGCTGTGAATTAGCTATATATGTATATATGTATTTCATTTACATCTAAAATTATGTAAATAACTTTTAAAAAATCAAAATATGTATCTATCTAGGTAGCATATAAAATCTTTTATTCAATTTCATATTTACTGGTAAATAGAACCAGAAACACTGGTAAATACTACCAACAGTTTTGGTAAAGTAAACAAAAAATCTTCCGAATAATTTTTATCAGAAGTCCGATAATATTAACCATAGCTTCAGATTTCATTTTAGTGGTAAATATAATCAGGGTTCTGATACATGCAACCAGGAGGATTTTTTTTTAATTTATTGTTTTTTTTTTATTATTTACCATGACTTCTGGTTCCAGGTACCAGGAAATTCTAATAAACCCTACCAGGAATATTACATATTTAATCAGGGTACTGATAAAATCTACCAGGATACAGATTTTTTGTTTTTTATCAAAAAATTCTGATAATAGTTACCAGTTTACCAGGATTCATTTATTTCCTGGTTCCTGGTATGGGTTATCAGATTCAAGGTAAATCTACTTTAGCAAAAAAAACTAAAATTTTAGTGGGGATCTGGTAACTTTTACTAGGAAAATAATATTAATTAAAAAGTCCAATAATATTTGTAATACTTTCAAAAAAATTAAAAATACATCCTGTTACTGGTATCTGGAACCAGAAATCCTGACAAATGAAACAATTTCATGTTTACTGGTAAATGGAACCAGAAACACTGGTAAATACTACCAACAGTTTTGGTAAAGTAAACAAAAAATCTTCCAAATAATTTTTATCAGAAGTCCGATAATATTAACCATAGCTTCAGATTTCATTTTAGTGGTAAATATAATCAGGGTTCTGATACATACAACCAGGAGATTTTTTTTATTCATACAAATTTTATTTTAGATGTTTACCGTGACTTCTGGTTCTAGATATCAGAAATTTCTGATAAACTTTACCAGTAATGTTACACTTTTTTATCAGGATTCTGATAAATACTACCAGGATACGGATTTGCTTTTTTATCAGAAATACCTGGTAACATTTATCAGTTTACCAGGATTCATTTATCTCCTGGTTCCTGGTATGGGTTATCAGATTCAAGGTAAATCTACTTTAGCAAAAAAAACTAAAATTATAGTGGGGATCTGGTAACTTTTACTAGGAAAATAATATTAATTAAAAAGTCCAATAATATTTGTAATACTTTCAAAAAAATTAAAAATACATCCTGTTACTGGTATCTGGAACCAGAAATCCTGACAAATGAAACAATTTCATGTTTACTGGTAAATGGAACCAGAAACACTGGTAAATACTACCAACAGTTTTGTTAAAGTAAACAAAAAATCTTCCGAATAATTTTTATCAGAAGTCCGATAATATTAACCATAGCTTCAGATTTCATTTTAGTGGTAAATATAATCAGGGTTCTGATACATGCAACCAGGAGGATTTTTTTTTTAATTTATTGTTTTTTTTTTTATTATTTACCATGACTTCTGGTTCCAGGTACCAGGAAATTCTAATAAACCCTACCAGGAATATTACTTATTTAATCAGGGTACTGATAAAATCTACCAGGATACAGATTTTTTGTTTTTTATCAAAAAATTCTGATAATAGTTACCAGTTTACCAGGATTCATTTATTTCCTGGTTCCTGGTATGGGTTATCAGATTCAAGGTAAAATTGATCTTACCAGTAAATCCGATAACATACACCACGAATCTGATTGTCTTTACCAGGATTTCCCCTACCTTTTTTTCTACCAGGAAATCTGGTAGCAAAACTAACTTCCTGGTTCCTGGTAGGGGTTACCAAGATACAGATAAACACATTTTTACCACGAAATCCGATAACATACATCAGGAATCTGATAATATCTACCAGGATTTTCCCTACTTTTTTCTACCAGGAAACCTGGTAGCAAAAATAACTTCCTGGTTCCTGGTAGGGGTTACCAAGATACAGATAAACACACTTTTACCAGGAAATCCGATAACATAGACCAAGAATCTGATAACATTTACCACGATTTCTCCTGGTTGTATTATACAGAAAACCCGCACCAGGAAAATTTTTTGAGTGTAGCCGCCTTAGAGAATGAACTAGACGATAGTAAATCTCTCTTGCAAATATTGGCACCATCGGGCGGTGAGGCTAAGTACTTATCGGACGGCCCTCGTATGATCATATCTTCCTAACTATAGAATGAAATGCAGTTGAAGGCCTTGTAAAATTGAATGAATCTAGATTTCTTAAGACTTCCCAATCAACGTTCTGAAAGGAACTAGCAAGCAGGCGAGTAAGTTGTAGACGTGGCGCAAGTGAGATATAAGAGCTTGCGGCCCAAAGTGCGCGCAAACCTAAAAGATTCAATAAAGCTACATGCAACTAGATAACTGTCTAGTTTTGTGTTTTTTTCTTGTATTTGTGTATTCCAGTGGCTGGTAAGTTTTGTGTCAAGTATTGTAACATTCGGGGACTCCGAAAAAATTTCTGTGCTGTGTACATTCACTCAGTTTTAAACAGGCCAGCTGTTTTGCACAAAGTGAAACTCAGGGTGGTGAAAACACCGACTTTAACCTACATGGTTATAGCTTAGTGCCATTATTCTTTTCTCATCATGGTCTAGCCGTATGATGTTGCCTATCAGCTTCTACCACAGTATTGTCCCTGCACAAATACAAATTTTAATTATACGTGGTTTAGATTCACTTTTCAAAGGCGCATCATTCATACGTTATTTATTTATCGCAGTCCAAGTTTGGATTGTAATTCGTCGTTTAATTATTTCGATGCCCTGCCTGACTCTAGAAGAATAGTTTCCCATTTTCCACACAGTGATATCATTGTGACGGGTGATTTCAATGTACACAATTCTTCGTGGCTGCTTTATTCGGGTCAGACAACACCCGAAGAAAGGTATGTACGTCGAAATTTTTGCTGAGTTAAACCACCTGACTCAGCTTGTTGACGAGAGAACTCGGATTCCTGACGTTGTAGGTCAATTCGCCAATACCCTAGACTTGTTTCTTACCTCTGACCCTGATAAGTACACCATAAGTGTATTATCGCCTCTAGGCACATCAGACCATTGTCTCATATCTGCAAATTTCTCGTGTCAACAAATCCCAGTTAAAGAAAAAAAACCGTCCAAATAAGACGGGCACTGGTCATGGTCACTATACTTCCTCGATAGTGATGTAAATTCCAGTGCAGCTTTGGTCTCAAATCTGATTCTTTACGGTATGAGAAATTTTATTCCGAATAGGATAAAATCTATCAAACCGAAAGAAAACTCCTGGTTTGATTTGAGTTGTAAAAAGACTATCAGGGTTAAAGAATTAGCTAAGTTTTCATTGTTTTAAATCCTACTGAGGAAAACCGAAATAAGTTTAAACAAGCTAGAAATACCTGTAACATTCATATCCGATAAACTAAATTTCTATCATCAAAAATTACGTCAAAAAATACTATTATGTCCCAAAGGTAGTAAAAAGTTTTTGGTCATTTGTTAAAAAACGTACGAAACAGTACGAAATCCTCAGTTCCAACGCTCGTCTTCAGTGACACTCCTATTGTAAGCTCGATAGATAAAGCAAATTTGCTTGGAGCACAGTTTGCTATTAATTCGACGTTACCAGAAAGTGACATGACTGCTCCTTTATTTGAGATCGTAAACGATTTTATGGGACGAGTCTTCTTTCGCACTTGTGCTGTTGCTAGAGTACTAAAAGATCTTGACATTCACAAATCCGCTGGCCCGCTATTGTTCTAAAGAGGTGTTCTTCAACGCTGGCAAAACCACTGCGTAAGCTTTTCCATCTACTCTACAGGTCTCTTCCCGAGTGGATGGAAAACAGCATTTGTCCAGCCTGTCCCTAAAAAAGGCGAATACCCCTCCCCTCTAACTATCGTCCAATTGAACTTGCGTCCCATCTTTCCAAGGTCATGGAAACGCTGCTGATTAATCTTAAGCTTAAGAAATATCTTGAAGAACGAAAGCTCCTTAATGACCGGCAGTATGGCTTTCGTAGCAATAGGTCCACTGGAGACCTGATGGTATATCTCACCGAAGAGTTGAAAAATCTTTAAATCGTTTTTGGGGAAAGAAAGATTATTGCACTTGATATTTCAAACGCATTTGATAGAGTTTGGCATCGAGCTCTCTTATCGAAAGTGCGTGATGCATTAGGTATCAATGAATCTCTTCTTCGTTAGACTAGAAATTAACTTTCGGAACGTTCAATATAAGTTGTGTTGGACGGTTTGAAGTTCATAAAATAAATGCTGGTACGCCACAGGGCTCGGTTTTGTCTCCGACACTCTGCCTTATGTTTATAAATGATCTTTTGTCTGAAACTTCTAATCCACTTAATTGTTTCGCTCACGACAGTACCCTCAGCTTTTCATATTAGTTTTTGGACTCACATCCTTGTCCTTCGGATTTGGACTTCCACCGGCAGCGTATGATATGCTCACAAAATTCTGATCTTGACAGCATTGTCCAATGGGGAATCAGAAACCGTGCAGAATTTAATGCTTCGAAAACTAAATGTTGCTTACTGTCGCAAACGAATAACTCTCTCTCAATGCCACTATCCATGGATGGCACTTGCATCGAGCAGATTGAACAGCTTTCAGTTCTAGGTATTCTTTTTTTAGCCACACTACACGAATGTGGAATGCTTTAACCAGCTCAATACTTCCCACTCATTGCAAAAGGCAGACAGTCAAAACTAATGCATCGGTATCTCCTTTCCCTTAAGTGCGCGTATAATATAAAAATTTTACTTCAAAAAAAAATTCATCCGCTATTAAATTCCAGCGTTTGACTGATTTATCAATTTGTGATACCAAATAAGGAAGGGGGCGGTAGTTTTTAAAGCCCCCATCGCCAATCTATCACTAAATTCTGCACTGCATTTAAAGCCTCTCGCCTCACCAAAATACCTTTTCAAGTTGATCCGAATCAGCATTCAATATGTACAAACCAATTGAGTCCAATTGATTGATATCGAAAAGTTATATATTTCTAAAGAACCCATTGGCATTAGCGAGGGCCCTTATTACCATAAATTACAAGTGATTTCGATAAGTAGCGAAATCACTAGCGGATTAAAGTCGATTAAACAGCTACATACATTATATCCATAACCATTAACTAATTGAGGCTGTGAGTGTCTTATACAAATTCACCTACACAAGCATCGCATTCGCACTCAAATACCATGATACTTTTATAGAAACGTTATACGAGTGTTTTTTTTCTGTTTTAACTTTTGCTAATTTTCATTTACAGGATATCCAGGACGTGCCTCACCGATGGCTGCTGTGTCGATTTGATTCGAAGAACGATTATATCTCATGGTCGACATATCACATCACATTTATGATTGCCTCCTACTTTCTGCCACTGATAATAATTAGCGGTCTCTACGTCCGGATGATAACGAGCCTCTGGCAACAGGGTGCCGGGGTTAAGATGTCCGAGGAGTCCCAACGGGGCCGGAAACGAGTTACCCGGCTGGTAGTAGTTGTGGTGATTGCATTCGCATCCCTATGGCTGCCGATTCAGGTATGGGCAAGTGCCAGTTTCCTCAAACTGGCATTTAAGTTTCAGCCATTTTGTTTACATTGCGTTTTAATTTTATTCTGTTTGTTGTGTTTTTGTATTTTTCCTCAGATAATTCTGGTTCTGAAGAGTTTGGACTTGTACCAAGCCACTTCCACCTGGACGGTTCTTGCGCAAATAATCGCACATTTACTGGCGTATACCAGCTCTTGTATCAATCCCGTGCTCTACGCTTTTCTGTCGGAAAATTTCCGTAAAGCTTTTCACAAGGTAAGTGGGCTGCTGGATCGTCGTCGTTAGCTATATTATGAGGGGGGGAATTGCCGGAAATATTTGTATTAGAAGTGTTTTTGTTGATTATTTCCACACAGTTGTGCCTGAGTGATTCAGCGTGCGGGGGAATTAATTATAAACGAATGCGAAAGGAATTTGTATTTCCCGGTTCTGATTGCATTCCAAATGAGACACAAATTTAGTGTGAATAAATAAAATACAGATACGTACAATCTGAATATTATGTATTGCACCTACGCTCTGCTTATGTTTACCTGGAGATGGAATTTTTACTACGAGTCTAATGGTCTCGGCGGAAATGCGAAATGTTGTTTAAAATTTCCATCAATTTCTAACTGTGGGTATTGTACGAATTCTTACGGAAAGTCATGAGCACTCTCATCTATTAATTACTACTTGGTATGTAAATTGTAAAGTTATTGGAGGGGGGCTATGATTGTATGGGCACCGGCAAATCTTGGAATGATTATGGGAATGTTGTTATTTGTAATCAGAAGTGGAAATAGCTAAGTACTTTGATTTTAATGACTAAGAATGTTAAGAACATTAAGGGAGTTCAAGCTTGTACGGTTCGGGTATTAGTCTTGGAAAATGTCCGTTTTGGCATGGGCTCATGACTATATGGCAAGTAGAGCCGTTCTGTTGATATCACATGTCATTGGTATCCATATCATCCAATTCGGGCTAAAGGAAAGATAGCGCTTGCCATAGATGGTGATGGCTTGACTATCGTTGTTGTGGTCCAAAATAAAAAGAAAAGAATTAAATGAATAATACTTCGAGTATTTAATTAATGAATTTATTGGGAGGTTAAAGTTCGGTGCAGGGACATAAGTCCCCGGGACATAAGTCTCAGTACGGTGGGACATAAGTCCCAAATTAGATTCGGGACTTATGTCCCATCGTACTGAGATATAAATCCCGAATTTTGTTGTTGAAAATGGTTTTTATTACCTTATTGACAGTGCTGCGGTAATCTCCACATATTCTTACAGAACCGTCAGACTTAGGCACAGGCCGAATTTTGTTGTTGAAAATGGTTTTTATTACCTTATTTACAGTGCTGCGGTTAGGCACAGGCACAATGGGTGTGGCCCAGCGGGAAAATATTACAGATTCTAAAATTTTTTGTTGCACAAGTTTTTTAATCTCTTTTTCAACTGCTGGTTTCCAAGCGCTTGGACACTGACGATCCTTAAGAAAAATCGGAGTTGATCCTGGCAATATCTCCAAGTAAACAGCTGGGCCTTTATGAGCACCCAGTTCTTCGCTGAAAACGTTTCTAAATTTGCCTTCCAGATTCACCGCATTCCCTGCCACCTTTAGCGCGTAAACACCTTGAACAGAAATTCCAAACACTTGGAACCAGTCTCTACCCAGCAAACACCTCCAACCACCTGCAACGACAACAACAGGCAATTTATACTTTTTATTATTATATATTATGTTCACCAAAGATGATCCGAGAATCCGCAACTTCTCTTTGGACCAGGTCTGCAGCGTAATGGCCAATGGAATCAAAGACTTGTTTTCGTGATTTATACGATTCCAGGTTACTTCTGAAATCACAGTGCAAGCCGCACCAGAATCAACCTCAAATGATTCTGTAACCCACTTGTGTCAAAATCTTGTGTGAAGTTGTTGTCTGGATGTGGTTTAATTCATAAAAATAGTTTGACGATCCCGTTGACTCATTCAATTGAGTTCTTGGCTCCTCTTCGATTGATCCCTCTCCTACTGCATGAACAGTTTGTTGTTGACGAGTGGCTGCTCTCTTTTTAAAACACGCTTTGCTTGTATGGCCTTTAACTATGCATCTTAAAAGCACACTTATCAGCAAAATGATTTCCTTCGCATAGAAAACATCGCACGTTTTCTGGGCACTGGTACTTCTTCTTCGTTGACATCGCCATAACTTCATTGTTGCCACGGACATTAAGTACGTTGAGTTGGGCAGCTTAATGTGCCACAGAAATTTCATATGCCCGTTCAAAATCTAGCTTGAGCTCATTAAACACAAACAGGCGTTTTTGTAATGATTCATCTGCGACAACGCAGACAATCTGATCTCACAACATTTTGTCTAGCTCCATGAAATCACAGTGTTCAGATAATTTTCTTAAATCCTTTACAAAGTTAGCGATTTATTCACTACTCTTCTGAACACGCTGATGGAACGTAAATCTCTGAAGAATTTCATTTGGCTTAGGATAAAAATGATTATCCAACTTGTCTACGATCTCATTGAAAGAAATATCTTTCGGGGACAGAGGTGTAAGTAACGAACGGATTATCTCATATGTTGATACCCCAACACATGATAAAAATATGGCTCTCATGGAAACTATGAAGGGATCGCACTAGCGACCACTTAATTAATTGTTCCATATAGAACCATACTTCGATATTTGACACTCGATTCCCACAATATGCAATGCATTGCCTTAACATACATAACGATCAAAATGCAATGCAATGCATTATTTTGCCTTCTACGCCAGGGTAATAAAAGATACACATGAAATAAACATATCCGACTCGTTGTCGATGACCAACCAAAAAAGTATCATATTTCCCTAATGGCACGAACGGCATAAATATACAAAGTGCATTGTATTATGTGAATGGGTTGATGGTGTGCGATCAACGGTCATTTGTTTAGGTTGACAAAATATGTCAACTAAGCATTGTAGCCGAACGATTTGTGCCACTTAAGACAGCTGGTCGTTCACCCTTAGCCCATACGTACGAATTGTGATGATTTTTAATTATCGATTATTTGTGAGTTCAAAAATCGAAGTATGGATCGATTCCGATAACCAATTTGTAAGTATAAATAGGAACAGTATTTCAAAATAAATTCGTCTTCTCCATTTTGCTTTTTTGGCACGTGTCGTCTGACAAATGTTCTGATGTCAATCTGAAGTCTACTGTCACTTCGTAATTCTCGTCACTTGGTGACTCCAAGACGCCAAAATCCTGGTTCTCAAAGAAGTATGGACTGATGATGCCGCCATCCAAAATGCCATAATCTACACCAAACTGTCTCTAGTTGAGTTGCAATTTGATAGATCTCGATATTGATCTTCACAAATTCGCGGTACTCATTTGGAATTGAGATCAACTTACAACTTCTCGAAAGCCCACTTACTGGTCGTTTACTCTGAGCTATTTGATCAATTGAAAATCGTATCGGTGAAATTCCAAGGCTAGTTCTTCCACATTCGTACATTGGCTAAAGAAATAATCTTTGAATTTAACAGTACGTCTAAAGTTGGACCAGTTGAATAGAAATGATGGAAAAGTTTATGAAGTAAACGTTGAAGAACACCACTCCAGAACAATGGAAAAGCTCAAATCTGAATAAATTTTGAAACCGTTCAAGTTGGCTTTTTCGTATTACAAAAGGGTTCACTTTAATATTTTACCTTTAGTTGGGTTTCGTTGATAAGAGAAATTTGCAGATATGACACAGTGGGCGGCTGTGCCTAGAGGTAATTATTCTCTGATAGTATATTTATCATTTCTCGTACTATATTGCGAAACCATGACGAGGGAAGAACAGTGGTACTAAGCTGTAACGAATATTTCCGAGCGAAACGTTACGACACCTATATACCGTCTTATTAGATGATCATATTACACATACCCAGTGTGTACCCGAAGTCATGTGATCGATACCCACTTTGATTCACACAGAATTTTGTCGTTTATTTATTTCAATTCACATTGACTCTTAGCCGTAGATTCAACAAGTGGAGGTTGAGAAAACGACAAAATCATCTTTTATTATCGTCCAGTGTGGATACCAATCTAGTGTATAGAGAGTTTAAGATCGGGCCGCAAACAAAAACCTTTGAAAGGCGTTTCGGTGACAGATAGGCATTGCCGTAATTTTGAAGCTGATCTAAATTTTTTTATAAAATAGTAGGGTATTATTACCTAGATAGAGTAGGCCAAGCTTTAGTATTATTAGGAGTAATATCTAGAGTGGGGGAATATTTATTATTGTTATTATTAAGAGTATTATTATTTACTAAACCAAACCGTTTCTTTCCTCTGATCTCCTATAAGGTAGCTCATTGGACAGGTTCTCTCTTTAGAGTTCCACCCGTTTATTTCCCTAGGTTGCGTTCTAGGGATACAGGGCTTCCGATACGGTTCCCGACTATTTCTTTCCTCTGATCTCCTCTTCAAGGTAGCTCATTGGACACGTTTTGTTCTTAGAGTTCCACCCGTTTATTTCCCTAGATTGCATGCTAGGGACAAGGGTTTTCTATAAGAATTCCCGACCGTTTATATCCATTGGGTTCCTCTTCAATGCAGCTCACTGGACAGGTTCTCTTTTTAGAGTTCCACTCGTTTTTTTCCTTAGGTTGCGTGCTAGGGAAACTTTATATGAAATATCGTGTTATTTATTTTAAGAAAAGAAGTAATATTGTAAATCAAAATTATATGTTAGAAATAAAAAAGACACCGAAATAAATTGATTAAGAGTTTAGCAGTATTGAAAAACGTTATTTCATTCGGAGCTTTAGACCCTCCAAAGCCAAGTTTGTTGCTTCTTTGGGAAGAACCCTGAACGTCGACGAGTTTACCTCAGCCGCGAAGAAGAAGCATCACAAAGCTATTAGCAAGTAGGCTGAATTCCATGTGATCAGAGTTTTCACCCAACTGGTTTTCGGTAAGTGCCACAACCTCTGGCCAACTTTTATTTAGTTTAGCTTAATCTAAGATAACAAGTTATTTCGTATTTTTATAAATTTATTATAAATTTCTAAATAACAACTAACAAGGTATTTAATATAAGGGGCAGACGGTGTGATTAAATCCCTAGGCTTGGTTGAATACTGAGGCAAAACGGTTTGTGAGCTTAAATCTCTAGCCTCAGTTCAAATCGCAGCACAGTTCAAATAAGGGATTAAAGCCCTATCCTCAAACAAACGTTTGGTCAAAACAAAGGGGCAGCAAGAAGTGGGATAGATTTCCCTAGCCTTGGGAAATCTTTGATTGAACGCTGAAGAAAAACCAGAAATATGATTGAATCCGTAGCCTCAGCTTAAATCGCAGTACGGTTATATTGTGATAGTAAATCCCTAGCCTCAAACGAAGTTTGAAACAAAATAAAGGGGTGGGGATAAAAGTCAAAAACACGTACCTGGGTCCGAGCAGTTTGCTTAAGTGGATACGGTCGCTAGGTAAAAACAATCGATTTTTGCCTGATATTTCACCTTTACTTTTGACATTTGTGGTGAAAAGCGACTGTGAACAGTAAAAGGTAGAAAAACTAAGCTGTATTTTGTTGTTTTCCATTGTTGACCAACCATGTGTATATTTTCCATGTGTATCTTCGTTTACACCTCAAGGTATGCCACGTTCTTCATATTAAAGGCAACGTATGCAACTCAACTTGCATGCATCTTCCTTCAAAATGGATGTGGTTAATCAATTAAATACCTCGGTACATTTTTGATCAAAACATGAGTTGGGCTTATCACATTTAGAAATTGAAATAGAATCTTTAGTCTACCCTTCATGCCACGTATCATTTGAAAAATTTTTAAATAGTAAGACCTTGCGAATAGTGTACTTTGAAAAATGTTTAACTCAAAATAAGAGTATGGGTTAAGTTTTTGGGGAGGGTGTACCATTCGAAAATTCAAACTCTTTCTGTCTTGCAAGAGTACGCTGTAAGAAGTATCAGACCAAAAACATAAATGTTAAAAAAAGAGCCAAGTTCTTCTATACAAAAATCTTTGTGTAACAAGTCAGCCGTGAAAAGTACTGAGATCTAAAAGTACGCCAAGTTCTTACTTCATGAAGGTTTAATACCGAATATTTAAAGTAGAATAATATTGAAACAGCTACAATGTAATAGAGAAATTTTATTATTTAATGATTACTGTCTAAAACGTTGGCTCTTTTGGCATTTTTTTTTAACATTTATGTTTTTGGTCTGATCTCACTCCTTTTTGCAAAGATTTTAATATTTTGCCATGTCAAAATCTCGAAAGATACGGAAAGATAGAAGGGTGTACTCAACTTAGTTTAAAGCTTCCTATTTCTTTTGGTATATTTTCTTTTTGTTATTGGTCGTTTTGATTTGTGCTTCAATTATTTCTTCTTGTCCTGGCTAGATACCTTACACTAACATACCTACCCTAATTACAGCAATCAGAAGTGCTCCATATAAATTAAACATTTTCTCAGAAAGTCCCCCGAATGGAAAACCCCAATTTTTATTTTTGGTCCTTTATATGCAATTTGAGCCCTACCGTTCTACCAAATTTCATTGTTCTACTGCAATCGGAAGTGCGCCATATATAATTTACATCAGTTCTGAGGAAGTGGGCGGATACCACGCCCCTGAACGGAAAACCGCTAATTTTATATTTTTTTCTTTGTATGCAATTTAAGCCCTACCACTTTACCAAATTTCATCGTTTCACAGCAGTCGAAAGTGCTCCATTCAACCAACACCAATTCGGAGAAAGTGGGCGGATACCACGCTCCCTGAATGGAAAACCTCAAATTTTCGATTTCTTCCTCTACTTGCATGACAAGACCTACCGTTGTGCAAAATTACAAGATTCTACGATGACGGGAAGTGCTCCATATTTTTGATGATCTGTCAGTCAGTCAGTCAGTGAGTCAGTCAGTCAGTGAGTGAGTCAGTTACGGTTTTTGTGATTTTTGAGGCCTTATATCTCAGGAACCGCTTATAATTGAAAACTGAAATTTGGTGAGGCGCCTCGCCTGTGCAAATATTCGGAATTTCAAGTTTCTGACTTCATTGGTACTGGAGATAGGGAGGGGTCAAAAGTCGCCTGAGTTTGTTCCTGTAAAAAGGGTGTAGTGCCAGATCTTGGCTGGGCACTACCGTGCCCTTTGATTTGTTGGAGCAACCGCTTTGCACATACATTTGAATTGTTCAAGAAATTACAAAGTCTACCAAAATTTCCTTTTCGAAAAGTGAGTATTTGCGAAGCCCAATCTCTGGCTTTCAGAATCTACCAAGTGTCTTTAATTCTTTCTGATTTAATCATTTCATTAACTCTTTTTCTGTTCTCGCATTTAAGTAACGAAATAAACTTCCTGCCGATATACGTTCCATTAGATCGTTGCCGATTTTCTAAAAAAAAGCAAAAACATATATGTACCTACATACATCATCTTGCAATAACCCATTTAGGATCCAATCAAACGTTATGCTTAAGTGTCTAAAGACGTTTGACAACACAAAAGTCAATAAGTATCAATGTTACTTCCGGCCTGGCAGATCGACTACAGAGGAACCTGGAAATATTATATCAATGGTTTTCACGCTTACGTTAAAAAAAAATTTGGTAATCCAAACTACCTCCAGATAAAAACCTCTTAGATACCTATGTACATATTAGTTTTATCAAAGAGTCTATTAATAATAAGACTTTAAGATTTTAATACAAAATAACATGAAACACAGATTATAAATCTTAAATAAACAATTTATCTTTGTTTTCACGCCCACCCATTCCCAGGGTTCTAAGTGATTTATCACACAATTTTTCAACTAAATCCGTTTTTTTCCATTTCCATTTATTCAATCGAATATCAATTAAACCTGAGTTTAATTTATAGTTGGAAAATAATTCAAATAATATTTTCGGTGCAATGTCAACAATGCGGTTTAAATAAATAATGTTAAATTTAAAATAACAGACAAAAACTAACGGCAACAAAAAAAAAAAACATCAAAAACTTTAATCACTTTTTCGTGGCGAAATATTTTTCCATCAAAAATATCATTGTTGTCGTTCGTTTAGCTTAAAAATAATCTGATTCTATGCAAAACGCGTCCGTTCTGCGTTGAAAATACTTCCTCAACTCAATTATGGGGCACAATATTCATATCGCATAGTTTATTTTTATTCGAGGAGTTCGGTTGGAGGGTTGGGTGCGAGTTTAAGTGTGTGTAGTGCGGGATAGGGAATTCATAAAATAATCGAGGTCATGGAATAAGTAATGACAACACAAAAAAAATATCATATCACAAATTAATATTGCTTTTCGATGATAACTGCTCTGTTAGCACTCTAATCTAATGTAAGTATTAATTTATACAGATATGAATAGGGTTGCCGCTGAGAAATTTTCAGTTGTAGTTGTAAATGCAGAATGTTGTATTTTAAAAAATTGTTCAGCTATTTCGACTTTGTTTTGTTCTCTTCTTAAATTTAAGAACATTTTTTTTATAAATCTTAGGGCTACTATGACAGTTTTAAGAAATGATAAGCTGAAATTAATATGTAGACAACCTGGATTTAAAAGTATATTTTTACTTGCGACTTATAGGTACTATAAGGCAAGTTATGCATTCGTAAAAAAAATCGAACTCGAGATTTTGATCAAAGTTTACATTACGATGATAGCGAAGACTAAAAAAGTGGGTCTCGCAATTCTGTCTGCCTGTCTGTCTGTCTGTCTTACTGTCTGTTCGACTACAGGCTAAACGACTCGACCGATTTTCTTTAAACTTGGTAGATATTATTTTTAATTTTTCCCCCACACGCTTTTTCTTTTTTTTCGAGACCAAAAATAACGTTACCTGCCATACGATTTCAAACCCTGTTCAACAGATTTAAAAAATAAAAATGCAAAAAAAATTTAGTTAAAGCTAGATTATAGTGGAAAATTTTTTTCAAAAAATGGTTATTGAGGGTACCCCCCATGGAACCATTTTATTTTGCTTTTGATGTTCTCAAAAACGGTACAACCGATTTTGATCATTTTTTTTTGCTAAAGCTCCCCAAAAAAACATAAATAGAATTGTGTATTCAAATTTAAAAAAAAAATTTTTGGATTTAAAAAAAAACTTTAAATTTTTGTTTCTAAAACTCAATATTTTGAAAACCCCATGCTAGATTTTTTAAACTTGATAAATGAAAGTTTCTCAATATAATCTACAAGAAGTGAGAAAATTTTTTTTTCTTGGAAAATTCGATATCTCAAAAACGACTCAATATTTTTTTTTTTAATTTAATTTCCATTCGTACAGTAATTATAACTTAAAGCTGCCGTACCACATTTATTTCTTAAAATTTTTTAAAGAAATTTGTGTGTAAAAGCTTATTTTTTTAAAGCAACGACTACAACGATTTATAATTTTTGTTCTAGCATAAATTCATATTTGCAAAGCATTCTGTTTTTATCTCTTACTACTAAAAGAATTAAAAAAATTAATTTTATCTTTATGAATAGTTTTCTCCAATCACATTCGTTTTAAAATTTCCTTGTCTATTAAATAGGAGCAAGTTCGTGCGACCCAGTCATGCATTTTATTTTTATTAAATTATAGCTACTAAAGATTAATCGAAAGAAGTTCTCGGAGCCTTTTTTGAGAAAAATATGATTTTCGAAAACCGTTTGTATGGTGGGTACCGTTATTTTTAAGTAAAATCATTTTTGTTTTCACATCTGGTAGTTTATATTAAGAAACTTTTATTTAACAAGTTAAAAAAAATAGAGCATAAAGTTTTCGAAATACTGAGTTTTGTTTCTTAATTCAAATAAGAAATTTTGAAAATTTGAATACACATTAATATAATTGAATAATGATTCCATGTGAGATCGCCGGGAAGAAACGCCAATTTTTGTTGACTAAAGGCCAAAAAAGCTATTTTGAATCAATAATAATTCAACAAGTCCAATAATAGTTCCAAGTCTTCTACTTGGCTGATTTATTTCAGTAGTATATTGAGTTTGTATTATAAAAACCTTCATATAGCATCAATATAATATTCAAACGTTTGGGTAGTTTTATAATAAAAATATGATCAAATTCGGTTGTACCGTTTTTGATAAAATCAAAAATTGGTTCCGAAGGGGTACCAAAAATAACAATTTTTTGGAAATTTTGAAAAAAAAATATTTATAAAATTTCGAAAAATTCGTATGGAGGTTCAGTTATTTTTGGTCTTAAAAAAATATAAATAAAGGACATCTACAAAGTTTAACGAAAATCGGCCTAGCCGTTTATTCTGTAGAACAGACAGAATTTCGAGACCCACTTTTTCATCTTCGCTATGATCGTAATGTAAACCTTGATCAACATCTCGAGATCGATTTTTTTACGAATGCATAACTTGCCCTTTAGTACCTATAAGTCGTAAGTAAAAATAAGAAGGCATAGTGTGTTCAAACAAATCCCAAGGAATGTTAAAAAAAAGATTGGAAAGATCCTGTGGCATAAAATCGTAAATTAGTAACCACTTGATTTAATACACTGACGAGTTTGTTTCGGTTAGTTTTAGGTTCCAAATGAAGACCAAACAAATTCAACAACACATCTACAGATGCTTTGGAAATTCGGAACTTCATTTTGAAGTTGAAGTTTTCTTAAATATTCATTTTGTATCTTCAAAAATTTTACAAAACAAAAATTTCAGCTGCTATATCCACTTGTTAACTTCATCTGATGACATTTCAATGACGCTTTTAAAATTTAATGAGCCGAAAAAGGGCATTTAATTTATAAGGGTGTTTAAAAGGTATTTTATTTTTGCTTCTTCTATAAGCCATTGTTCTAATGATATAGCCAGCTGCACTTCTCTCTTAAAACAATTTCACCGTAATACTCGTCTTGCGTAGAATGCTCATAAGTTTACCCTTAGAGATTCTTTCCTTAGCCGTACTACTCGAATGTGGAATACTTTACCCCACTCGATTTTCCCCCACATTCAAACAGAAAAATGCTCCATACAAAATAAAAAAAAAATCTTTTCAGTGGTGCTGTCTATTGTGAAGAATTGGTAAATCCTCTAAGGGAATCATAAAAAGTACTTCTCACCTAACCCCCGTTCGGACAAGACAGAAAATTGAAGGTACCCACTCCCCAACGCTCCTGTCGATAACACGCACAAGTTTTAGAGGTTATCTACAAGCCGTATCCGCTAATAACAAAATATCTAGGTATAGCTTTCAACTTTACCTCTTCTAAGGGATGTTGATGAGAAAAATTGATTGCACTACAAATTCGTAACATGGCAACCATGAACTCACACGAGATTCAAATCCAATTCATGAATCAGTAAAATAGTTTATCGAAGACAACGGCATCGCATTTTAATTATGCGTATCATCGGTGGAGGTGGTGAGGAGCGTATGAAGTGTAGGTATGTTTGTTTTGCGATAGCTTGTAAATCATCCTGCGCCGCGCTGCCACCGTGACGTCAGGTGGGCAGGTTTTCGTTTTTAATTAATGGCACAAAATTGTTTGCATTGATTCGTAATTTGAATAGAACGTGTGGGTGATTGAATTTTTATAGCTCAATTAGATAGAATCCATCCCTTGGATCGCCTATATAGACTATCTGCAGGTTGGTGGGGGTATTCGGAGGCGCTTAATTCTACTGATTTATTTTTCTTTTTTTTTTTGCTGAAAATCTCTTAGCAAACTTTTATAAAGCAACAATCGGTTGTTTGCTCTGAATCCGATATGTCTTGAAAGTAAATACACCTAAAGTGTTTTGTAAACACTGAAGTGCTAGTGAAATGCGCTTGTTTTCATTTGCCGTTATCCGAATGGGATATTTCAGTGTGAAGATGGTGTAATGCATTGTTTATACATTCTACGTGAATGGTGGCATTGTAAGGCGAAGATCGGCTCGACGGCGGAGGCCCGCGAGGAGCAAGCGGCAGTTTCGACATTGGGGATGCACCAGCTTTTGTTTTCCTAAAGAAAATAAAGAGCTTCCCATTTGCTATTCACCGTTATGATGTTCAATTTAATTACAATTTTTCTATTTTTGAATTTCTCAAACAAGGTTCTGCACAATATTTTGCAACTCGTTGCACAAATGATGGAACTATTTGGCATTTTATTGAAAGATGCAACTCAGAAATTCTGATTTTAAAAACAAGAGGCGAGCGTTTTATTTTAGGATGGTGAATGATGTATTTTTGAGGTGTACTCGTAATTAAAGAGAGGCACGTGCAGCGATGGATAATTATATGACTGTAAAAGTTAACGGCTTGCGGTTCTTACTAACCCAGGCGTATCGTAAATAAGTTCCTTATGCCGCTAGCGATATTACTTGAAACTTGTAGGTACCTACTATAGAATAAGTTTTGTATCTGGAAAAAAAGTTAAACTCAAGATTTTAATCAAATTTGATATAACGATGATATGAGAATATACGGAAAAAGTGAGTACCGGATTTCTATCAATAAAAACTAGTGAAAAGTTTAAGAAATTAAACCAGCTCCAAGCTCACCTGGTTAAAATTAAACGAGTTAACTCGGTTAGTTACTCAACTAAAACCTACGTACTCGTTTAATTAAAACAACATAACTACTAGTCTAGTTTAGTTAAACCAAGAAGATTGTTTAGTATTAAATGAGAAATGTGTTAAATCAATTAAGTGTATTGATTTGATTTAAATAATGTTACTCATTCTCCTGGCATTCTCTGTCTATCTTAACTGATCTCTTTCCAAATGGATGTAGAACCGTATTTGTCCACCGTGTGTCAATAAATAATGGGAACTTTATTTCCCCTCTTACCATCGTCCAATTGCACTTATATACCTTCTTTCCGAGGTCATGGAAACGCTGATAAATTATCAGCTCAAGAAGTGTCTTGAAGAATGAAAGCTTCTTAATTACCGGCAGTATTGCCTTCGTAGCTAAAGGGCTAGTGGCAAAAATTTTTATATCATTTTGGAGAAAGTAAGTTGTTTGATATTTCAAAAGCATTTGATGGAGTTTGGCATCAAGTTCTCTTGGTGCGTTTACTTGATGTTGATGAATCTCTTATTCGTTGGATTATATAGTTAGATTGAAAGGGCTCGCCTGTCAACCTCATGATCACAGGTTCGATCCCTGCCGTCGTCGTCTATGTCGTCTTTATTTCCATTAAAAACCTTCTTAAAATTGTCATCAATGGGTTGCTGCTTTACTCATTACATGTTGTTTAGGCATAACACTAACAACATGTGATTGAGTTAAACTAGTATGCCCAACAAGGATGAAAACGAATAAAAAAATAATGCGAATTATAAGGGACATAGAAATAAGACACGGCATTTCTCCGCTTTAGTTCAGCCGCCATCCCTGGAGATGAAAAATCTGAGACAACCACCTTCAGTCTCAGAACATCGTGCCACACATCTTTCCTATCCTTCTTTCTCTTCTGTAACTTCACGCCCGCGCTGTGTTGAAACATTTAAAAGGGTAATCATAATCCCTTGAGCGTGAGCAGATTATAAAAAAAAAGATATATGCTGGTGTGCCCCAGGGTTCCGTATTGTTTCCGACTCTCTTTCTCATATTCATCAATCAATTCAATCAATTTTTTATCTGAAACTTTTAATCCATTAAATTGGTTTGCTGGCGTTGTGCACGTTCTTCAAATTCGGATGTGGATAAAGATAAGCTCATTAAGTTTTGACTTCGACAGCATTGTCCATTTGGGAACTAGGTTAGGTTAGGTTAGATAAAGGTTGCTGCTGGCCGGTTAGACCAATAGTTAGTCCGTTGTGATACCACAGTGTTCTGAAGATCTCCCTCACTCATTAAACCATTTGGAGCTAGCAATGAGGCGTTTGAGATAATAAATATCGGAGTTTCTTAGATCACTAGGATCATTATAATTGAAATATCCCAAGTGGAGTGTCAGCTTTGTAACGGAGCAGGACAAGAACATAGAAAGTGAGAAACTATCTCCTCTTCCTAGATTTAATCCTTCGGAGTATACACCTCCACCGACCCCTTCATCGGTCTTAGATCCATCTGCGTCGTTGAATGCTCCTTCTATATCTAGGAAAGCAACTAAAGTGAACTCCTTGTGATGAAGGGAATGTTCGATAGTGCGAACTAGTGTATGTAGTGCGGTTTCTACAGATTTTTCTTTGTTATAGACATGTTGAACATTGGATAGTAAAGACTTATCAATGTTTGCCCTCAAGTGGATTTCGATCAGACGTTCAAAGGTTTTAAAAAGGAATAATGAAAGACTAACAGGTCCTAGATGCTTAGGGTTAACATAACTAGGTTTTCCAGCTTTGGGAATGAAAATAACTTTGACTTCTCTCCATGACAAAGGAATGTGAGCCATAGTGATACAAACATTTAGAATGTTAATGATAATATATATTAAAATATTGGAATCTTTCTGCAATTCCGCTGGAATTATTCCATCTGGCTCAGCAGATTTGTATGGATTGAAGCTATTGATTGTCCATTTTAATTTTTCCTTTGTAATCAGACCTTGCGGAGGAGTTATGTTACTGTCGGTGTTGCTTGGATCAGTATTATTAACGAAAAGAGAGCTATCTGGAAACTGTACATCCAGGAGCAGATTGAGCGATTCTTCGCTTGAGTTTGTCCAACTTGGCATGACTGGACTTCTGGAGAGGATTTTTCGTAACCTTGATGCCTCTGAGTTGCCTTTTACATTTGCTACAGAAAGTTCTCCAAGACATTCGCTTGGTTTTCCTCAGTTCTTTTTTATATATCTTGGGGGAATTTTTATAGCAATCCCAATCAGATGCCTCTTTGTTCCAACAGTGTGGTTTGTTTTTACCTCTTATTTGTATAAGAGGACAAGCAATTTCCAGAGATTTGTTGAGGGCTAATGTGAGGTCGTTGACTTTGCTATCAAGATCTTCAGTGTTGTAGAGTGTACTATATAAATCAATTTTTTTTTTTTTTTTTTTTTTTTATAAATCAATTATTTCGAATTGGATGTATCTATGTTCAGAAAAAAAATGATATTTTGAAACTTTCCAGTTTGAAATAGTTTGATAAACGTTATCTAAGACAAGAGTTGTTATATCTAGTAATTCCTGTCGGTTTCTGGTAACGAATGTAGGTTCATTGCCAATGTTACTTACTATTACGTAAGTGTTTAATATGAAATCGAAAAGAGACTCACCTCTGTCGTTTTTATCTGTGCTACCCCGAACTGTATTATGGACGTTAGATTCACTACTGATGATGAGGTCAATCTTTTGCTTGTCTGCTTCAGCGATTAATCTCTTCAGTGTCATGGTTTCTTGTATTACATTATCTTATCGTTATTTTTATAAATAGTCTTGTACCGAAATAACCGAATCAAATATGAGTTGAAGACCAAACCATAGACCAGATATTCGAATTGAGGCAAATCCTGGAAAAGACCAACGAATTTCAAGTCGAGAATCAATATAAATAGATCGATCTCAAAACCGCATTTGATAGCACTTACCGCCAGAAGCTTTATATAGCGATGGCTGAACTTGGGATTCCGGGAAAACTGATGCAACTGTCCCGCGTGACATTGGAAAATACGTCTTGCAATTTGTAACTAGGGAGCGACTCTTCTGAACTTTTCCAAACATGCACCACACGATTTCGGCAAGGAGATATGCTATCATGTGATTTCATCAAACTTCTTCCAGAGAAGATGGTGTGCAGGGCAGGCGGTAATACGGAGGGCACTACATTCAACAATTCTGTTGGGGTATGCGGACGATATTGACATCATTTACCGTTCCCCTCGATACTTGATGGTCTTGAAGTAAATGAGGACAAGACCAACTATAAATAAACATCTTCATAAACTTCAAGGTAGTTACGGAGTTCATTTACCTTGGAGTTAATATTAACTCTACGAACGACACCTAAGTGGACATCCGAAGAATAATTACCCTAACAGTCGCTACTTCGGCTTAGCAAAAAAATGGATTCAAAACTCCTCACTTTTAAGACGAAGTGCCCGCTTTACAAAACCCTTATACTACCAATCCTGTTTTATTACGGCGCCGAGTGTTGGACTATATAAGCAGAAAGTAAAAAAAGATATTGGGATCTTTCGAAAGAAAAATTCTTTGACTCATATTTGGTCCTGTGTGCGAGGAGTGCCAACGGGGGAGAAAAACACTCTATCAACTGTACTAATATGTGGATGTAGTCCAGAAACCCAAAACACGTCGACTATATTGACATATATACGTACGTATAGCGAATCGATACTCCACCTGAGAGAGTCTTCGAATCCCGAAGACCCTTCAGGAAGATCTCAATTTTGGAGATACTGTTATTTTTCGATTTTTCGATAAATAAAGGGTCTTCGAAGCAGTGATGAGATCAATCATGGGCTATGCAGCGCAAGTCTGGAGCATCTACCAATTTGAAGAAGTGGAAAAGCTGCTCAAATACTTCCTCCAGAGAATTTTCAGACTTCCGTACAACACCCAAAACTACATGCTCCATCTTGAGACTGGCCTGCATCCACTTTACATCTACCCTCTTGGACTTCACTTCGCTTACATCCGGAAAGTTATGATGCAATCTAGTCATCACCTCACATATAAAGTAGCCAAACACATTCAAAGCAGAAATTTGCAGCTTTTTAGCGAATGGTCGAGACTCGGAACGGAGCATAATGTCAGATTAATGAGTGAAAATGCTGATGCCTTAAGCAGATCGCAGCAAAAATTAATAGAAAAAATTGGAGACTCCACACGCGATGAATTGAGATGATCTCAACTATTTTCAAAGCCAGAGGTGAACTTCTTCCCCTCAACTACCTGCCTCACAGGATCAATTTAAGCCCGGAGTGCACTTTGTGTAATCTAGGTTAGGTTAGGTTAGGTTAGGAGGGGCGTGCACAGCCCAAGGGTTGTTGCGTACACGGGGGCCTATTGGTCCATTGTGATCCCCTATTAATAAAAGCAGAGATGCTCCTAACTAATGCCTTATGTAGACTGGTTCATTTTCGAACCAGCCTGTGCTTACAATGAATTTTCTCATATTTGCCATTGAGACCTGCGTTAGATCGTCTAGTTCTCCAACAAACCTGTTTCCGAAGTAGCGAAGGCGATTTGTTTGGAGGTTCGGACAGTCACAGAGTAGGTGTTTAATGGTTTCAATCTCCTCGACATCCTGAACAGCTCCTACAGAAATCGGGTGCAAATGCACCCATTCTAGCGGCCATTGTGCCAATGGCGCAGTGACCCGTTAGTACACCTATCAGGATTCTGATGATCTTTTTACTCAGCAATAAGATATACCGAGTTTCTTTTTCATTAATTCTAGGCCATAAACTTCTAGAGATAACGCAGTCGTCCCTGGAGGACCAGGAGTTGTTGATTTGCTCTTTCGTTATTAGGTCTATTTTCCTTTTAATCACGCCAATCGGGATTTTTGGTCCTAAATTTAAATGGCTACTGCTGTTTTTATTTGATAGTGATCCTTGTGTAATCTAAGAACTTGAGAAGATATCCAGCACTTTATAGGAATATGCCCGGTTCTCAAGGAGATACGAATATCTGTATGGGAAAAAAGTACTCTATCAGTGGAAGAAACTGTACAGATATTAAATGGTGATAACTGGAACTTTATCTGCAGATATATAAAAACTGCACTTAATTATCGACAACATATAATAAATTTAGCCCTTAAAATAAAAATAAGTATTTTTTTCTTTTTATTGTGATTAGCTATAAACTTTGAGTCTTTACTTACATATTGTATATGATTAATAAGACTCTCTTTTTCGGCTGACGGCAAAAGCCAATGCTTCTTTGTGAACTATGTACACTTTTGAATTTAAAGAAATAATAAAATCACATATTACTACTAAAACAAAGGTTATCGATGAAGATCTGGTCACATAGAAGTCAGATGATTCCTTGGACCATTGTTTCACAAAGCATACTGCAGAGTTTGCTTTAATAATAATATAGTCAATATACGAGTATGTGAGAAAGTTACACTCTCCATCACATAAAACACCAAGGTCGTGAATTGAGTTAGCGTAGGATATGGGCTGATAATATGCAGAAGGTTTCAACGGAGATTAATTGGATGCGTTTTCGTGAAAAAGTGATTGAGTGACATTTAAAAATATTTAACGCCAAGTAATTTTTCAGACACTGTCGAGATCAAGTTGAACAAGACTAGAATCATTTATCGAAGAAAAATGGTCTTGAAAAACTTGATACCGTGTGACGGAGTAGAGTGAGATATGGGAATATTTGATGACCATTTCAATTTTTAAATTCGAAGTATACCTGTCAATATAGTCTAGTCGTTTATTTATTTTTGCATACCTACATACAAATTTTGGTTAGTTCAATACATGTTTTTAAATTTTTTTTCTCTGCGTCGTCATATAGCAAGTCCTTGAAACCGCAATGGGGAAATTTTGGAAAACTTTATTGTGCCCGAATTGGATGAATAAGGCCTTCAAAATGTGTGTCACTAAAACTTTCTCCTGATTTGATGCCTCCCGATTTCTTTTTATATAGGTACTTGTAGGAACTTTATTTTTTATTTATTTATTCAATCTTTAAGTATGATAACTTTATAAGACCATCATTATAAATTTAATTAACACGTACATATATAACTAAAATATAATATAATAATTAATTTAACATATAGGGGTCTGACAATATTGATAAATAATTACAAATAGTATGTTCCATTAAAAAATTTTATTAAAAAGCTCTGAAACTGATTTTTTGAACATATATCTATTTAATTGCAAAACGATTCGATCGTATATTGAATTAAAAACAGAACAGGAATTAGATACTGGTTCAAATTTACCATAGTTAGTCCCATGGAAAGGAACATAAAAAAAAACTCTTTCACGAACAACTCTTAAAGGTGCATGTATAGGAAATAAAGCAAGCAAAGGAGCACAATCAATATGATTACAAATCACATCTCTAGCAAACATAACTAAGTAACACTTACGCCTCACATGAAGCGAGCTCAAATCAATCAAACGAGACCTAACTTCATATGGTGGCATTATGCCGTCAACCCAATTGAGTTTCCAGAGAGCAAACCTTGTGAATTTTCTCTGCACAGATTCTATACGCTTAATATTCACTTCATAAGAAGGGCACCAAACACAACAAGCATATTCAAGTACAGATCGTACCAACGAAACATAGATCGACTTTAAGGTGTAGGGATCTGTAAACTCTTTCGAATTCCTTTTCAGGAAACCTAATAAACGGTTAGCCTTAGAAATAATATAGTCATAGTGGCTATTAAAGTTTAATTTGCTATCTAAGAATACACCCAAATCTTTTTGAACATTTACTCGTTTCAGCTCAATATCTCCTATTCTATAAGTAAATGCAATTGGATTGTGAGATCTGGTAAATGAAATGAAAAGGCATTTGTTTATGTTAAGATTAAGACAATTCTTCTTGCACCACAGGGATATTAAATTTAGGTCGGTTTGTAAAAATTCACAATCAGAACAGGATTTAATTACTCGAAATAATTTCAAATCATCGGCGTAGAGTAAACAGGATGAAAATGAGACTACATTAGGAAGATCGTTAATAAAAAGGAGAAAGAGAAAGGGGCCCAGATGGCTTCCTTGGGGTACTCCAGAATAATTGAATATAAGCTTAGAACATTTAGAACCTATTGCAACAAACTGTGTTCTTTCAGTTAGATAACTTTCAAGCCACCGAAGCAAATTAGAATGGAAACCAATCCGCTCAAGTTTTTGTATAAGAACTTTATGTTGTACCCTATCAAATGCTTTTGAAAAATCGGTGTAAATAGTGTCTACTTGATATCCTTTTTCAAAATTATTAATACAGTAGTTGACAAATAAAGTAAGGTTTGTCACCGTGGAACGACCGCTAACGAAACCATGCTGTTCAAGAGATAAACCATTTTTTACCAATTCATAAAGTTTTTTTTTAACAATGGCTTCAAAAACTTTGGGTACCAATTGTAGTTTTGAAATGGGTCTATAATTAGTAACCAATTGTTTTGAGCCAGACTTATGTATGGGTGTAATATATGATTTTTTCCAATCATCCAAAAACTCTCCATTACGAAGCGATATATTAAAAAGTTTTGTTAGAGGTTTAGCCAAGTTTTCCTTGCACATTTTCAAAAATATGGGCGCAATATTGTCGCAACCTTTTTTTACCTGATGAGTTTAGAGTAGAGAGTTGTTCAACAACTTCTTCCTCAAAAATCACCAAGTCGCCAATTTCTGCAAACGAATTTATTCTTTCATCTCCAATGAATTGTGATGAGCAATCCTGAACAAAATTTGATTGAAAAAACTCAGCAAACATATTACAAACATCTTGTTCATCAATTGCTACCCGATCATTAAATATCATATTAGCCGGTAGGCCAAAAGACGTTATTTTGCTGTTTAAGAAAGACCAAAAGGCTTTCGAATTATTCTTTATGTTGCTTTCAATGCTCCATAATTATTGTTGATATGAGAACTTTTTTAAAGTTTCATATTCCCTCCTACAACTCAAATATTCCTGCAATTTAAGATTATTTAAATTTTTTTCTTTTAAAAGCTTAATAAGTTTATTTTTAAGCTTCCTGAGACGTGCGTTGAACCAAACCGGCTTGTGACCCATTACTTTCTTTTTAAATGGAACAAACATTCTATATGATTCTTCCAATATGCACTTAAACAAATCATGACAAGTTTTTAAACAGTTAGACACAAATATCTCATCCCAATTCAGTCTTTCGAAAAAAGAATTTAAAGCATCGTAATTAGCTTTATCAAAATTGTATTCAATTGAAGGCGAATCATTAAACTTCAATTTTTTAAAATCTAAAAATTTAAATTCAGTTTCAAGAGCTAAATGATGCACAGAATTTTCAACGAAAGGTGAATACGAAATATCAAGCTTAACATCAATATCATTATCGACAAATATAAGGTCTAAAATTCTATTATTTGAATTCTTTAAAAAATTTCTGTTTCAAATTTAAAGACAATACAGAATCAATTGTAACAATTTCACAATCTCCACTAACATTAAATGGAGTTAAACATTTATCTTCATTAGAATATAACCAATTTATATCGCCTAAATTAAAATCTCCTAAAACAATTACATAAGAGTTTTCCTCTAAAATATTTTCTTCAACTAAATCATTAATATTAAGCATATGACTATTATAAATAGATAAACTACTTTTAGGTGTAATATAGGAAATAATAATAAATACATTGAGTGACGAAAAACAGTTTACTTTAACACACATTTGCTCTACACTTTCATCTTTAAGAGGCACAATTTGACTTAGAAATGAGGAGCGAATCGCAAGCAATACTCCGCCGCCCTTAGCTAAACTTGAATTATCTGAATAACGATCTCTTCTGAAGACATTAAAGTCATTGTTAAAAAGGTCTGTTGAAAAAATTCCTCCATGAAGCCATGTCTCAGTAATGGCAATAACATCAAAAATACATTCACTAGCAGCAGATATAAACATATTAGTTTTTGTCCTTAAACCACCTGCATTCTGATAATAGACACGTAAAAAACCTCACTCATCGCAACAGCATCCTTAACAGTAACATCAATGGGTGCATTTAAATTGGACAGGAATCTCTCATCCGTGTACCCAATCTCATCTCGTTTTTTGCCTCGAACTTAAAATCACGCACACGTACTCCATTTGGCCAAGACTCAGGATCGAACAAAATCCCATAGAACCTCTCTGGAATGCCAATTTTAAAATTGACATACTTATTGTTCCCCTCAGAGCTTTTTTTTAAAAGCTTGTAGCAATTTATATCGGAGATATCTGTCTTGAGTTTATCTGCTACCCACTTTATAATTGCATCGCATGAAGTGGATGCTTTAAAGCTAGATAGGTGCAACCATTTTTTTTTTTGGATAAAAATGAACATCGATACAATCTTTCTCATCAACCAGAGCATTACCTACGGTTTCACAACGTTTGTTTGGAGATTTTCGATTGCGAACATTAACTTTATTCGCCGTAGTAATCACCGCATCACCTTCCTTATCGTTGACATCCAGTTCAATTTCATTTTGTTGGACACAGTTGCCATTAGCATTATCAGCAGCAGTATCAAAATCAATATTACCCCCCTCACGTTCATAAGCAGAGGGAGCAGCAAGATCATCAAGAATGGGAATAACAGAAACAGTCACACCACTCACAAGATCATCAGCAACAACAACACCATCCTTTACATCAGCAGCAGGTAGATTAATATTAATATTACCTATACATCTCCATATAGAGCATTGGCTTCACTGCAGTTAACTATATGAGTAGATCTATTGTCTTTCGATGAACACGATACCAATGGTGAAGACGATTGTTGTTTTTCGTTGGGATAAAGTTCATTCACCTTTGAAGTAGATCGTGTTTGCCTTTGGATCACATTGCATTTATTAAAACATGGAAAATTGTTTTTGTTTTTATGCAAGAAATTAAATAGATCATTTATTTTGTTCAAGCAAGTTTGCAGGGATTTACTTTTGCATTAAGTGCACTTCCAAAAAATGTCACGAGTCGACTTTAGAATTCCAAGTACATTATCGTTAATATTAACACATTTAGTGTGAAATATCAAACCACAGAAACCACAAGTTATAAATTCGTCACTTGGGTCATTATTTGAGCATTTAAAACACTTTCTTTCCATAATGAATACAGAGCAAAAATAAACACAACTGAACACAACGAACTGTGAGTGCCCACTGAACACATAAACACAATTGCTCAAAATACAAAAAAATTCTCCTAATTTTTTCTGCAAAATGTGCTTAAAAGAGCTCGCCTTTGTGCCACGGTTAGAGGGGCCTACCGACATTATATTTCAATTGTATTTTATTTAAAAGTTATTGGACAAAAAACAACTAAAGCATTCACTAAAATTCTCTAAAATATCCCTTTTTAATTTACTCGTAAATATCAAAATGTTTGTGAATGATTTACATATTTATGATAAACAACAGAAAATATCAAAAATTTAATTTTAACCAAAATATTTTCATTTCAAAATTTTAAAAGTATAGATGGAATTTTGAAAAAGTGCGGGAAATTTAAACACCTATACTAGGTACACCATTGAAGCTTATTTTAACCCACGAGCTAACGTAGACTTGGTTTAGAGGGACATTTTTCCCACTTTATTATGTTTGAATGAAAATAAAATGCAAGTAAGGTAAATATTTGTCACGCCAGCCATGCCATCATCATTGACGTGATTGTTATTTTCGTGCATAAAATATGCACAGCAAACGAACCCTCTGAAGCCGAGTAATTAGTTTATTAACACGAATTTCGTACTCAAATAGGCTATTTTTGTTTTTAAATTGCTTTAGTATCCTAGTATTGGTTTTGTAATTAAAAAAACACATAATTTTAAATATGCAGAAATTCATAGGAGTGGCGTAGACTAAAGACTTTCCACAAGATTTCTGGTGATAACTGTTCGCGTTCGTGTCAAATATTAACCTTAAGGGCTGCGATTGTCTGAGCTTTTTTGGTATATAAGTCACGCAACTTCAACTGAATTCAAGGAAAGAAGTCTGTGATGGTTAAGCCGGGCGATATTGCTGACCATGCTAAATCGCCAAAACAGGAGACTACGCGATCTTTTGTCGTTGAATCGAAATGTACTCAATCGTATGCCATTATCTTTGAATGGCACCTGCATATCGAAGAAACCGAAAAGCTCTCAGGACTCGGTGTATGTGTTAAGGACAAACTTCCTCGGAATGACCACATTCTTGAGACCGCAAAAATGCTGCTGAATGCTTAAGTTTTCTATATCAGTGTTATCAGTGTAAGATTACATTTTTCATCCCCCTTGAACTGGCTACAATTTAACTCACATCTTTGGGCAGGTGCCGCTCAAACTTCTTCCACTTATTGGAAAGAATTCATAACAGGGCGTTAAGACTGATAGGAAACAGAACTATGTATCATGAAATCATTTCCATCTCTTGAACACCGTTGGAATGTTTCGCGTATTTCCTTCTATTATCGATTTTTACTTGCGACTTATAGGTACTTAAGGTAAGTTATGCATTCGGAAAAAAAAATCGAACTCGAGATTTTGATCAAAGTTGACATTACGATGATAACGAAGACTAAAAAAGTGGGTCTCGCAATTCTGTCTGTCTGTTAGACTAGGCCGATTTTCTTGAAACTTGGTGGACATGGTTTTTAATTTTTTCCCCCCACACTTATTTTTCTTTTTTTTTAAGACCAAAGTCAATGGTACCTGCCATACGAATTTTTTTCGAAATTTAATATTTTTTTTTCAAAAACTGTCCCACAAATTTAAAAAAATCAAAAAATTTCATTTAGTTAAAGCTAGGTAATTGTTGAAAAAAAATTTCCAAAAAATTGTTATTTTTGGTACCCCCCTTGAAACGGTTTTTTTGTTTTTCATTTTTTCAAAAACGGTACCACTGATTTTGATCATTTTTTTATGTTAAGACTCCCCAGCAGTTTTAATATTATTTTGTATTAACAAATTTCAAGAAAATTTTGTTGGATTTAAAAAAAAAAATTCAAATTTTTTTTTTAAACTCAATATTTCGAAAACCCCATGCTCGATTTTTTAAAAACTTAATAAAAGTTTTTTAATATAAAATAAAAGATGTGAGAAAAAAATTATTTTCCTAAAAATAACGGTACCCTCTATAATAATGTTAAAAAATGGTTTTCGAAAATCGTATTTTTCTTGAAAACGTTTCCGAGAATTTTGCTAACATTTTTTTTTTTCGTTTAATTTTAAGATCTATAATTTAATAGAAAAAATGTTGAAAACAAGATATTTTACTGACTGTACCTAGCATGGAACGCTTTTTTCCAATTTTGAATTTCTCATTATCGGCATAACGGATTTTAATGAAATTGTTGTAGAGAGAAGCTTTTAAAAAGTTTTAAGAACATTGCATTTAAAAATTGTAAGAAAAATAGTTTTTTGAATTTTGAAAAAAAAAAAATCTATTTTTCTTTGAAAATTTGATATCTCTAAAACGGCTCAATATTTTGTTTGTAAATTTAATATTTATTCGAACAATAATAAAAACTTTAAATTGGCGTACCAAAATTTTTTCTTAATAATGTTTAAAAAATTTGGATATAAAGTCTAATTTTATAAAAAAAACTTTTACATAACGACTTATAATATTTGGTTGTTGCATAAGTTCATATTTGCACAGCATTCTGTTTCTATTTCTTACTTCTAAAAGAGTTTAAAATATAAAATTTATCATTATGAACAGTTTTCTTTAACCACACTAACTATTTTACTATTACATAGGAGCAAGATCGTGCGACCCAGTCGTGCATTTTATTTCCCAAGCAATGGTCCCTTGAAGTAATCACCCGTCATACGTGTACATTTTCTTCACCACATTCACAGGTAAATCTACATTATTATTTTTCGTTCATCGCTTATACAGTTCACATTCATTCTTTACTGAAAAGGAAAGCCTACTTGGATGAACCAAAATCACCCCTTCGTTCATACCCAAAGTCAATTGACTAAGTAAACTTGATTTTATTGATCATATTAACTCCGTTCGTAGAGAAGTGTAGACGCTTCGGTTATAAAGCTTTAATTGCTTTATCGAAGCTTCCCCCCACTAGTGTTTTAAGGGCCTTAGTTCGAAGTCGAATGTGTTAATTGCCACCAGATGCTTTGTTACCTGCTGATCTACGAGAGCGTTTAAGCCTGCTGTGTAGTATCTGTAGTAGTACCTGGGGTGTAGTATCTGCTGATGTACCAGAGCGTTTTAACCCTCTATTTTGAGTGACGCTAAGAGCGTAATACCGTCCGATCCCGTCATAAGCCCGACGTCAGAATTATAGGACCAACTTTTAAAGCCGAATTACCAGAAGCCAGATTACCCGAATCCAAGTACCAGTATAATCGATACTATGCAGAAAGATTAGAATCCAGAAGAGTTCAGGAAGAGACTCGAAGATAACAAACCTGGACCTGACACGTTCAAAAAGATCAATATGATTGTTGGAAGAGCGAACTCAATTCCAGACACCATCCTTCACGGACAAGAAGTTTCAACAACTTCTGCTGAGATAGCTGAAGCATTTGCAAATTACTTTCATGATAGTTTCAAAGACCGCCCTCCCGCAGCCTGGAAAACCGCAAAACTGGTCCCTGTCCCGAAGAAGAACAACCGCGCAAATGTGGAAGGATATCGGCCAATTTCTTTGCTCAGCTGCATGAATAAGATACTGGAGGCGTTGATATTGAAGAAACTCAACGTTTTCTGCAGAGAAAGAGATGTCATACCGGAGTTTCAGTATGGCTTTCCAAATAAACATTACTGGGACTCCATACTGATGTCACAATTGGACTCAACAAAAAGGAAACAACTGTTGCGTGTTTGCTGGACATCGAAAAAGCTTTCGACAGCGTTTGGATAAAAGGATTGCTATTCAAACTCTCGGAACTTGGTCTTCCTAATTACTTGCTAAGAATAATCAAAAATTTCCTAACCCATGGACTTTTTTATGTACAGGTAGAAAAACATGTGTCATCAACCAAAGGAATTAACGATGGAGTTCCTCAAGGATCAAAACTTGGACCGCTGCTGTTCAACATTTACACTGCTGATCAACCAGCCAACATATCGGGTACAAAGACGAAGCTTTATGCAGACGACTCAATCACATATGCCACCGCTTTTTCACCAGAAATTGCTGCCAGGAGAGTGAAAGAGCACACTAAAAACCTATGGGAATACTATGTCAAATGGGGACTGAGGATAAACAGCGAAAAGACTGAACTCATCTGCTTCCGAACACCAGTGACTCTCATTCGAAGACGAGCGTTTGCAACACGCTGTGATGCAATCAAAATAAAGTTTCCAGACAACACTGAAGTGACAGTCAAATCTTCAACGAAGTACTTGGGCATCAACTTTTCCAACAAATTCAAATTCAAAAGGCATGCAGACTTGATGTTGAAGAGAGCGAACTATTCTCTGCACTTGGTCCATCCTCTTCTCAGGAGGAAAAACGGACTAAGTAAGAAAACCAAGCTGCTTGTTTACAAACAACTTATCCGACCCGTTCTGACCTACGCCTTTCCCATCTGGTTTACTATTTCACCTACAACAATGAAAAAGATGAAGCTTTTTGAAAGAAAGTTGCTCCGCATTTGCACTGGACTGTACCGTAACCCACTGACGAAGAAATATATACCAACAAGGAATATACAGGGTGTCCCACAGTCACCGCCCCAAATGAAAACCATGGATTCCTGAGGTCATTTTAAGTCGAAAAACTTAAGAGGTCATTTTCTCGTTTTCGTCCCGTTTTCGAGTTATAACGGTTTTTATTATTTTTCCATTAACTGGCTTTATATTTGCCAAACTGCGTCCGATTCGTGAGATTTTTTTTATAACCAATCAAGAATTTATTACAGTTTTAGTTTGTCCAAAGACTTTTTTTTCTGCGGACAACCGTTTCTCCGCAATTTTGCATCAAACCCAATTTTTTCGTTTTTTAAGTAGTTTTTTCACTTTGAATTCAATTTATTCAAAAAAACACGTTAATGAGTATTAATTTTTTTCACTTATTATTAAAGCCCAGTTCATTTTCTAAAATTAAATATTTTTTTTTCCTTAAAAAGAATACTAAATGTAATTAACAAAAAATAAACAAACTGAGTGAATTAAAAAAAAAATAATTTTTAAATACAAAATTAACTTTTTCTGAGCTATTGTGGTTAAGAAAAGGACAAATAGATAAAGTTTATTAGTAAGACCGTTAACTAATGTAAACAGTAAAGATTTGCATTATGATTTGAAGGTTGTACATGTCTTTCTCGCGTGAACTAGTGTCCGCTTCGTGTTCTTTCACTTGATACTCCATTTTGGATTTGTTATTCAAGTTGTAGTTTTTTCTCAATTATTTGCGAACAATGCATTACACTAATCAAGAATATCTGGAAATGTTATTAATATACGCTGAAATGGGACAACTTTATCTATTTGTCCTTTTCTTAACCACAATAGCTCAGAAAAAGTTACTTTTGTATTTAAAAATTATTTTTTTTTTTAATCCACTCCGTTTGTTTATTTGTTGTTAATTACATTTAGTATTCTTTTAAAAAAAAAAAAAAGTATATTTTTTTAAGAAAATGAACTGGGCTTTAATAATTAACGAAAAAAATTAATACTCATTAACGTGTTTTTTTGAAAAAAATGATATCAAAGTGAAAAAAACAACTTAAAAAACGAAAAAATTGGGTTTGATGCAAAATTGCGGAGAAACGGTTGCCCGCAGAAAAAAAAGTTCTGAGACAAACTAAAACTGTAATAAATTCTTGATTGGTTATAAAAAAAATCTTACGAATCGGACCTAGTTTGGCAAAGATAAAGCCAGTTAAGGGAAAAGAGAGCAAAAATCATAAAAACCGTTATAACTCGAAAACGGGACGAAAAGGAGAAAATGACCTCTTAAGTTTTTCGACTTAAAATGACCTCAGGAATCTATGGTTTTCGTTTGGGGCGGTGACTGTGGGACACCCTGTATATATATGTATATACCAATATATACATACAAGGAATCTGTATAAAGAAGCAAAGTTAATACCATTGGAGAAGTATTTGCTGCAGCTCTCCGGAACAAACATCAGGAACCTGGAAGATCATCCCAACACAGAAGTGCAACAACTTCTCCAGCATGAACTAGAGCCTAGTGACAAGTATCTATACACCCGAGCCATCACTGACGATCAATTTGAAGACATCATCCATAACGACAACGCACCCTTTTACGAGAAGAACAACAATCAATACTACAGGGGGTAAAACGCCCACTCATCAAAAATTATTATTTAGTTAATATTAAAAAAAATCATGAATTAGATTAAGAAAACATTAATATGATATTGTTAGCAAATAGCATTATGTAAAGCCAAATGAAGAACGTTGGGCCCCTATATTGTTGAGCCAACATGATATAATTTAGTAATAAGTTAGTTTTAAGTCAAATTGTATATAAAAAAATTGAAAAATAAAATTCTTAATCTGACAAAAAAAAAAAAGAATCCAGAAGAGTTGATACCTGTATATCATTCGATTTCTAGAACTAATCAAAATACTAGTAAACTTTAGTTACATAATATTGTTTGTTATACCCCCTTATTACGGCTGGCGAGTCGAACAAATAAACATGTGAATGTGAGAAATTAGTATTACGGTTGGCGAATCGAGAACTTTTGATTCGACTTGAATGTCATATATTTGATATTTTTAATAAACAATCAAATTTCGAACTCGAATTGTAAAGTTCGCCAACCGTAGTATGTCGAATGTGTAGTTCGCTAATGAAAAAATCTCACCTCGAACGTTCGATTCGCAAACCGTAATAGGGGGGATAAATATAAGAATTATTTTCAATAAAAATTTTGTTATAATGTTTGAAGACCTTTATTCTCTGAAGTTTGGTGTTTTCTTCAGGACGATCCCAGCCAGTGCCGAATTAAGCCAGCGCGGGGCCTGTAGCAAATTCTATCAAGGGGCCCTTAGACTATTTTAGGTTAGGCACTTATCAAGTTTATGGTATTAAATAAAACAAAACTGTTACAAACAAACTTTTCTTGATTTAATTTGGGAAAATTTATAAATAATGCTGTTGATATCGACTTCTCGTAGTAAATCATGTTCAATATTCATTTAAGTGAGGAGATTAAGACGTTGTTGGCTCATCGTCTTCCTCAATTCATTTTTAACACGTTTTAATGTTGAGAAAGATCGTTCACCACTGCAGTTGGTGATCATGAGAGACAAATAAATGCGCAAAGCAATTTCAACGTTCGGGAAACAAGATTGTAAAGAATTATTTATCAACAGCTTGTAAACCTGCATTTCCAGAGCCTCATGATTCCTGCTTTCAATAATACCAGCCACATCAGAATTGTGCATTGAAGCGAATTGCACTAATTCATTTTCCAGACTGTCCTCCAAATCATCTGCGTAAGCACTTACGAGTACTATGGTTGCAGATTTTTAATTTCTTCTGGTGGAAGAGATTTTATATCAAGGTTTTTATAATACAAATTCTATATACTACTGAAATAAATCAGCCAAGTAGAAGACTTAGCACTATTAATGGACTTGTTGAATTATTGATTCAAAATAGCTTTTATGGCTTTTAGTCCACAAAAATTGGCTTTTCGTCCGGGTGATCGCACATGGAATCATCAGTTGGCTATGAGGCTTGTCAATACGCAATTTTTATTTAATTCAGTTCATCTTACATCGATTTTTTGACAAAAATCCAATGTGCACTATATCCAACCAAGATTAAAATTGTAATTATTAACGTTGAAATATTTTGCTATTTTCAACAAATTCAACAAATCCATTAATAGTGCTAAAGTCTTCTACTAGGCTGATTTATTTCAGTAGTATATAGAATTTGTATTATAAAAACCTTCATATAGAATCAATGCTCGGCCACGGGCAAAATATTCCAACGTTAATGATTATAATTTTAATCTTGGTTGGATATAGTTCACATTGGATTTTTGTCAAAAAATCGATGTAAGATGAACTGAATTCAATAAAAATTGCGTATTGACAAGGTCCTCACAGCCAACTGATGAGTCCATGTGCGATCACCCAGACGAAACGCCAGTTTTTGTGGACTAAAGGCCAAAAAAGCTATTTTGAATCAGGAAGAGATTTTAGCTCTCGGAATATTCCGAAAATGCCAGCAATTTTATTATAACTGTTCATATACGTTTACCTAAAGCAGTGAGTACGTTATCAATGGTGACAATAAATACCTGAATTTCATACCGTTGTCCAATTTGCGTTTGGTGCGGTTTCGAAACATGATTTTTGGTAAGACCAGCAGATAGAAAAATAAAATTTTAGTTGATCATTTTGATGCAAATATTTTTTTCTTAGTAATTGTGACTAAATCTAATATGTAAATATGAAAAGGTTAGTGCGCGGGGCCCTCAAATGCGCGGGGCCCGTAGCATTTGCTACTCTTGCTTCGTGGCTAATCCGGCACTGATCCCAGCGAGCATAACTTCGGCTGGAAAGCAAAAACCACATCACACAACCTGAACTATTATCTGGCTATCAGGGAAGCATTCAGGTTACTCATACAAAATCGACACCAGAACCGAAATACGGCTATTATCACAGAAACTCAGGCGGCTGTTAAAGCCATTAATTCCAGTGTATCGTTCTTCAAATAACCCCAATATTAACCACAATGTCACTCTTATATTAGTTCCGAGTCATTGTGGCATTGTAGTTAATGAACGGGTGGACGAGCATTATATATAGAAAGATTTGGTCCATTTTTAATGAATCCCGAACACTTGATCTGATATGCTGAACCAGGCAAGATTTAGCCAGGATCGTAGTTACCTGTAGCGGACACTGGCCAATAGGAGAGCATGCGGCGAAGCGAGGCATTCCTCACAACACTAACTATCAAAGCTGTGGAGATCAACGGGAAAAAGAAAAAGTCCCTAATTTAATCTGCAAATACCTAGTTTTAGCCAACATTTAGAGCACAATCATTTTTTGACGAATTTGACCAACTTTCGGAAATAAAAATCAAAGCCTTGGTATCGATTCTCAATGCAATGAAATGGGTGTAGGAAAAAACCTCGGTTATTTCTATGCTGTGCCCTCAGTTTGAGTCTTTAAATCCCGAGCTAGCGGAATGAGGGTTTGGCTATACTTTTTCAGCACCAGTCAACAAGCTGTTGAAGGTGTCGGATGAGTGTGTAATCCATTTCCCGTATAATTGTGCAAAAGCAAACACACAATTAGAAACATTAAATCCTCCAAGATTCTTTCTTCTTTTTTAACTTAATCAAATCTGAATAACTCCGTGAGAATGTACACAATTCCCCATATCTATTCCATCTTCAGGTTTACACGAGTTGTAGTATCAAAATGGCTCACTTCAGCGCTATTTGGGCCACAGGGACAGACTGCGAGTGGTTGCCATTTCTACCTACCTACCTATACGCTATACGACTTTAAAATTAGGGGTCGAAAAAAGGAGAAAAAACAGATAGCAAAATGGTCAGAAGAAGTCCTTAGAACACAATAAGGGAACCTTTTTTACTGCGGTAAATATAACTAATGAGAAGAATACATGACCAAATGCTCGCGGCCCAGTTTTTTTTTTAATTTATTTTCATTTACCATCCACATTCTAATTAACAATATGAAGTTTTATATACCTATACGTACTCATAATTATTGTGTGCTATTGTTCGGAAAATGTAAAGCGAATACATGCGACTCCATTCTTGCATGTAAATGGACACTGACGTGTACGTACATACTTATGTGTATAGATATGTAAAATTTTCTCTCATCCGGCTTATCCCAAAAACACTGAAGTGATTTAATTATGCGTTAGTTGGAAGAGAAATTATTAAAAAAAAAAAAAAACAATAGGAATTTTAAACAACAGCGAATAATTTCAAGGGTCATTTTGTTTTTCGTCCTGAATGGAATTGAGTATCTACTCTTAGGTACAATTAAACGTTTAACATAAAATATAATAAATGATATAATATATATTTATTTTAACTATTTTTTTTTTTATTTTTCTTTTTTTTAAGGCCGTCAAATGCTCCCCCAGATATCAAAGTTGCAACTCACATTTGCCACCCCCGAGAAGAACATCGAACGCTAGAACTTCAACTACAAGCATGTGAAGTGAAAAAGTTTCAACAAGAGAATGTTGTTTCGCTTTGTAAATATTAAGTTGAAAGCAATAAATAAAAATATATTAACTTGCGACCTTACGAGCAGAATCAGAAGGTTCCATCTGCACACCCATGAACTTTGAGAGAGAGCTGGTTGAATATTACGTGTTGTTATAACTTTATTTAATAGGTACATTAAGTTGAAACGGGTGTATGTACATATATCGGGTATATTCATATTTATGCGTAACCGCTTATTTTGTTTTTTAATTTTGTAACTTTTAATATGAATATTTATATTTAAAATATATTACATAAATATCCTGTAATTTCAATTATACTTAGAACGTCAAGGATTTAATTTTGTGATAGAACTTTGTGTTAGAGAAAGATATAAATTCACATCACACTTAATTCTAATGAAGGGATGTTAACAAGCAAATTTTTAGCAAGAAGATTCTATAAAAGAAATAAATTTTGTTTTCTTAACAAGCAAAGTTCTATTTGGATTTCTTGAAACGTTCTGGACATGACATCGAATTATACAGGGTGCGTGTGTTACGTGTTATGTTCCAGGTTGATTTCATTTGGATGTCACTTTTGTAAGAGTGAAAATTTTCCGTCATAGAAAGTGATCGATAACAATTTATTATGAAGTATGGTATGCACATGACCATCAACGTCGGTGTGATCGAGTCCTCGAGGCTTACAGCTCGCTAAAGACAACCTGCATTTTTGGCAAAAAATCATTATGAGCGACGAAGTACATTTCGACTTGGCTGGCTGTATTAATAAACAGAATATCCGCTATTGAGGCACAAAAAACCCTCCATAGATACACTATATACCACTAAACCCTCGTAGAGTAACTGTATGGTGTCCATTTTGGGCCGGCGCGCACAGTGGTCGATTTGGGGTCGCCAGATGGACTTAATTCGAAATTGGATATATTTGATCGACTATTTATTACTCAAGGAATACACAGAAATTTGTTGTCAAATTATCAGACGTAAAATTAACTTTTGTTTATTACGAATTTCATTTATGCTGGCAGAAATTTTAATCCGCAAACTCAAAAAAAAAAAAGGAACAAATCGAAAGAAATATTAATTGAATATACTAAATTAATTCGCGACAAACCGGCGGGCGACGCACAGTGGTACCATTTGTATGGGAGAGCGGAAAAAAATCCGTAAGATATGAACTACATATCTAAATTCTGAAGGAATTAAATGAAATTTTGCACACATGTTTGGACTAGTCTTACACATATTTCGACAAAATAATCAAATATATACATAATAACATAAGCATATATCAAATATAAAAAATAAATATATAAATTTATTATATTATTAAGTTATTTAATTAATTCAAGAGCTTCTTCTATCAAATGAAGATGTTTTTTCTTTGCTTCAGGTCTTAATTGGGTTATAAATGAATCGGATGATATCAGGATCATATCCTCATTCGTTGATAACCGGGAAAACTTTCTGGAGTGGTGGGTGCTATAGTACTTATAGTTCTTATTCGTGCATTCTTGAGCCTCTTCTGAAAGTGATCTAACTAGTTAAGTGAATCACCAATTCACCACTTAACCAATCGGATATTGTTACAATAAAAACGGTTCTAACGAATCGATCCCTTCAAATAAATTCACACAAGACGTTGTTACCTAAAACAAATCCAGATTTTTTGAATTTGTTTTTGTTAATAACTCACGTCGCGCAATTTTAACCTGTTTTCGAATTTTTTTGGTTTTTTTTTATACAATATTAATCAATCGTTTTTTTAAGACCGTACTAATTCTAAACGGTTTTCAGGACATAGCTTCACGATCACAAAAAAGCAGTAAAATTTCTACTAATTCTTTGTTTTTTATTTGGAGACAAAAACCCGTATTCAGGTAAAAACCCACAAGAAAAATTACTTTTTACTTGCGACTTATATGTAGGTACTAAAAGGCAAGTTATGCATTCGTAAAAAAAATGGAACTCGAGATTTTGATCAAAGTTGACATTACGATGATAGTGAAGACTAAAAAGTGGATCTCGCAATTCTGTCTGTCTGTCTGTCTGTCTGTCTGCTCAACTACAGCCTAAACGGCTCGGCCGATTTTCTCTAAACTTGGTAGATATCATTTTTAATTTTCCCCCCACACGTTTTTTTCTTTTTTTTTTAGACCAAAAATAACGGTACCTGCCATACGAATTTTTTTATAAAATTTATAAATATTTTTTTTCTCAAAAACTGTTCGACAGATTTAAAAAATAAAAATACAAAAAAAATTTATTTAGTTAAAGCTAGGTAATGGTTGAAAATTTTTTTTCCGAAAAATGGTTATTGAGGGTATACCCCGTGGAACCATTTTTTACCTAAAAATAAAGGTACCCTCCATACAAATGTTAAAAAATGATAAAATTTTTGTTCTTTCAATTAATTTTAACGATCTTTAATTTAATAAAAAATCATTTGAAATTAAGATATTACTGCTTGTACCTACCATAGAACCAAGTTTTCAAATTTTGAATTACTCAGTATCGACATAATGGAATTTAATGAATTTTTTTAAAAGAGATGCTTCTAAAAAGTTTAAAAAACATTGTATTTCAAAACTTAAAAAAAATATTTTTTTGAATTTTTGAAAAAAAAAAAATCAGTTTTTGTTCGATCTCTTAAAAATGGGTCAATATATTTTTTGGTAATTTAATTTTCATTCGTATAATAAGTAAAACTTAAAGTTGACGTACCAAATGTTTTTCTTAAAAATGTTTTAAAATTTTTTTATGTAAAACCTTATTTTATTAAGAAACCACTACAACGACTTATAATTTTTGTTCTTGCATAAATTCATGTTTGCATAGTATTCTGTTTTTGTCTCTTTCCCAATCAACAATTTGTGGTTTGAAAGCTGTTTATTAACCGGCTTTGAGCTCAGGCTTTTCAAACCAAGAGGTTACAAATTGGCTAAAAAGCCGTTCCAAAACCGTTCCAGAAGCATCTCCATAACCGAAAATGGTCAGTAACAAAATAACTTCAGTTATTACTGAACGATTTTTGAACGTATTTTTTAAACGCTTTTATTAGGTCATATAAAACCGTTTGTATAACGCCTTTAGAAAACCTGTAATATGTACAATAATTGGTTATTTAAAAACGCTACAAGGACGTTAATTTGCAACGTTTTTAAATAACCTGTATTATGCCCAAAGAGTTATTTGGTGGATATTTTATGACAGTTTATTTACAGTTAGTAGGAAACCTGTTATAAGCCCTTGAGTTATTTTGATCCCTTCTTATAACTGTTTTTTTTTTTTTGTGGCTATCTTATAACCGTTTATTAAGAGTTTTTAGAAAACCTGTAATAATAACTAAAAGTTTTGTTGACGCCTTTTTATAACCGTTTACCTACGGTTTGTACGAACCGTGAAATTATGAGTTTTCTCGAAGCCATGATTTATGGTTATTTTGAAACTGTTCCCAAATATTTTCTTCCCAGCTGAAAAAAAAATCCTTTTAAAAATAAAAACAGTACAAGCAATATTTTTAATGAACATTATTAAATTTTATTTGAAAAGTTTGGTAACTTTAATAGTACATATATAACTTAAAACTATAACTTAATAGCGCCTAATAGAAACGAATATTGATAAACGTAATACTATATACTAATATTATTTAAATATAAATATGTATGTAGGTAGTACCTATAACTCTGGGTGGCTAATTGAATTGTTCATTTTCAAAACATGATGTGTCACATCTTCAAAAAATAGATAGTTAATGACGTTTTAAGAAAAACCAAAAGTTTTTGTAACCTTAATGCAAAATTTTGAAGATGGACATATTGTCATGTTTTGAAAATAAACGATTCAATTAGAAAAACAAAAAATTAAGCAAAATTGGAAGTATCTGATAATATTGATGTTTGTGTAGTGATGGCGGTGGTGTCAGTTGATGAGGCTTGCTGTGATGATGATGACTCATTTCTAGTTTAAAAATAAAAATAAAATTGAAATTTTGTTTAACTTACATTTTATCCTATTCTCACGAGTAATAAAATATCCAAGGGAAAACATGAAAAAAAAGAACTAAAAAAATGTCTTACCGACACTTACCAAAGCACAGTTAACTTTTTTTAATTTAACCACTCTGAGAACAAGAAAACAATGACGAGACATAGAGATAGTGTGTTCGTGCTTATGTATGAGGAATGATGTTGGTTTGGGTTAAGTAGTTGAGCTTTGGCTCGAGTTGGGTTAAAATATAGCTGAGATTAAAGAATAAATCTGGATTTGCTTAATTTGCAACCTATAAGTTAAAAAGGAGCTCTTTAATAACTTAATGCAAACAGCAAACCTGGGGTTAATTAAAGTTAATTTTGATCCAGAATAGGTGTAACTTTTAATTCGGTACAAAAAAAGTAATTTAAGGTTAATTTCGATCCAGTATATTTCTTTTACGGTTAAAAAAAAGAAGTTATTTACAGATTACTGTAAATTTGGGATAAATTGTAGTTAATTTGGATCCAATCTTAAGCTTTTTCGATAAAGAAAAAGTTATTAAAGAGCTTACTATAAACTAACTATTCAATTGGTTTGTTTGCATCCAATACAAAACTTTTCCGTTTAAAAATGATTATTAAACGACTTACTATGAACTTTATATAAAATTGGTTACTTTTCAACCAGTATATAACTTATAATAAAGTTATTTAATTGCTTACTGTAAGCTTGAGATAAAATTGGTTAATTTTCAACCGATATGAAACTTTTTATGCGAAAATAAAGTTATTTCAAGTCTCACTGAAAACCTGGTATTAAATGGGTTAAATTTTAACCAATATGTAAGTCTAACGGTTAAAAAAAAGCGTCATTTAAGGACTTACTGACAACTTAGCATAAAATTGGGTTATTTTTAGCCAATATTTAACTTTTCGGTAAGAAAAAAAGTTATATTATAACGTACTTTTTCTTAAAGGCTAGGAATAAGTGATAAATGTACTCATATTTAACCTAGATTTAAAAATAGTTATTTTCGAACCAGAAAAATGACAAATTGGTCTTGAAAGGGTTAAAAAATAACCAAATACTATCACCAGTTTAAAAATGGAAATTTTTAAACCAATATATGACCAAGAAGTTGTGCAAGAGAGAAAATTTTACCGAAATCAAGCATAGGATAATTTTTGGTTTGTTTCTACCGTAAAGCATACTAAAGTTATAAAGTATCTCATTTCTATCCCCACTATGACCAGAGTTATCTAAGGTTTTTTTGTTACCTGGGTTATTCTGGAGCCACGGCTAAAAATTGTTGCTTGGGATTACTACTAAAAGAATTTAAAAAATTATGATAATTTTATCCTTATGAACAGTTTTCTCTAATAACATTCGTTTTTAAAATTCCTAGTCCATTACGTAAGAGCAAATTCGTGCGACCCAGTCGTGCATTTTATCTATTTATTACCTGCCTCTAATTATTGCGTCATAAAAAATGTTTGATTAAAATATTAAGGTACACGTTTTTTAAAGTACTACTAGGTCATTTTAATAATATCATAAAATAATACATGCTCACCACATATTTCCAAGAAAAATAAGTTTGAATTTGGAAAAAAAATTTGAGACAAGAAAAATGATTCAATTTTTAATTTCAATTTCAATTGAGCTTAAAATTGAATATCAGATAGGTATCCATCAAAGGAATAATTTTATTTTATATTTTAACCTACACCTACATTATGTACATTTTTGGAAAATATGGTCAAAACTCAATAAAATTTTGTATCTACATTAAATGCATAACACTTTTACACTAAATCAATTTAACGCTTTGTGGATGTACTATTTTTTTTGCGGTTGTAAATTTATAAAGATGATAGTATTCCGACCAGCGTTACCACTTCCGGAAAAAAAGTCGAAGTAAATTTGAAGAAAAAAGTGAAGTAAATTGAGAAAAATCGAAGTAGATTTCAAAATGACTTTTTATTTGCATTTAGAAAAAAAATTGGACTCGAGATTTTCACCAGTTATTACAAAACGAAAAAGTGGTGATTCAGTCTGTCTGTAGATCTGTTACTCAATCTGCCGTCTAGAGGAGAAATTATATATTTGTACTTGTGTCGATGCTCATATTTTTGTATGGAAGTCTAACTATAATGAAAATATAGAAAATGAAGTAGTTTTGGGCTTTTTTTTGTAAAATTGAAGTAGATTGAAACAGAGATTTCTAAAAGGAAGTAGATTTCAGTATTTTAATGATGGTGCGAAGTAGGAAGTAGATTTTAAAATATTTTGAAAAAAAGAAGTAGATCTACTTCAATTGAAGTAAAGTGGTACCACTGATTCCGACTCACGAACACGCGACGTATAATTGCCCATGAGCGAAACAGGGAAACTCCAAGTTGATTCCGCAAACTTTCACTGGCCTTGTGATCATTTTATGGTCATCGGAAAGGCCAGACCGATGGGAAATTGTAGACGCTTAAAATCGAATTTTAAATACGTTGGAATCATCGGTATACTCATCATAATCACAACTGATTCTACTTTTAATTGTAAATTGTGAGGTGGTAGTCCAGGCAAATCCAGGAAATTTAAACACTCTGTCTGGGGGATAGTTGACTAACACTAAGTCATCCTGGTTTGTAACTGTGTCAACTGATTTTTAAGAAAACAACTCTCCGGGAAAATTTTGAATGGTTGCATTGGGATCATCGACATCTTTGTTTTTGGCTGCCAATATTTCTCGTTAACTGAGCCAATTATAGTTTTTGAACTGTTGTTCTATGTCCGTAAAGGCGTAAAAACACGCTGAATAGGCTCTTCTTTTTAGGTCGACGAAGGGACAAAATTCCGTGAGTAGTGTAATTTATCCGGTCGAAGTGGCAACTGCTACCTTAACATTTCCAATATCTAATAACTGCTTGGAAAACATAATCCCAGTTTGATCTTGTTCAAAAAACACTCGCATGTTAGTTGTTGTTAATTGGAGTGTCTTTACAGCTGACTAGATGATTTTAAGAATGCACTTAGTTGGTCAGCAACAGTTGATCGGGGAATAATTGGAAGAGTCTGACAAATATCAGCTGACAACAGAATCATGGCCCCAGCAAAAATATTTTGGTTAGTATCACTATGATCTTTTAACGTTCTGTCCAGTGTCCCCAGTGACCTCTTGCGGGCCATCGTACATTCATCCGAAACGATCAATTTTAATAACAGTATAATCTTCGCCATTGCGTTGTTTTAGGCGATGTTTCAAACTGGTTCTTCGTTGATTTCTTTATTAATTCGTTAAAAAAAATCTAAAGTTAGCAATATTAATAATAGTTCTTATGTTGATTTGCATGTTTAGTGGCAATTTCAAGGCAGAATATGCAGTTCGTCTATCTTCTAACAATGTTGCGGCTATTCCAGATGAAGCCAGTGCTAGAGCTACCTTATTTTGCGAACAGCAATAAACAGCAATATAGCCAACAGCCATGAAATTAAGAACGTTTTTCTAGTTCCCCCGGGAGCATCAAGGAAGTAAATTCCACTAGATCCACTGTTCACAGCTTCGATCAAAAATAGTTAATAGTTCTCGAGCAACTGTAGCAGTTGACACGTCTAAGTCGAACACAAATATCCATCAATTGTTCTCCGTTGTTGAAACGATGTTGGACAACGAACATTCACCAACAACTATCGAACATAATAACATTCATCGTTATTTGGATATACTGTGTAAATGCGACCTATAGCGTCTGAGGTTGTTGAAAACTCCTCAAGGTCCATGTATCATGTGGTTAGTTACTACTGATTGCAGTTTTGGGTTAACTGTTTCATCGGGATTCTCAGCACCTTATAGGTACAACAAATATGAAACAGACATATTTCTGAACGCACCTATAAATATTTGACAACCAAGTGACAATTTTTTTTTAAGACAAAAGATTAAAAAAAGACAAAAAACATCAAATGTTTTACAAATGTTTTCCGTTACTTATTGTTTATGTTTTTCACCGTTTAAATCTTCCCTGAACTTCCACAAATTTTTCAACATCAAAATTAGCAAAATCGATGCAGCCATTCTCGAGTTTTAGCGAGACGACAATTGATTTTTATATTGCGATGTACTTTGTTGTCAAAGGCTTATGTTTCGCTCGCCGGTGTCCAGAGTTCATTACAATATAGATATAAAAGATAAAATAAGATATGAGATTAGATAAGATAAAACATTATCTTGATTTCTGTTTACTAAAGAGTTAAGGTACAATTGGAAAAAGTACACAAGTTTCTCACAGTTGAGCGATAACTAACTGACCATATTTTTAAGTGTTCGATTCTTACTTTACAAACATGGAAAATGATCAACTAATTTGACTAAAGTTGAACACATAATACAGCGAAATACAATATTATCTTCTTTAGCCTTCTAGAAATTCCGGAAGTAATTTTAGACCTCCACCTACCTTCAACTAGCAATATGACATGATTCCGAACAAGGTCTCCTTCTATTAAAATCATTCCGCTGAACTTAAATTTAATATGATTAGCTTAAATGTGACTAGGAAGAAGCAAATGCTCAACGAATAAACAATGTTTGACTTAAAGTCTCCTGACAGCCCTTCGTTGAAGGCAACAGTCTTTCATTTCCTTTAGTTTGAGAATGCCAAGTAAAAAAAAAAAAACAAAAGTGATTAATTCAAAACATTATCCTTCCATTCAACCTGTCTTCCTGTTCAAAGGATATTCTATTGCTGCTTTCGATGACAGTCAACATAATTAAGCATTACACAAAGCCATTATGTGGGAGGGAGGGTCGCAGCTGTACGAGTCAGGTGGAAATTGTGAGAAAAGTCGTCTGCAAATGATTTCATAAACGTTGAAATTCCAACAAAGTGTATTGCTTCCTGAATTATACGTTACCAACGTTGTTGTCGTCATGGTACTCGTAGCTCTCTCCTTTTGGCCACAAACAACAAGCTTCAAAAGATAGCTTTGACTTTTAGCTTGTAAGATGCAGCACAAGATCTCTCGTGATTTAAGCAATTTGACAATGATTAATTCTCACTTGCGGGCACACCACACACAAACCTACATAAGTAGGTATATATAGAAACCTAGATAGCAAAGGAGCCAATGCACACACTCCTTCGGTACTGTCCTGAATCCTGGTACAGATACCTAAAATGCCAAGGCTATAGAGATGCAATTAAAATCACGCTGCTAAAGCGGAAATTACACAGAGATTCCACAAACAAGCATATTGCATTCCCGGATGTGAATCTACATCTGCACCAGAACACCGTCTATCTGTTTTGAATCCTTCTTTTTTTTTGCCAAGGATTCGTTCTATTCAATGAAGCAAAATAAGCAAACCATGCGCAGGAATTTGTTTCCACAAACCGTTCTCCTCTCCATCAATCTCATTCCAGTCCTTGTGATAAGAAAGGAGAATGGAACGGAATGGTAAATTGCACACTGGAATGTGATAAGAACATGAAACGGAACGACATGGAGAGAACACCCAGTGGAATTTGATAAGAAAGGATAACGAGGACTGGGTTGGAATTTGGGCTTTGGAATGTGGAATCTAAGTCGAAAAATTTCTGGAAAACCCGGTCTAGGTCAGTAGTGCCATGGAATGCATCCCCAGTGCGAAATTCATGTACTCGTATAGAGGTGTAGTAGATGCTCACTGAAGCTGAATATTTAATTTTTAAACGAAGTTGGTTGGGGGTTTCTGAGAAATTTTGTAATTTCAATATGACTTTTACAGAGTGTCCTGGCGAGCAAATCGATATAACAGCAGATGTTTTTTCCTGTACACACATCACTTGAAATGATGTCGTGCATTTTAGAGATATTATGTTTGCATGATGCTTAAGGGACGTTGTAATGCAGCTTTTCCAGTTTATAGAGTACCTACCTTAGGGATAAGCTGTTGTCGACGCTTTTGAAAAATGTCGACAGTGCATATGTACGTATTTCCTTTTCCGAGAAATATTAAATACGTCGAAAATTAAGAGTGCAAATATGCAAGTGTGTGAGTGTGTCATTTGTTATTTTGTATGCGCCCTATGATGAAAATTGAAGGACTTTTGCATGTGGGTAGGGTAAGTCTTTATATAGGAACTTAAAATGTTGCTATATTCGAAAATTAGGTAGAAATCACTTAAGGAATTTTTTTTATTATTTTTCTTTATTTTATAAGTATCTACTTAAGTGGACACCCCTAAAGAGAGGAGTGACTCACGAACTTCTATCAATCTGTTCTATACTAAGTGAAAACCTTGAAAAACTTAAATATATTTCTTTTTGAACCGACATTGTTTCACTTTACCGTAGGCTTGAACTCAACACTACTACTGCCACCTTTTCTTTCGAATATTGAGTTGAGAGGTTTGTTACGAGTGAGAGTGACATTATGAAGTATGAGAAAGCAACCGTCATCACTTATAAAGATAGGGTTTGTTAATGTTTTGTTGAGATATTTTGTAATGTCTACAGGTTCCTTCACCTTTATACAGGAATACAGTTGTACTTAGGTGTTGAACGAGGGTAAGTAGTTCAACAAGCTGCGTGTGAGGTAGTATCTAACAATTTTTTTTTATTTAAAAGGCCCCATGTATGCCTTTATGTAAGGAATATGACATGTACGGAGTAGTCCAAATTTTAATGATACTTCCGCATAAATCCGGCTGAATTTGAGCGTTGGTCTGCGATATGTTCACCCTAAAAGGCATCGGTTGATAGTCGTTTATTCGCGACTTCAGGAAACCCCACAATCAAAAGTCAAACGCTTTTAAATCGCATGAAACTGATGGCCAATTCACGTCACCACTGGTGAGAGATTACCTTAGTCTCAAATCGTTCAGAATGTCAATCGTGGAGTCCCCAGTATGGCACGTAGAACCGTCCTGCTGAAACCATATGTCTTCTAGGTCCATATGGCCATTATAGTTCTAATCGTTCGACATTGACGGTGACAGCCTCACCATCTATGATTTTTGGTCAAAATTGGGACCTCTCCCAAAGGCTCCCAAGCACAGTCAACGAACAAACAGCGTTGTCTAGGTCATGAACTTTATTGAGCTCCTTGGTCAGGTTGATCTTGTATGGTTTAAGGCCCAATTCCCGACGCAAAATTCGCCAAGTTAAAGTCTGCTAAAGGACGAGTTCTTGTGCACGGCGAGCAATAGAATGCTGTACACTTTCACATATCGCAGTGATGTTCTCGGCTGATCGGTTACGGGCAGTCTCAAATTTGACCACCAAACGTTGAAGAGTCAACTATGAACTGCACGTCCACCTAAAAATGGGCACAACGTGAGTACTTACAATTACTAATTTTGATAATAAAATTTTTCTCATTTGAACGTGCAGTTCAATCGTGTTACTTGGCATGACAATTGGGCATCAGTAACTGAATAACAAACAACAGATTTGACAGATTTCATCAAAATATCATGGCCGCCACAAGCGAAAGTTTTTTTTTTGCTTAGGTTTGTATAGTTTTATTTATCCACAAAGAAATCGAACTAAACTTCAACAATGGCCGAGGAGGATCCGAAACGCTCTAATATTTGCAGAAAAATCCGAAAACACCTAAGCGGCTTCTTAGCTTGCAAGCTAAGAAAATTAACACTCTTACTGAAAAAACATGTTTTGCAGCGAATGCTAAGGTCCGTTGATAAAGTGTAGAAATTTCCTTTGTTCTGACGAAAACAAAATTGTTTTATTTGGTGGAAGAGGATCGTAGTCAAGCTCAAGTAGGCCTCAACTTGTTGAACTCAATACGCATCAGAAATAATGAAACAATGAGGATCTACATGATGACCTCGGGCTGTTTTTCATATAGCGGTGTTGGACCTATATATACTGGATCAAAAGTAGCATGGACTTGGACAACCATCTTAATACATACAAATATTGGAGGAAGAGATGTTGCCTATGCGTCTGAGGAGATGCCATTCAAGTGGGTTTTCCGAAGTCTTGTAGATAGTATTAAAAGTATTTTACTAAGATTCGAAAAAATTAAGCACGGGGTCTTCAGAACATAGAATTTTCAAAAAAAAAAAAATAATATTTAAATATTCCAATACACAATATTATTCAAACTTTTAGGAGCATTCAAAAATTGATCAAAATCGGTATTACCGTTTTTGAGAAAAGCAAAAGCCAAAAAACTAATTCTGCCATTAGCTAGGTGGAGATATTTTGAAAAAAAATCTATATTTTACCGTTATTTTAAATTTAAAAACTAAAATAAAAATTGTAGGGGAGGGTGGATTTAAGAATGCTATCTGCTAAGTTTAAAAAAAATGGAAAATCTGGTTAGGTGGTAGTCAAATAGACAGATAGAATTGCAAGAATCTTTTTCGTCTTCACTATAATCGTAATGTCAGGTCTAAAAAAAATATAAGTCCTGTGAAATGGGGCGGCCATGAGAAAAGTTCCATGTTTTCTGATTGAATATACAATGTCTAACACTGGAAGTGTGGATGGGGGCATTATTTTTTGGTGGAAAATCCGAGGCGGGGGTCCGAAAATGTTTTTCACTTTTGGAAATGACCATTCTAGCAAACATTTGTTGTTTTGTTGTGGACAAAAACTTCAACTCAGTTGTATACCATAGAAGGTCATGACATCTGATGAACGGCTGTAATGTCTTGCCAAAATAAGCTTCTTCTTGCTCAGATCATGCAAATAAAGCAATAACCATCGGGACCGTCGCGTCAATGTCAATCTTTTTTTTATCCGAAAAGACAATGCGTTTCCATTCACTAGTCCAAGCGACATGTTCTCTTGCAAAATTCATTCGATGGTCCTTGCGTATGTGCGAGTACTTGAATCAAAACAGGTTTCTCTTTCAATTTTCTTCCTTGGATAGTATCACTTTTTTCTTATTAGAATTTGACACAAGCCGTATAATCAACTGCTCTTCTGGTGATGTAATTGCTTCTGCTGTGCGTCCTGTTTAATTTTTCCCATATTTTTGTGGGCCCGCAAGATAAGTGTTTACAACGTCTTACTTCCGTTAGGGCTCCTTGCTACTTCTCGGCCTAAATCCTTGAAGGCATCTATTTTTCTTTTTTTCTGTCGCTATCAACGTCTTTCTGGAACAAATTTGTGTTTCAAATTGAATAAAAAGAGTTCTTTTCAACACTTTTTTTTCAAACTACTCGTATTCTAAGCAAAAATTAAAAAAAAAAAGTAGCTAATGTGAACTCCGGCAACGCAATCAAAATGATTTTTAAAACCATTTATGTAAGTCTGTGGTTAAAATCTTGCGATAAAACGGAGGTTGTTAATCCACCATATTCATATAAAATAAAATGCACGACTGGATCGCACTAACTTGCTCTTATGTAAAAGTTTTTTGGAATTTAAGATACATTTTATAAATATAAAACATGGATTTAATGAGATAATAATGTTCAAATGCATAAAATTGCCGTCTGATTTCTAGAAAAGTATGAATTTATGCAATGAACAAACTTTTACAAATCGTTTTATTATTAAATACATTTTTTATATAAGAAATTTCTTTAAAATTTTTCAAGAAAAAAATGTGGGATGCGAATTTTTAGTATTTAATAATATTGATTTTAGGAAATAATTTAAAAAAATAATCGTTCATAGGTTTTGAAGATATTGATTTTTGGAAGAAGGGAAAGAAAAAATATAAAAAAAATTGTTTATAGTTTTTGTTTTTGTGGACTCTATTGATTAAATCAAATTGAAAAAAAAAAATTGTATTATTTTTTAAAAATCCAAAAACTATTTTTTCGAAAAAAATTTTAGTTTTTATTTTTTCAAATGCAAAGCAGTTCGGCATAAAAATTTTGGTTACAATCGTTAGAGCCGTTGGTGAGAAATTCGAAAATAAAAAAAATCGGTTCTATGACCCTAATAACATTTCCGCCCAAATTTGTTTTGACCAACATATGTATGTATATTTCATGTACATAATATCACACTTAATTTTTTTTTTTTATCAAAATCGTTAGAGCCGTTTTCGAGATAAATAAGATTTTGCACTACGGGTGTATGGGGGGTACCGTTAGTTTTGGAGCTAAAAAAAAAACAATTCAATTTCTCCTCTAGGGAATCACCGAAACCCTTAACTACCGAGATGTACAGACATACAGACATACGGACATACATACATACATACGGACAGACAGAAGGAATTGCCAGACCCACATTTTTCGTGTTCGCTATCATCGTAATGTTAACTTTGATTAAAATCTCGAGTTCGATTTTTTTTCCAAATGCAGAACTTGCCCTATAGTACCTACATACATACATATATCGCAAGTAAAAATCAGAGTGTGTGTAGCAGTGTATGATGGGGATCGATAATCTAAGCTTATCTGGTTATAGCTTCTGCTCGATTTTTGGTATCTCTCTTCTCTCTAAGACGTACTAGGCAATCGGTCGGTCTACGGTAGGGATTTTGGATTTGTTTTTTTAACAAGAGACCAAAAAAAGTATAAAGATTTTTATAATAAAAGTACATAATTATAATCGCCGAATCATAAATGATAAATAAAATCGGTAAACTTGAAATCCGAAATTTAAAACAAAAGGTAACCGTGCACGTGAGTCGTCGAACAATCGTGACGAGCACGTAGTGTTCAGCCCAATTATGCCATAAAAGCAATAACAAAAATATAAAGGTTGAGCAGACACTAAAATCGGAGTACCAGTGCTTGATTAGGTGAGAGCTCATTATTTGGCTCACCAAAATCTCCATCAATATCGCCGAATATATACCCGTAATAAAAAGTGCCACCTCCATAAATCACGTGCCCTCGCACCTACATTTATATGTGTTAAAAACGACCATTCATTTCCTTGTTTCTCATCCCGATCGCGCTCTGATAAAGTGCTTACATACTCTATTTACGGAATAATCGCCCATCCTCTATATACTCCACAAACTGATTTCTTTAAAGGGGCTGGCGAGGCATGATATAAACCGTGAACAAAAAAAAAAAAAAGGAAATCATAGTATCTGACGTCACCTAAATATATGATACTTCGTAGCAGTCCAGTTACTTGTGCAATGGTATCTATTCTTCATTGCCAATGTACATCATCGAATCAAAACTGCCGTTTAAAAGTGTGCCGAGGATAGATTACCGCTCATCGATCGCCGTTAGGAGCCGGTTCTGGTTAAATAACTAGGGACAGCTAAGGTTTAGTTTTAAGCGAATGAAAGTAAATGGAAAGTACGAGTAATTTAACTCAGAGAATCTAAATCCAAGTAGATCATAAAGAAAAAAAAATGTTCAACTACCTAATTAATTTCGTTTTGTTTTTATTGTTTCTGTTATATTTAGAAAATTAAGAGAGAGAATATAAAGAAGAAAGAGAAATGGATAGTTATTGAAAAAAAAAATGAGAGAAAATAATAATATTTTATAAAAATCAATAATCCGATTAAAAACGCGATACCACTTTATTCTTTAAAGCGATAATTTAAGAGAAAATAATACGCACGGTATTGTATTCTCTTCGCGAGCTATATTGTTGATCCTCCTTGTACTTTTTTGACCACATTGGTCGAGATAATATTGTTTAATTGAATGAAAACGAAACGAAATTTAAAGTAAGTAACACCACGAATTATTAAAATTATATACGTAATTAAGATTTCGATTACTTAAATTTTTGATCATAAATTTAAATGAATATGGTTTCTTTGTTGGTGAGTAAGTTCACTAGGGCGTATACGCATTAATCATTATTCTTATAATTTGACTGGTTTTTCTTTCGTGTTTACTGGCTTCACTAAAATAATTAAATTTTTGTTGTATAACTTCCACTTACAAAGAGCATTGAATAAGCGTGTAGATTTATAGTACACTAACCATTACATATCTAAGAACGTACACAGTAGATATGAAATAAATCAAATGATTTGTAGGGTAAAGTTATGATTTCATATTAGTTAGTAAGAGTTATCTTGTAGATGGTTTATAGTATTTGTATTCGATCTTTTTTTTTCTTTTTCTTTTTCTTTTTCTTTTTGGTTTGTGAATAAAATGTAAATGAACTGTTATAATCGGACTGAGAATTTTTTTATGGATTCTTTAAATCATCATGAGGAAGGTTGAATAAACCATGTTTCCATTGCACAGATTTTTTTAGGAGGGAATGATTTTATGACGGATGGACGAGGAAGGCAGTGAGCGAATTATGCGAACTATCAAATAAACCACAGTAAAATGTTCGAACTTCCGGGGCTTGTGTCAAATTATATTGGAGTTACACACAAGGTCGCATGGCAGTCAAGTCAAGCGAGGGTGAGATAAGCTCACAGGGTGAATACCAACGCACAGTGGCGGAAAATCCCAAAAACGTGGCCAAAATTATTGTTTGTGCTTGCAATGTAATAAATGCTTTTATTTATCAGATTAACCTACTACGAATGCAAGAGGAACATTTTTTGATTATATTTAGTTCAAAAATAAATAATAACGACAATGGGGCAAAATTTTAAACAACCTATTATTAATGGCTTTATCTTACTAGCTAGCAATTTGTTAAACTTTTAGTAACTTCTTAGCTCTTCGAAAATGTTAAACCATTTTTTTCGTTTTACTAACTAGTAAAATTCTAATTCCCTTTTATTAAAAACGATGCATCTGAACATGTTTAAATCAACAGTTCTTGGAAAATAACAAAACAAACAAGACCAAATCTGCGGAACAGACCTAATAATTTGAAATGTTGGAAACTCAAAAGTCAAAGGGACAACCTACAGTTTATTTCGTTATTTGTTTATTTGTGAAAACCTTTTTCGAAATGTTTTTTTTTATAATTTTCCCTATTGTGGACTGGACCATTCCATGTATTGCTCCTATGAGATTAATTGGTGTACATAGATATATCGTTTGTGTTCCATTAGGAACTTTTTACTGCATAAAACTTAGTCTTCAAACATATGTATATGTATGTACTCGTACCCAAGCAACACAATTGCCTCTTACAGATATCTTGAAAAGTTATTTTCCAAGTGTTTTCAACTCTTTGAACAATCTTAAAGAGGTCTGTAATACCCAAAAAGGCCTAAAGGGGAGGAGTCTATTGTATTGAACAAAGAGTTCTAAGTAAAGTATTTGTAAGACTTCATAAAGATCATTTTTTGATTAATCTATAAAAACACTTTCAAGTGGTTTTCAAGATGTTTATATTTTTGAGTAGAAAGATTGAACTGCGAAGAAGAAAAATGTATAAACAATGTCTTTCTCTTTCACGTAAATACAAATTTAATGCAATTCAATTAAAATGGATTGACTAATATAAATACACAAACATGGCGAATTCTTTCCTTCAATAATTTATGACTGGATTTACGATATTCATTTATACCCTTTTTATGATTGTGTGTTTTGATTTGCGAGAGAAGATTTAATTTGAAACCGCATACTCTACCCTACTTGAAATTAACGCGCCTTCAAATAGAATAGTATTTACAAAGAAATATTCAGAAAAATAATGTTATAATAATAAAATGCCCTCAGAATAAAAAAAAGAAATGACGTTTATGGTATGTATGCAATAGATATGGCCGACTCATGTATGTGTATGTATCGAAGGTATTCCTATCTACAGGGTGCTTTATTTTATGAAAGGTCTTTTTTTGTTCGATCTGAATAATTTTAAAATGTAAAATAATTTCAGCAAATAAATACAACTCAAAAAATTTACAAACTGAGCGACATATTAGCACTTACGTCTTTAGAATTTTGTATGAAATAAAATTAAATCAACTTTTTTATTGTATATGGTGATGCTAAGATCTCCTTTATACTACAAAACACGAAGAAACATAATAATTGTTTGAAGAATGATTCCGGATTTTTATTGCATTTTTTTTTTTCAAAATTTAAATGTTAGTTGACTGGTTTTATACATCTTACAGAGAAAAGATACAAAAAGACATACTATATGAAAATAAGTGAAAATATATGTCATTCCTTAATTTTTATTTCACAAAGTGTTAAAATCCCTGGATTTAAAATCTGTTAGAAAGATATGCTAACTTGACATTTTATTATTGCGTCAACATTCTATCAAGATACAAAATATTGAGTTCAACTGTCAACCGACTAAAGAATCACTGAAAATTCAGAAAACTTGATATTATACATAATCAAAATAATACCCATTATCAATTTTATTTGAATTTGAATTTTATTTCAACATTTCTTTTATATTCTGCCAAAGTTCTTCAAATAACAACATTTCCTTCTTTCATTTACTTACATCCGTAGAAACTGATGACTTCGTATAGTAAACGATAAAACATAAAAATCTAGTAAATAATAATTTTATCTTCAATATACGTTTAACAATGTCACCCTTTACAAAATATATGTATTTTATACAGATACGCCACCCATTTGTTAAGAACTCTTTAAAATATCTTAAGCACTTCACAATAAGATATCGAAACTGAAATTCAAAGCAAAGAGTGAAAAAAGTGTAAACAAAGAGTAAAGGAAGAATATAGCTGTTTACAATCAGTCAAATTCAAAGAAAAAAAGAGCAAACAAAGTGTAAGCAAAGAATAAAAGAAAAAGATAACAAATTCACAACAATTAGGCTAGGCGCGCACATTCAATTTTTAGTTTTGCAACTGTTTGTTACGAGCAACTAAAAAGTTTGTGTTTTCACACAAACTAAACGATTGCCTAAAATGAGTTAGCTATTTTGTGTAACATATAATTATACGCACCTGCGCGATCATTCAACCAAATAGTTCATCTGTTTTCTATAAGCAACCAAACAGTTGTGCAGTTTTGCTTATTTTTTGTTAAACATAATCATATGCAATGGCGCGCACATTCAACTAAATAGTTGAGTTGTTTTTTTTAAACAGAAGAGAGAAAAAAAGATTTTTGCTTGGTTTCACAATTCACAATTGTTAGGCGAAACAAAACATTTTTTTTTTCAACCAAAGAGGAAAGTAGTAATTCTTGATGTTAAGCTTTCATAAATACGTTTTAGTGAAAACTTCCACAGAATATCTTCAAGATGTATTCGAAAGATTAATATGAAAACCTCTTTCAGCATTTTAAAACTACTCCTTTTAAAGAGGTTTTATAGAGGGTACATAGAGAGTCAATATGGTGACATTTGTCATGATTATCTCTAAGATGTTTTAAAAAGCATATAATTATACTATAACAAAAAGAAAACTTTAAAGAGCAAATTAGGAGGTCATAAAGTGAAATGGTATTAAGAAGATTGAACTAACAGCTTGTAAAGAGCTGATACATTTATTGAAGTACTCTCCAAGAGTTTATGTGTTGCTTGGGTATATCAAAATCTTCGTCTTCCGAAAACATTTTATGTATATTATTTTATTTACTTTTAAGATCAATAAAATGAATCATAAAATAAACACAAATAAAATAAAATAAAATTACAGATATCATATAAATTTTTAGAAAGTTAAAGTAGCCAGTTTGTGATTTTAACTTTAGTAAAATGTTAAGAGATAGTAAGATATTAAAATCATAAGATTAGCAAAATCCTTAGTAACTTACTAAAATGGCTTTAACATATTACTTAATCGCTTAAAATTAAATACATTAAATTAATTAAATACAAGAATTTAAATTTAAATAAACAAAAAACACGCTCATGCCCGAAGTTCCATCGCAACCTCATTTGAAAATAAGAGTAAACTTTGAAGTGGTGATTCTGCAAGTGACTCTTTTATGTTTAAATTTTCTGTAAAAAAATTGTTTTGGCTTCCGTAATGGCTTCATAGCTAGGATATAGATTGGCACCATGTTTTTTGGCTGCATCTCTAATAATATTGTATTGAAACTTTGTTAATTTGGCCTGAACAAATGTTGACAAGGTCTCATCTTCAGTAAATTGAATTATTTCGCAATTCAATTTTTTATAAGCTTTTTGGTATTTTCCGGCGCGCGATGGAGTTGAAAAGCATACATCTTTTATTTCAGTGGAATAATCAATTTTCCCTTATTGTCGAAGTAGCATTTGGGCCACATAGCTAATTCTCCGACGTCCAGCTACTGTATGGGTTCGGCATGGAAACGGTATTTCGAACTCCAACCAGATTTTGAACTTATTTTGGAAAGCTCGTTAATTTCTAGATGAAGATACCCATCGATCCTTATATGCATTTACAAATTTAGGCAATATTTTCTTTGTTTCATCAGATGTATGAATGTGGGTGAAGTTTTCAACTTTTTCTGACAAAAACTCAATTTTTTCTTTTGAATCATGTGATGAACAAGTTCTTAAAACCTCACTTAGCTAATTTCTTGATAAAAAAGTTAAGTTTGATTGGGAGTCTATATAAAAAAATCGAAAACTATTTATTGAGGCGAACTTGCATTTTCAGTGTGTTCAACAGATTCCGTCTACAATATCTCTTAACATCGCAAAATATCGCAACATTTTTTGTTAATAACTTATAAAGGAGATATCAAGGTAAATTGAGAGCTACATTTCATCACGGGATCTCACGGGAAACATAAACTTTTTCATTACTACACAAAATTCAACATTTTTTTTTTAGTCACAAAAGGCGTTTCTGGAACATGTTATACACAAACATATAACATGAAATTATTTAACTGTTTTTTATTCATTTCACTAAACATACCACCAGCAATAGATTCCATATTGTTTTATGAACAAAACATTTACACAGCGAAAAAAAAAAGATCAAGAAAATCAAGCTTCTCTCACAAAGAAAATCTTTAACTGCGGCTCATTAAAATATTCCCACTTTAGTCGCATCGCCTGACTAAATAAATGCAAAAAAAATAACGGGATTAATCAGATCATGTACTTAACTTATCTGTTAATAAGTTGGCATACAAAAACAATAACAATTCTGATTTTTGTTTTTAATAGTTTTGGCCACGTTTTTGGGATTTTCCGCCACTGTGCAACGCACTCTCCCCTTAATCTCAGGGTCCCGTCCGACGAGCTAGAACGTGTGACGCTAGCATGCCTTAGCTTAAGGGAACTCGAACACTGGACACCGCGATGACTGGGTTGGGCCCTAGTGTTCCTGTGACCTGGGGTCTCTAAGATTAGTAAATGGTGTAAGGGTAGAAAACTGGCCGAGAGAGATTTTTTGCACACTTTTACGTACGCGACAGTGCTAATTTGAAATTGGACAACTCTTAATCGAGAGGAGATCGCAGGGATGCTAGGCTCAAATCTTATCACGTTCGTTACAGTACAAAACAATTAGTAAAATAGAGAATATTTTATTATCAAATTTAGCAGAGAAAAATCTAGCATGTACTGTCCCTATGCTTAAGATGTCGGCACAATCGTTCGTTTTCTTGATAGTACTAGAAGTTTTATATACAAAGATACTACTTAACAATTTGCTAACTTTAAAGTAGTTTTCTAACTCATTTTTAATTTTAAACATTTTCTAACTAGTATAGTACTAAAGCAATTTTCTTAATATATGTACATTACTTCTGAACACACCCAAAACAATGACAATTCGTGCAAAAAAAACTAATTAAACAGACCTTTTGTGGCGTTATCAAATAGCACGATACTAAAAAATAAAATAGGTATTCGACGATTTTAACTTTAATAAAAGGGTAGAGAAAATTAGCAAAATGGTTGTTTTAACCTAGTTTCATACCAAATCCATTTCAATTTGCAAACATTCAAAACCAATGTTCATCGACACCTCCTTTCTCCACCCCGTCTAGTTTCGCCATCGCCCGTGCTGTTTTTAACTTTATAAGGGTCTCTTAACATGCCCTTGAGACCCAAACTGCGCCATCGATTTATTGCTGAGTCAATTGGACTCATTGAGCTGTAGAGATCGATGGCGTGTTGATGTTCCTGAATTGAGTTTCACACTCTCTGACTACGGGAACAATGAGTGTTGTCCACTAGCATAACAGTCTCACGAACAGTGCACAAACTTGCGTACATCCGTCGCAGTAGGTGCTTCCTTTCGGTCAAAGCTTAATTTCAAAAAACTCACTGTTTGGGCTATCACTTTGAAAATAAGTTTTCAATATTTCCCATCGTTTTTCAACCGTAAAGCGAATCAATTCCTTCCGCGGACGTATGATACTGACATTCCGTCAACATTTCGATCGGGAAACAGCTGTCAGTGTCAAAATAACCTACAATTTAAAAAGAAACCACAAGATGGCCCACTCATTATATTCGATAACTTCATTTGCGCTTTCGCAGAGCGAAAATATTGAGAGTGTGTTCGTAAACGTCAAATGCGTTTGCAAGAAATTCACTGACATTGATCACACAGAATTTGCTTAAGCATGTCGATTGTATATTTGACGTTAACAATATCTGCAGCCGATTTCGAAAACGTCAAATAAACGTCAATTTGATCGTCAAATAATCGTAATATTTTGACGCAGATATTACTATCGTCAAATATGCAATCGTCCTACTTGCACAAAATCTCTGTGATCAACGTCAGTTAATTTTTTTGCAAAACGCATTTGATGTTTAAGAACACGCTCTCTGATGGCTTATCAATATATGTATGTATTTGTCGTCAACTCGACTTTTTAATGCAAAGTTTTGCCGCAAATGATATTGTCGAACTTATGACGGTAGTAAATTGCGGTATCGAAAATAATGCTTTTGCATAAAATTCTCGCTGTGGGTTGACTTTTACAGGTTGCATTTAAGAACATCTTGCAATTGCGAAAATGACGTTTTCGAAATTGGCCTGCGTCATTTGACGACCATATAATTCCAAATTTCCAATAAAACTTCTATTTTGCAAATATTTCGACATTTGAATGGGATTTAGTCTTTTTTTCTCTTCTTATTTCTACATACGAAAACCTAGATGGCAAGAAAACAAATCAGCGTACAGCATCTTGCAGTGACTACTCGTATCTTATATCCTTTCTTTTGTGAAAAAGAAAAGGTCGAACATACATAAGAAGGAAATGTCTTGGTTTATCTGAAGTTTCTTTTATCCATGTTGAGCTATACGTTGAATAAAAAAAAATATTATGTGAGCATAGTTTTTATTTGTTGTTAACGGAATTGCTCGTAAAACTTGGAAGCAATTCCCGCCTGGCAACGTTCCTGGCTCTGTATCACAAACCTTTTTCTTCGAATGACGTTGATACGTATACGCCTAATTGCAAAATTCTCCAATACATAATTAAAAAAAAAACCAACCTTGGTGAGTACATAAGATTTTTTATTAGAATAAAGTATTTTCTCTTATATGTTTAGGTACATAAGATTTATTGTTATGTTTAATATGAATATATAATTAAAATTTGTCTAGATAACATTCCACACATACATAGTTAAAAAGTAGATATATCATTTTTTGTTCAACTTTTATTTCAAAACCTTCCCTTCCTTAAATAGATACGCGTATCTTCTTGAAGATATCGTCTTTCAACTTGCTGGAACAAACAAAATGGAACAAAATAAAACTGAAAACAAAAAGAATAAAAAAAGAATCAAAAACGAAAGGAAAAGAGGAGAGGAGAGGGGAAAAAAACATTCATCTTTTGCTAACTAAATAAATTCCCGATTCAACTCGCATCCTTTTTGGTCCTTCTGCTCTATTTGCTGAGCTCCACGTCCGACAAACATCCGTCGAGTCATCCTCATAGTCATCGTCTCATCTCATCTCCTCGTCATCGCTACAAGCTGTGCAGCATCTTTGCGAAAATCTCATTTTGCTGGAAACGCTTGAATGCATCTCGAAAACGTGTCTTCTGCTCGGCGCTCAATTTCGAGTGGAAATCTTGGGCGGATGTTTGAAACAGGACAATCTCCTGTTGACCCAATTCCCCAAATTCAACCAAAACAACTGGGAATAGTTTAATCAAATGCAAATTTATGGAAGCCGATAAGAAGATGACGGTTAGCGCCCAGACACCTTTCTGTTGCGGCAGCGCCAAGAAAGTTGGCAACGAACATATCAGCCAATCTTGCAGCATTTGCAGGAACGACGAATCAATGGCAGAACGAAAGACCTGTGTGGTTCAAAGAGAAACAAAAAAAAAAAAAATATGCTTTGACAAAAATATATATGTATATGCAAATAACGGTAATTGGAATTCGTTTGGCAAAACAGCCATTTTGTCGTTGTCGTTGTCGTTCTGGTTCAATTTTACTTGACTCACCTGATGCACTATGCTGGCAATAACATCGCAATGCGGTTGATTTATGGCCAAAAACTCCTTGATGACCTTGGTAAGGATCTCATTTGGCGGCACCAAATCTCGGATAATTTGACACAGAACTTGGCCATAAATCCAGGCGGCGTTCCTTGTCGATGACTTAATGCAATGCAAGAGGATGTCGACTTTGTCAGTTTGTTGGGCGATTATCTCGGGGTCGTCCTGAACAATGCCATTGGACAGCTCGGTGTTTTCCAATTGCTTCGAGGAGCCTAGAAGTAAAACAAATAAAAACAAAATTAAATACAATAAAATGGCACTTAAAATGGGAGCATCATGGATAATCCTTGTAAAACCGTGTATCTACTTTTTTTTTTTTTTTTAACAAGGATGTTGTACATTGGGATTTTGTCGTATTACAAGGGTGTGCTTCAGACTTGGAGTAGCTGTATCTCGGATTGAGTGGAGTGTAGTCGTTTTCGTTGAACGAGTAATGTTCCAACCTAGAATTCGTTGTCTGATGGGAGGAGGTGCTTACAAGGGCGAGCTTCTGGTCGATAGAATCTCTGTTCGAAGGGGCGTACGGTATTAGCAAACAGATTCTTCATTCAGGGCTCTGGCCAATGTGGGAGGAGGAGGACAAAAATAGATTATCAGTTTAAGGCAGGTCACTATTCATTCGATGCCCAAACTGTGTAAATCTTCAAGAGAACATTTTCTGGAGTATGGAAGAAATTTGTTGATTATTTTGGAACACGTTCTTTGATATCATGTGCTTACGAGGTCTGTAAATCATGAAGAGCTTTTTTTAAAATTAATTAACCTAAGAATAATATACCTACAAATCCATGAAGGCAGGAATTTTGTAAGCTATGCGAAGCAAAACAATATCTATGTTTGGAATTTTATAAAATCAAAACAAATATTTTAGATCAACTTATGATAACTGGGGCCTAACACGTAGCTTGATGAAATGAAGCTTAGTCGATACAATCGAGAATAAAGTGCCCAGAGAAAACTCAACTAAGTCATGCGAAGAATAAATACCTGGATGGAGGAACACTGTTTGTCTCTAGCTACTGAGAAAACCAAAGTAGTGCTATTAACAAGGAATAAGACACGAAACAAAGCTAAGTTTCTGGGAAAAAATAAGGTCGGCTGCAGAACGAGCATCCAAAGTGAAATTTTAGTGAAAGCGGCGACGGCGGAAGCAAAAGCAAAGTAAAAGGAAGCAAAAGGAAGTAGCAAGAACGATGGGAGTCTGAAAGCAGAGGCCGCTGAACTGCAAGACTTATCAGACAGGTGGGTGAGTGGAGTAACCGGAAACACGGCGAAGTGAACTATTACGTCACCCAGTTCCTTACTGGCCATGAATACTTCAACTCCTACCTACACAAGAAGCCTCTCTTGGCAGTATTGATATTCGAACTATGATGACGTATACCACACTATCTTCGAGTGCAGCAGATGGGAATCCCTCCGCCTTGATTTGAATTTGGCGAAACCAACCAAGATAACATCATCCAGAAGATGCTTGAGAATGATGAACAATGGATACGAATAAGTTCACATTTGACCCAAATCCTGAGTGCTAAGAAACGAGAGGAGCCATGTCAAGGAAAGACTGACCCCGCCTAGACAAGGACCCCCCCCCCCCCCGCAATATAATTTAAGTAGAATATGCAAGAAGCCTATAGGCCCCTGTTTCATACAAATTGGCAAGTTGGTGACAGTGAAAAATTTGTAAAGTGGCAACTTATCAATTGTCAAACTTCTATCCCATAATCATTTGACAATTTTGTTGTCAGAAAATATAACTTTTTGTCAGTATACGAATTGAGAGGCGATCTTGGCAAGGTCTGGCGCTGACAGTCACATGACAGGAACGTGTTAAAAAGCTTAATAATATTAGGTCAGTTCAGATCTCGGAAATCCTATCAATTTCAAACATACGAACGAAGTTCATAATGTCAAAAGCATACAATTTCAAAACAATCACAAATGATTTGTCAAAATCTGGCAATGTCAAATTTGTGTAATCATCTCACCACGAAAAAAATGTATGACAAATTTACCGTCTAAGTAAATGTTTTATGAAATAGGGCCTACGCCTATGGAACCAAGGAACCCAAAGACATTCGAGATGTTATCGAACAAGTTAATGGCACTTTATCTTTCTACATTCGTGAAGTGCGGGTAGAGTAAGAAAATTTTTACTTGTCAGTGCGGTTCAAATAATGTGGGGTTGTTTTCGGGCATGTAATTGTTTTAAGATAGCAACACAATAAGAAGATTGAAATAGAATATTACAAAGGTCTTAGAGACATATTTTAAATAAATTCTGAATTGTATTCAAAAGCCTTAAGATAGTTTAGCAAGAGATCCAGCTTAGATGAGCTTTGAGCAAACATACGCTTTGTATTTAGATTACTACTAGATTTAAGGAATACTAAGAATATCACAGAAATTATGGTGAATGCCCATAGTTTTACTAATGAACTAAACTTGGACATACTGTTAGGTGCAGATATTCTTTCATTAACCGCACTACACGAATGTGGAATGCTTCACCTGGCTCGATATTTGTCTCCCATTTCTTTTAGATCCTCTCCAACTTTCCTAACTACTTCCACTGTGCTCAAACATTGTAAGAGGGTCAACTTTTCCCAAGACAAACACTATTTATCCTTAGAAGGTTTAATTTAAATATTGGGTTTTTATTTCAAACCTAGTAAATGCTGCATAGATCAAAATTGTTTGCGCCAAGTATAAGATTTTAGAATCGGCTTATATAAAAGTCTGGAGGATTCCTTCGTCCTTAAAATTATTCCGTTGACTAGATGGTATAAATAATAGTATTCTATGGCATAATGGTTAACACATTGGGCTATCGAAAAGGTGTAGAACTGTCGATTCATTCGCATCCTTTGCCATCTAAAAATAAAAATGTTTTTTGTTTGGAAATTGTAGGTCCCTTCATTCAGAATTGTAAGAGAATGCAATCTTTTACGAATGGAATCTTAAAAAATCATTCATTGAATTCAATTAAAAGAAGAGATAAACGGCTGTAACTTCAAATTTGCAATCACAATTCATTTGAAATTAAAAAGATTGCACTCAGTACTTTCCAAGGCAGTCAATTGAGTGCAATCTTCTGATAACTCATTCATTCTTTGCTATTCATTTGAAGCTTTTTCGACAATTTAAAAAAAAATAACAAAGTTTAAGTTGCTACGCACATTGAAATTTAGGCTAAGGTGAAATTTTTAAGGCTTATGAAGAACAAAGTTAATGCAAGGTATTCAAATGAATGCAAAGAATGCATGAATTCTCAGAAGATTACAATAAATTGATTGCTGCATAATGAATGGGAAAAAAAGGTGATTGCAATCTTTAAATGAATGGTAATTGTAAATTTTAAGTCACAGACTCATAATGAAGACTATGAATGCAATCTTTACAGTGAAGTCATTTAAGATTAGATCTATACAAGAAATCGAATACTTTTACAAATATGCAATATTCTTGCTTCCTCTTGTGTCTCATCTTTCTTTTTGTCTTTTATTTATTTTTATTTATTTTATTTATTTAATAACAAATGTTTCTCTATATACATAAGAATTTTTTTCGTCAAGTCTTTTATTGAAGCTTTGAACTAATACACAATCTGAGATTTATTTATTTACATAACTAAATTGCTAGAGATATGAAGCTTTATTTTGCACAAATAAGTACACCTTTCCTCCTATATAAAACAAATGTATAAATTAATTCGACATAAATTTATGAAATTCTGTCTATTCGACTACTGTCAAAGCAGCTCGGCTGATTTTTTTAAACTTTTTAAAACACACTCTTAGTACAGAACAATTGTTTCTAGAAATTTTAGAACATATTTTTTTCTCAGAAACTGTTTTTTTTTTTTAATTCAAAAAATTTCATTTAATATAACCGAGCTAATGTTTGAAAAAAAAATCCAAAAAATTGAAACTTTCTTAGAATCATTTGTTTGGTTTTCGGTTTTCTCAAAACTGCAAAACTTATTTTAATCAATTTATTATTTCAACAAGTAAGAAAACATTTTAAATCTTATCTACAATAACAGAGCACACACTGTAGAAAAGTTAAAAAATGGTTTTCGAAAATCGTATTTTTTTTTTTTCAAAAAAAAACCCACCAAAATTTGATAAAAATCTTTATATTTCGTTTTATACAGTGTGATTTGCATAAGGTGTGACAAAAAGCTAGGGCGTGTAGGTTGGACTTAGACAAGAAAAAAATCGTATAGGAGCGGGGTCTATTTCCCCCCGTTTAGGCGGGAGGGGCAATTTAAGAAAAAAATCACTTAAAACAGAAAAAAAATTATTAAAAAATTACGGTGACACCTACAGAGTAATGCTATAGCATTTTGAAAAGCCAGAAATACATTCTTTAATTTTGTTTTTAAATAAAGTTATTCGAGTGAATAGTTTTTGAAAAATTAATTTTCAAAATCAAAATTTTGAAAAAAAAAATGAAAATTTTTTTTTAAACAAATTTTTTTCAAAATTTTACGTTATTAAGTATTAGTTTTTTATTCAATATTCAATGCTCATATTAATTTTTGATCAAACACAAAAAACCGGATGTCAAAATGTTTTGTAGTTTTTGAGAAAATCAAAAATAACAAAAACTACTTTTGTTCTAAGAAAAGCCTTTTATTTTAGTTTTTACGTTTTTGGATTCTTAGGTGAATTTACGATTGAAAGGATTAACTTTCTTTTTACTATTTTCTTAATTATCGTCTTATAAGCATACAATAATGTGAAAAAGTACTGGATGAACCATATTTCACACATTTTTTCATTGAAAACACCTGCGTGAGAGAATTGGTTCAAAATTGACCTGCCACTTTTTTATTATGGTGGGGTCGGCTTGGCTTAGGTGCATTTACGAAAGAAAGGATTAACTTTTTTTTGTACAATTTTTTTATTATCAGTCTTATAAGCATACAATAAAGTGGCAAAGTATTGGATTAACACATTTTTCCATTGAGAACACCTGCGTGAGAGCATTGGATTAATATTGACCTGCGAATGTTTTTTTTTTTTTTTATAATTTACACGCGCTCGAGGGATTATGATTACCCTTTAAATGTTTCAACACAGCGCGGGCGTGAAGTTAAGGAAGAGAAAGAAGGATAGGAAAGATGTGTGGCACGATGTTCTGAGACTGAAGGTTGTTGTCTCAGCTATTTTATCTCCAGGGATGGCGGCTGAACTAAAGCGGAGAATGCCATGTCTTATTTCCATGTCGCTTATGATTCACATTATTTTATTCGTGTTCATCCTTGTTGGGCATACTAGTTTAACTCAATTACATGTTGTTAGTGTTATGCCTGAACAACATGTAATGAGTAAACCAGCAACCCATTGATGACAATTTTAGAAGGTTTTTAATGGAATTAAAACGACACAGAAGACGGCAGGGATCGAACCTGTGATCATGAGGTTCACAGGCGAGCACACATCCATCGCACCACGGCGACGTTACACGCCCTAACTAGTGATTTTTATGCTTGGGGATTCATGAAGAACTATGTGTACGAAGTGGAAATAGAATCTTTGGAACAACTGAAACAACGGATTGAAGTGGCTGGAGTCAAATTACAGGAAAATTTATCAGGTTTAAATTTATGTGCAGCAATAAGAAGGCGCTATAATCTTTGCCTTCTACAAAATGGGGATCATATCGAAAATTTTTTGTAATAAGCTTTAGTTAAAAAATAGTTAAAAATTTAAATAAACAGTATTTATGTTTTTTATCTAAATATGCATGTATTTCTTATTTTAATTGATTTCAAGATTCAGGAACATTTTTGTTCTTATTTCGCAATTGCATTTTTCTGTCACTAGTTAGGGCGTGTAACGTTGCATTATTTAAAAAACATTCGCATGTCAATATTAATCCAATGCTCTCACGCATGTGTTCTCAATGAAAAAATGTGTTAATCCAGTACTTTGCCACTTTATTGTATGCTTATAAGACTGATAATAAAAAAAATTGTACAAAAAAAAGTTAATCCTTTCTTTCGTAAATGCACCTAAGCCAAGCCGACCCCACCATAATAAAAAAGTGGCAGGTCAATTTTAAACCAATGCTCTCACGCAGGTATTTTCAATGAAAAAATGTGTGAAATATGGTTAATCCAGTACTTTGTCACATTAGGCCAGCCGCGCACTAGCAATTTTTAGTTGCGAAACTGTTTGGTTACTTATAGAATACAGATGAACTGTTTGGTTGAATGTCCGTGAATTTGCAGATAATTATATGTTCAATAAAATGGCGAACTTATTTTAGGCAATCGTTTAGTTTGTGTCAAAACACAAACTTTTTAGTTGCTCGAACCAAGCAGTTTCGCAACTAAAAATTGCTAGTGCGCGGCTAGCCTTATTGTATGCTTATAAGACGATAATTAAGAAAATAGTAAAAAGAAAGTTAATCCTTTCAATCGTAAATTCACCTAAGAATCCAAAAACGTAAAAACTAAAATAAAAGGCTTTTCTTAGAACAAAAGTAGTTTTTGTTATTTTTGATTTTCTCAAAAACTACAAAACATTTTGACATCCGATTTTTTGTGTTTGATCAAAAATTAATATGAGCATTGAATATTGAATAAAAAACTAATACTTAATTACGTAAAATTTTGAAAAAAATTTGTTTAAAAAAAAATTTTCATTTTTTTTTTTTTCAAAATTTTGATTTTGAAAATTAATTTTTTAAAAACTATTCACTCGAATAACTTTATTTAAAAACAGAATTAAAGAATGTATTTCTGGCTTTTCAAAATGCTATAGCATTACTCTGCAGGTGTCACCGTTATTTTTTAATAATTTTTTTTCTGTTTTAAGTGATTTTTTTCTTAAATTGCCCCTCCCGCCTAAACGGGGGGAAATAGACCCCCCCCTCCCATACGATTTTTTTCTTGTCTAAGTCCAACCTACACGCCCTAGCTTTTTGTCACACCTTATGCAAATCACCCTGTATAATATACAAATATACTACTATATAATTTTTGTACTTTTGTTTTTTTCTTCATACACTTTTTCGAGACATTTAAAAGAAAAACAATTTTTTTTCGTCCAAATTTAGGTTTCTTTTAAGGAAATGCTTAAGACATACAAATAAATCTACTATTTTGAATTGAAGCTCCCTTCGACTCTTTGTATGTCTGTGTTGAAATAAGTTTTTGTTGAATTTTTTTACCAATATAAGTTTGTAAGAAATATACTAAAAAATATGTTGGAATACATTAAAATATTTGTTTTCCCAAATTCTAAGCTCTTCCCATTAACCTTGGACCATACATAACTAAAATTTAGAAGTAAAATTATTTGTTTGTTATCGATAGTTATCGATAGTATGGGTTTCGCTATCGATGGTAGCGGCTACCGATAGTTCTCAACCTCCATTATCGATTACATTATTTTTAACTATATATTTTAAAATATAGGTAAGCAATAAGGTCTTTTAATACTTCTATTTCCGTCGTTATTATATTAACAAAAGAAAAACAAAATTTAATTGGATTTGTGCAATATTGAATCAAAATAATTTGCCTTTAGTTCACAAAAAAAAATAAAGTTTTTTAATTCATTTTATCAAAATCGGTCGAATCATTTACTTATTTACAAGAAGGGCGGTTACTCTTAAAGTTATTTTGTAGAATAAGCGTTTAGAAAGTCAAAACTAATTCTCAAAATAATCGCTTACAATTTTAAATACTTAATTTTAATTTTTGGATCAGTTTTCGACAATAATTACTTCTTTAAGACCGATTTGTTTTTGTAGACAAAATTTCGTTCAAATCATTTATATCGATAATGAGATCAAAAACGTTTCTATGACAGATACAGTCAGTAATATCTTAATTAATAGATCGTTAAGATAAAACGAAACATAAAAAAAAAAATATTAAAATTCTGGGCCCTGTTTTCGAGAAAACAAATTTTTTTCGAAAACCAGTTTTGAGCATTTATACAGTGGGTACCTTTATTTTAAGATAAAATGCCAATTACTTTTTCTACATCTTGTAGATAGTATTAAAAAAACTTGCTGTTACATAAGTTTCAAGTTTGCTGCAGATCGGTTCTACGTGGAATATATTTCAGATGAAGAATTTTTACTCTAGCTATGAAAATCGTACTTCAGTACTTGACATTCAAGTAGCTTTCTTGGGTTAGCATTTGATTGTTTAGGTTTCTGTTAAATGATCTGGATGCTGACGATGAAGCTCTGGTTAAGTGTTGGTTATATATTCCTACCATCTACTTTGGCAATTATTGTAGGAAATATATCCTGCCACTTATTGACATTCCTTTACGTTGGCGATAAGAATGTGTCGTGAGAATGAATGAGATTTTAGGTCTTGAATGTAAAAGGGTGAAAGACCAGATTTCAGTGTACAGCATAAGTTGGTGTTGTATTCGGCAGTCTAAATATACGTTTGAAGAAGTATCTTTGTACAGCTTCGATTTCTTTAAAGAAGTTGATTCCAAAAGCTTGTACTCCGCAACACATAAAAAGGACTAAACGTCAAGAAAGTCATCACAACAAGTGGCTGTCCACAGGGAGGGGTATTATCACCCTTGCTGTGGAGTCTTGTACTTGTTGAATTATTAGAAAGTCTAACTTGCCCGGGGATACGATGTATTGGCTTTGCTGATGACATCGTTATAACAGCACTGGGAAAGTTCGAAGAAACTCTTTGTGATATAGTCCAGAGAGGGCTGTCTATAACTAGGAAATGATGGATATCTGTGGGACTTAACATCAACGATAGTACCATTTACCAATAAAAGACTTCTACCTCGCATGAAACCCATTCGGTTGGCGGGAAAAGTAATCGACACCCAGAGAGAGGTCAAATATTTAGGAATTACACTAGATAGCAAACTCCTCTTGAGCAAGCATGTCGAAATAACTGTCGGGAAAGCCACAAAGGCCCTTATGATATGCAAGAGACTTGCAGGGAAATCATGGGGCTGCAAACCAAACATCATAAGATGAATGTACACCATGATGGTAAGACCCATCATTACCTTTGGGGCGGTTGCATGTCATAAAAGAACCCAACTTGAATGTATATGCATAACCGGAGCAATGAGAACTTGCCCTACAGCAGCGATGGAAACCATCCTTCATTTAACCCCACTGCACGTGGCCATTGAAAATGTTGCTAAGGGAGCCATAATGAGGTTTGCCAAGGAGGGTACTGAGACGGGTAAAAGTATTTGAAACAGGGAAAAAGACTCGATGCTCAGCGCTCAGGTCAGCAGTAACAAACCTGCTTGACATCCCAAGAGATGCTATGATCAAAAGATATAACTTTGAAAAACATTTCAAACGGAGTTAAGTTGCAAAAAAGACTGGGTAGACGAAACAGTAAGCTACAGTCTTAACGAAAATGCCATCAAATGGTACATTGATGGATCGAGAACAGCTGAAGGGACTGGTGCTGGAGTTTTTGGGCCTAAAACTAAACTCTCCTTACCGATGCGACAGTCCACTAGCATATTCCAGGCAGAAGTAAATGCCATAGGTATGTAAATGTGCTGAAAGAAACCTCGATAGAAAATATAAAAATCAAAACATCATGCCAGACAGCCAGGCTACACTAAAAGCTCCAATTCTCTAATTCCAAACTTGTATGGGAATGCGTGATAAAGCTTAATGAACTGGGCAAGAATAACACTGGCACACTTCATTGGGTATCAAGACAGGGCAACGAGCAAAAATAGGTGCATCGACAACCCTTACAGGGCCAGAGAAGACACTTCAACATCCTTGGCCTAGTGAAGAACACGTCTTGCAGATTCTGCAACCTGCAACATTCAAGAAGAGACACATGACCACATACTGGGGAAATGTGATTAACTATTGCATCAGAGGCATGGGTATCTGGACAAGCATCACATAAAAGAGAGTGAATTATCCTCCCTTATAAAATACTCCAAATACTTCGACTCCTCAAAGGAACAAACTTGGAGGAAGAACTGTCATAATGAGCTAACCTCATCCAGTTCTAGATGGGGGGCACAATACATCTTTAGGTCGCAGTGTATTTATACCCCAATTTATTCAATTCAAACACATGCAAGTGAGTGCTGACCGTAGCAATACATATATATAAGATAAATATTACATGCTCTAGGAAAATTACACAGGTCTACAAAAAAAAAATATTTTTTTGGTACCTTGAGTTTTGCAGCTGATTTTATTTGAACTTTTAACGCTGATTTCAAAACTGAAAACCATTTTTCCCTAGCAGCTCTAGTTTTTGAGTTACAGTAAATTGTTTGGTTGTAAGAAAGTGAAGTGTTTTATTTACGAAATAAATAAGTGGAAGTTTTAAACAAAGTAAATAAGTTTTATTTATTATAGGAACCCTTGGTAAAACATTACAATACTTTAAGTGATTAAGAGCTAATTTTCAAAAATGTCATCTAGGCGCAGAATCTGCGTAAATCATCCCGAGCAATTTTGTTATGTATGTGGTGAATACACGACAAATCAGCACAGAAAATCCATTACGGAATTTGTGAAGAAAGCATACAATGCTTATTTTGGTATCGAACTTGGTGATCAAGATAAACCTTGGGCATCACATGTAGTTTGCAAAACATGTACTGAAGGAGGAGTTTGAAATATGGTGTGTCTTTGGTTTGGAGAAAACCAAAAAATCTTTATGACGACTGTTGTTTCTGTCTAGTGAATATCAGAGGCATCAATAGGAAAAACCGAAGCAAGTGGACGTATCCTGATTTAGATTCTGCTCGACGGCCCATCCCTCATTCCGATGAAGTTCCCATACCAATATTTCATCAGCTACCAGATCTTTCGGAGGATGAAATAACCCACTGCGATACAGATAAAGACAGTGAATATGAGGAAAAGGCATCAAGTCCCCAACTATTTAACCAAAGTGAGTTAAGTGATCTCATCAGGGATCTTAACCTCTCAAAACAATCTTCTGTGTTGCTGGCATCCCGGCTAAAAGAAAAAAATCTACTTGATGAAGGAACAACAATAACGTTCTATCGTTTTCTGTCAAGATGTTAAAGGTATCTTAACAAAAATGGGCCTTCCCGAGTATGATCCAGATCGTTGGCGTCTGTTTATTGACAGTTCCAAGCGAAGTTTGAAGTGTGTGCTTTTACACAATGGTAACGAATTGGGATCAATACCTATTGCTCACTTAACCCAAATGAAAGAAGAGTACAAGAATATAGCTATAGTCTTGGAAAAGATTAAGTATCACGAACATGGGTGGGTCATTTGTGTTGACTTGAAAATGGTTAACTTTCTCCTTGGACAGCAAGGTGGATACACAAAATATCCCTGCTTCTTTGTGCCTTTGGGATAGCAGAGCTAAACAAGATCACTAAGTAAAAAAAGATTGGCCTGAAAGAGAGAACATGGTTGTTGGAGGAAAAAATGTTATTAATGAGCCTTTGATGGTTGATCGGAATAAACTAATCCTATCTCCACTTCATATAAAACTTGACTTAATGAAGCAATTTGTTAAGGCTCTAGACAAGGATTCATCATGTTTTAAATTCATATCTACAAAGATGCAAGGATTAAGCATTAAAAAAATAAAAGCTGGCATATTCGATGGACCTCAAATCAGGCGGTTAATGGAGTACACCAATTTTGTTGAATCTATGAATGAAAAAGACCGAAAAGCGTGGACATCATTTGTGTCAGTTGTCGAAAACGTTCTAGTCAACAAGAAGGCTTCAAATTATAAGGATTTAGTTCAGAACATGCTGACTCCTTTTCGTGAGTTTGGATGCAACAGGAGCATCAAAGTGCATTACTTGCAAAACCATTTGGACCGGTTTCCTGAAAACTTGGGAGACTTGAGTGAAGAGCAAGGTGAACGATTTAACCAGGATATAAGGACAATGGAAGAACGATACCAGGACAAGTCGGAAACGCATATGATGGCAGATTACTGCTAGAATCTGTTAAGAGATTGTCCGTAAAAAAAACACATTGCAGATCAAGCAAAAAACGAAGCTTCTTGGGTTCCAGTACATCAAATCATCAGTGAAAAATATATTGTATATGAAATGTACTCGCTAGTATCTTGTTAATAGAATTATTATTTTTTTATACTTATATGTAAATGTCACTAAATGAGATTGGATTTTCAAAGAAAAAATGTTTTACTTTCTTCTTTTGACAATTATTTTGGGTATTTCTAAGTGGTGTCAGGTTTGCAACACCCTACTCCATAACATGAAAACGGGAGCTGCTAGGCAAAAACCGATTGCAGATTCGTATTCAGGAGGTCGAATTTACTAAAAAACTGTTCAAAAAGTATCGGTACCAAAATGTGTGTATATCTGTGTTATTTGTTCATCAGGTGTTCCCCAGGGAAGAGATTTTGGCCCACTCCTATTCATTATCTTTATTAATGTTATTATTTCTGTGATAAATCAATTTGATTGCCTGATATACGCACATGCTCTAAGACTCGTTTTAAAAGTTATAACTTTTTAGGATAGCCAGCTGATTCAATCTGACCTCAATCCTTTGTCGAATTGGTGCCATATAAATGGTCTTAAATTTAATATCAAATAGTGCCATGCAATTTCTTTTTCTCGAAAAACATTAAGTCTATTGTAAGATTATGCCATTCAATCTAAGCCTATAAATCGGGTATCACATATTAATAATGTAGGCATTATACTTGATTGTGCCCTTTCTTTTAAACCACAATTTGATTACTTAATCACTAAGGCCAACTCGTTGGTTGGATTCATTAAGCGAAATGCAAGGATTTCAGAGATCAAATTCAAAAAATTAAATTAAAAGTAAATAAAAATTCTTATACCTGTCTTCAATATCTCTTAATTATTATCATTAAATTTTTTTGCTTGTATTATTATATTATTTTTACCATTTTCAATTATAAGCTCTTTATTTTCATTGTTTTTTTATCACTCATTTGTAACATCAATCTATCCGATCTAACTTGTATTAGCTTTAAGTACTATAAAAGACTATGTCTTATTGTGCACCTTTATAAATAAATTGAATTGAATTAATTGAATTGAATCCTTATGTACTTCTTTCTTTATATACAAATGTACATCCCTTATTAGATCGGTTCTTTAATACGCAGATGTTATTTGGAGCCCCGCGTTTAACGTCCACTCTGTATGTCTAGAAAAAGTTCAAGGAAAACCAATACATTTAGACGCCAAGCTTCTTTGGGTAGTCTTCTTTCCTATCGACATTGAAAAATAATGATCTTTGTCTTCTGGATATTAATGTGAAGGTCTAATGTTTTACTGTAAGCCTCTTGCTTATTGATTTGGAACTGGAGAATGACGGGATTATCGTTAATAGCTGATAATCCCGTCATTCCAAGTCATCAGTGTATAAATAGTACCTTAATGAGAATTCTGGCAAAGATTTTTCCCCCAGAAAGCGTATCAGATACCATCGATAAACAGTGCGAATAGCAAAGGACTCTCAATACATCCCTGTGGTACACCTACAGTCGTTGCAAATCAGTCTAACAACTGGGAGTCATCCCAGACTGTTGCATTTGATAACACGAGGAAATTCACGTAAAAAATAAGAAACTTGCGAGACAGTCCAAGGTCCAAGCATATCCAGCATATAAATCAGAGTCTGTCTGCTGACTGTATCGAATGCTGAGAGACACAACGAAAGAAAGAACAACAGAAGAAACACATGTCAACAGCACACGGTTGGTATTGAACGGTTCTTCATCCAAGTAGATACTAACCACGCACAATAATGCTTGATTTCGCTGATTGATGCCAAGAGATGCTTTCATTAAACAGATTTTTAGAATTTAGAATTTTATGATGCTGAATTGTTTGAAATTTAAAATTTATAAATTTACCAATCTCCTATTTCGAGAGCTCTTAAAAAGCCAGCGAAAACACATTCCACTTGAAAAAGTAAAAGCATTTTAAAATATACGTTCTTTGAATCTAGAAATTGGTTAATAGGTGTTACAAACAAAATTAAGTAGTTAAAATGGTTCCAGAACTCTCATAAAACAAAAATTGGTCCTCCAACGATGGTGAATGTGCAGTGTAGTAGTGCCGCTGCAAATAGGTATGTCAGGCCAAGCAACCGAACCCAGAAACATGTCTTGAACTTATATCTCTGCAAAACTTTGCCCAGACTCTTTATTATTTTCTAACTACGAACGATGATGAGGACCAGAAAGTGTGATTAAAACAAAATGAGGAAATATTAATTTACTCTATAAAAATGAGAAAACGGACCATCGTTGGGGCTGGCTTGGTCAGGGTGGTGAATGGAAATGGTTTGTTAAGGCGATGCAGCACCCGAGCAAGACGACTAAGTTTCACCACAACTTTTCTCCTCTATTCCACAGCGACCTAGAGGATACTAATTCCATACTTATTTTTATTGGAATGAGATTGAAGGACCTTTTAAACACAGCCCGGCACACACACAAACACAATGTCTTCTCCGTTTTGGCATTGGTATAGTTGTTTGGATCCAAGAACCGAGAAGAACTCTCCAGGACGATAGGATGTATAGGATGTCGAAGACGGCAGCAGGGAATGGCTTGGGTGGTGGCCCATCAATGAGGAAGGCACAGCCAAGATAAGCTTTATTTTTGCTGTAACGACGACGAGAAAACAAGGATAAACAATTGACCAATTGGATTGGCCTGATGAGTTACACAACGAATCAAGGTTATTTGTCGACATCGAATATAGGAGAAAACTCTTATACATCCGATACGTGAGGGGTGTAAGTAATGATACACGAGAGATAGAAACTGGCACAATAAAAATGTATTATAGAGGGCAATCGATTTGTGAATTGTGAGTGATGAAATAGATAAGATTTTAATTAAAGATATACGGTGACACCGTGGCTGGCTGGCGGTGGGAATCAATGAACGCCGAAGGAACTTTTAAATAGGGCATAAATGAGTGAAACGGAGACAGAAGTAATTGAAAATGAAAACGGAAATTGTGGTTGGCCGAGGGTTGAGGGCAATAGTTTGAATAGTTCGGAAAATAGCGTTGTCTCTTGGGTGGTGCTTTTCGCCAATCAATTCTTGTTTTTTAATTAATAGATTAGAAATAGCTGATAACAATGAAACAAGTTTGATAAATCATCAGTCGAATACTGGAACTGTGGCTTTGGCGGCTGGTGCCATCTTGGCTTTAACTTTTTCGGATGGGGAATACATTTGAAGTTGTGAGTGTAAAGGTCTTGCTTTCAAGTTCAATAGTCTAAGATATTTCAGAATTTAGAATAAATGTAAAAATAGGAGATTAAAGTATTGATTTTGTTTGAGAACCTTTTTGTTTGAAAACTTGATTCTAAGAGAAAAAGACTTAGGGGAAATATCAAATCTTAGATATAAATTGTGTTCACGACCTAGTGCGATAGGTATACCTACCTATAGTCCAGTAAGAAGAGACAAATGAATAAAATACACGACTGGGTCGCACGAACTTGCTCCTATGTAATAGACTAGGAATTTTAAAAACGAATGTTATTAGAAAAAACTGTTCAGGATAAAATTATCATTTTTTAAATTCTTTTAGTAGGAAGAGACTAAAACAGAATGATATGCAAATATGAATTTATGCAAGAACAAAAATTATAAGTCGTTGTAGTGGTTTCTTAATAAAATAAGGTTTTATATTTTTAAAATTTCAAAAAAAAAAAAAACTTGGTACGTCAACTTTAGGTTTTTATTATTGTACGAATGAAAATTAAATGTCCAAAAAAATATTGACCCATTTTTTGAGATATTGAATTTTCAAAAAAAAAAATGTTTTTTTTTTTTAAATTCAAAAAATATTTTTTTTTAAAGTTTTGAAACGCAATATTTCTTAAGGTTTTTAGAAGCATCTCTATAAAAAAATTCATTAAAATCCGTTATGTCGATAATGAGAAATTCAAAATTTTAAAAAATCGTTCTATGGTAGGTACAGTCAAAATTTTTATATTAGATTATAGATCTTAAAAATTTATCGAAAGACTAAAAATTTAAGCAAAATTCTCAACCGTTTTCGAGAAAAATACGATTTTCGAAAGCCATTTTTTAACATTTGTATGGAGGGTACCGTTATTTTTAGGTATATATAATAATTTTTTTCTCATATCTTGTAGATTATTTTAGGAAACTTTTATTTGGCAAGTTTTAAAAAAAATCGAGCATGGGGTTTTCGAAATATTGAGTTTTCAAAAAAAAAAAAAAAAAATTGAAATTTTTTTAAGAATCCTAAATTTTTTTTTTCTTAAAATTTGAATACACAATAATATTGAAACTGCTGGGGACCCTTAATATAAAAAATGATAAATGATCAAAATCGGTTTTACCGTTTTTGAGAAAATCAAAAACAAAAAATGGTTCCGAGGAGGGTACCAAAAATAATAATTTTTTGGATTTTTTTTTCATTCATTACCTAGGTTTAACTAAATGAAATTTTATGATTTTTTTTTTTAAATCTGTGGGACGGCTTTTGAGAAAAAAAAATATTTCTAAAATTTCGAAAAAAACGTATGGCAAGTACCGTTATTTTTGGTCTTAAAAAATCAAATCAAAAAACTTCCAGGGGAAAAAAAGTAAAACCCATATCTACCAAGTTTAAAGAAAATCGGTAGTCGAGCAGACAGACAGACAGAATTGCAAGACCCACTTTTTTGGTCTTCGCTATTATCGTAATGTCAACTTTGATCAAAGTCTCGAGTTCGATTTTTTTTCTTGCCTTATAGTACCTATAGGGTAGGTAGAGATGGTAGTCGCCAGCCAGCTGGGCCCGCGACTCAATTAGCGCTGGGGTGCGCCGTTTTGATACCATTAAACTCGTGTCAACCTAATAAGGATTAAGTACGGAAGAAAATGGCTTTTATATACTTTAGCGGAGCATTACTAAAGCCATTTTGTCGCATTCAGAAAGATAATCAGATCTTTGATTTTCTTCTCCGAAAGTTCGCTGGGGTCATCGAGGAAGGCTTTCCCAAAGGAAGCCATCCTGTAATTTGCTAAGGCGGGGCAATCGCAAAGAAAATGAACCACAGTTTCTTTTTCTTGTGGATCTCCACAACTACGGCAGTGTGGGTTGAAGGGGATGCCTAGCTTTCTTGCATGTTCACCTATGGGCCAGTGCCCGGTGCATATTGCTGTGATCCTGGCTATGTCGCGCCTGGGTCTGCATATTAGATCTTTGGAGCGTGAGTTGTTGTAAGTAGGCCATATCTTTCTTGATATGACACAGTTTGTGAGACTGCTCCACCTACGGTTGGATTCATTGAGAAAAATCGAGAAGATTTTTCTCTTCATAGCACCAAGAGGAATATTAACTTTTTCCGCTAGTGAGCTATGTAAGGTCGAGCCTTGCCGAGCTAAAGCGTCAGCCCGTTCATTACCCTCTATGTCACTGTGACCTGGAACCCAGATGAGAGTGACCTGGAGGTCAATGTTCAGACTCGCCAGTTCGTCCCGACATTGCTGGACAAGTACTGAGGTTATAGTACCTATAAGTCGCAAGTAAAAATTACAAAACTTGTAGTAAAGAAATTAGGCTGGAACATTAGGTGCGTTTTATTATCTACATACTTATGTGGATCCGGATCTGGATTAAGTTTTAACACGTGTTACAAACTATCGAAGAAAGTCCCCTCCCTATTTCCATACATGTTTTTTGTTTCCATTTGAGGTGTCAAAAAAAGAATAAATTGAAAAAAAAAACTTTTGAAACACAATATTTTATATTTATTTTACTAATAGGTACTTTAATAACAATAGAAATGGATCAATGCACAAAACAAAAGATCACGAACATACTTTTTTTCCATCCAAACATCCATGTCTTGGTCCCAATTAATTTAACTGATTGGGCCAGATCTTCCCAAACACAGCTACAATTTCTGGTGTCTTTTTGGTGTAGCCCGCTCATTGTTGCGAAGTTTTTTTTTCTTTCTGCCTAAGAACAAAAAGTCTATTATAAATAAGTAACACAAGTTAACGCAAATAAAGTTAAATTATTTGTTACTTACATTTTAATTAACTAAAGGGTTTTCCAATAAGAGGTGTTATTTTGAATAGCCCGCTATTTCGGTAGCTGTCAATTTTGAAGCTGTCATTTTTTGACATTTGACAAGTAGAAACTACGCTATTAATAAAAATGGAACGATACACGCTTCAACAACGCATTGAAATTATTAAAATTGGGTCCTTGAAATGCCTGAAAATGAACCGGAATTTCATCGAAAAATCATCTTGACTGATGAGGCCCATTTCCACCTCGGAGGCTACGTCAACAAGCAAAACTGTCGCACCTGGGGCTCGGAAAACCCAAGAGTTATTGTTGAAAAGCCTCTCCATCCTCAATGCGTGACTGTTTGGTGCGGTTTATGGTCCCGCGGGGTCATTGGACCTTACTTTTTCGAAAATGAGGCTGGAGCAACAGTTACGGTCAATGGATTGCGCTATCGAGAGATGATTAATGATTTTTTATGGCCTGAATTGGATGGTATTGATCTGGACAACGTTTACTTTCAACAAGACGGCGCTACGTGCCACACAAGCAATGAAACCATCGATCTTTTACGGGAAAAGTTTCCGGACCGTGTTATCTCTCGAAGAGGTGATCACAATTGGCCACCGAGATCTTGTGATTTAACACCTTGCGACTTCTTCCTTTGGGGCCACGTGAAAGATAAGGTCTACACCAACAGCCCAGCGTCGATTCAAGACCTCAAAGACGAAATTCGTGAGGCTATCGAGGACATAGGGCAGCCACTTTGCGATTTGGTTATGGAAAATTTCATGAAAAGGATATGGTCCTGTAAGCGTGGTCTTGGCGGCCATTTGGCTGATGTTGTGTTCCATTATTAACGGCATACCTTCCTCTTTATAATGAAATAAACATCCGATCATTTATCTCCAAAAATGCCATTTTTCTCTGAATATCAAAATAACACCTCTTATTGGAAAACCCTTTATTTCTTTAAAAAGAAAACACTTTCCGCAACAAGAACTTGTCGGACGATTTCGGAGAAAATTTTGTTTGTATGTGTCAAAAATAAGACCATTAGAAGTGCTTCATCGGACACAAATGGCATGCGTTGAATTTCGTCGGACAGAATTTCCGATCAGCTGATCGGAGAAATACCATGAAGCAAAATGTCTCCGATTCGTAGGAAATCGGAGAGAATTCCGCTCCGACGGTTACCTCGATAGGGCCGATTGATTGTGCTTTTCTGTTATCTCTTTTAAATTAAAATGCCCCTTCTCGGGAGCTAAGAATTCATATCCTATTCCGAGAAAATATTCAAAGAGTAAATTACGCGTATATAGTGAACCTATAATTCGCAATTTTAGGGAGATTAATAATAAATCGAATAACTTTGATTTTAATTTTCATTTGAGTAGAAACTCATTCAAAAATATGTTGAATTTGTACTTTTTAACAAATTAAAATTATGTTAATTTTTTTTTTTCAGATCCACCCCTTTTTTTGAACTCCTAGTCTCACCTTCTCGCTGTAAAAATTAAAATCCTAGTACCTAGAAATTGGTTCCCAACCTCAGTCGAAATGTTTTCGTGAGAAATGGAGAGTAGTTTCCCACTATAAGGCATGTCTCCCATCATCCAAATGGCAGCGGAGGTATTCCCTAGATGGAATCAACGGTGGCGCTTACACCTTTCAGTGATGGTACTTGGTACTACACATTCGGAATTCAAGCCTGTAAAGAGCGCTTTACCCGGCTCGTCTTCCTTGGAGTTATGTTAATGATCTGGCCTTCCAGCTTTGGGATTGTGCCCTCAGTTGAGTTCCCGGACGCACAAAATATTTAAGTTGCAAAGCAACAATAAGCGGCAGATACGTATGGATTCACTGATGAGGAACCATGTAACGAAAAATAAGGACAACCAAGTTCGGATCAGTCAATGAAGATCCAGTCCCACTACCCAGTACTGAAGAGGTTAAGAAAGCAATCCGCAAGCTTAAGAATAACAAATCCGCAGACTCGGACTCGGATGGCCTACCTGTGGAACTTTTTAAGTATTGAGGAGATGTCCTGACAGGGTGCATGCATCAGCTCATCAACCAAGTGTGGGAGGAGGAAAGTATGTCCGACGACTGGTCAAATAGCTCCATGTACTCAATCTACAAAAAAGGCTATCCTATGTCCTGCAAAAACTACAGGGGCATATCCCTGCTTAATGATCCTATCCACCACACTATGTGAGCGTCTAAAACCTTTCTGCAACACTATAATCTGCACTTCCCAGTGTGGCTTCAGGACAGGCAGATCAACGATAGACCAAATCTTCACATTGAGGCAGATCCTGGAATAGACCAACGAATTTCAAATCGAGACCCACCATCTTTTCATCGACTTTAAAGCCGCATATGACAGCAAGAGCTTCTGTTGGCGATGTCGGAATTCGAGATCCCGAAAAAATTGATCCAGCTATGCCGCATGACGTTACAAAATACGCGGTGCAACGTGCAAATGGGTAACAGCTCATCCGAGCTATTCCATACCGTGTGATTTCTTCAACCTAGTCCTGGAGCAGATAGTGCGCAAGAGTGGTGTTAACCTGGAAGGCACTATCTTCAACAGGTTTTTCCAACTGCTTGACTATGCGGACGACATCGATATCATCGGCCGCTCCAAGCGAGCTGTGCTAGAAGCGTTGATGAACAGGCGAAACGCGTTGGTCTTGAAATTAATGAGGACAAAACAAAGTACATATATGCTATCATCAAACGAACCATCATCTGTTCATCGCCTAGGACAAGACATCACTATTGGTAGCAGTAATTTCGGAACGAATATCAATCCCACGAATGACACCTTAGTGGAAATCCGACGAAGAATTACCCTAGCAAACCGCTGCTACTTCGGTTTGGCCAAACAATAAGTAAAAAAGGGGACAATTCCCCCAGTATCAATACACTGGGCACTTTCGAGAGAAAAATTCTTCGGCGGATATTTAGTCCTATATGCGAAGAGGGCGATTGGAGGAAAAGATTCAATCGTGAATTATACGAGCTGTACCAAGATGTGGATGTAGTCCAAAAAACCAAAACACGTCGACTACACTGGCTCGGTCACATCGAGCGAATGGACAACAATGCTCTAGCCAAGAAAATCTTCGAATCCCAGCCCCCAGGTTCGAGACGACGAGGAAGACCGAACCTCCGCTACAGGGACCAGGCGGTTACAGACGCAAGAGCGCTTGGTCCCGACGACTAGTGGGGGGAGCTCGAGAGGGATCGCAACCGATAGAAGATCGTAATATCTCAGGACAGAGACCCTCCATGGATCGGGAGCCGGTTAAGTAAGTAAGTAAGTTCGGATCTGTACATGGAATGTTACGTCCCTTAATAGGCCACGTATAGCCGGATAATTACTGGAATCCCTTTACCCCCTCAGCTAAATTCGCCTACGCAAGCCTCATTTGCGAACATGATTCAACAAATGAGAAAGACGAAGATACCCAAGACATAATCGACGAGTTCCCGCCTAGAAGATTTTAAGACCAAGCTAGGAAGAGAGGAATTATTGTATAAAACGGACGGAAGATACATCCTCCTCGACACTAGCTGTGATATAGAATTCATACTGATCGACTTTTCTGTGAAGCGAGTGGTTCTGGTTGCTAGTACGCAAATCAAAGATCTCAATATTCACAAAAGGACATTGAAATTTTCTGATCAATCCACCGTAAACCAGATTGACCAAATTGCGATCGACGCAAGGCACTTTTCCAATATAGAACGTGTTCAATTCTTCTGAGGGCCTAAAATCAACTTTGGACAGCTACAATCACAAGAGAACGCCATGTCCCTTTTTAATCAGAGAGATTCTTAAGAAGTCCTATGCTGCCAACATCAAGTTTACGAACCAGTGGCAAGATTGCCAGGCAGCCATCATCATGAGTGCCAGCAAGCACATGCTGGTAAACAAGAGGCATACAAAGCGGCGTTGCGCAGAAGGGCCAGAGCTGCTCTCGAGCTCTAAGAGCAGAAGAGGAGAGGAATACAGGCTTATCAGAAAGAAAAAGAGAACATACGATGTGCTGGATCGAGGAAATAGAGGGTTGTCATAACAGGAATGAGGTTCGTTCGGAAGCTTGACCAAAGGATTAACAAAAAACATATCATCAAGGATACAAATTAGCTTGCCACCCTGAACGTTAACCTTAACGTCACTCTTCATTGGGTTCCAGGTCATAGTGGAAAGGAGGGATATGATCGGACTGACGATCTAGTCAGGTAGGAATCAGGCCTTCTTAGCTCACCTGCGAAAAGAGTTAACAAACATCTTGGTAATATGAAGGGCAAAATCTAACTTTTCTCACAGGTAGAGCTGTTTAACCAACTGCATTAGATCTAGAAAGATGTGGCCCTACTATATGACTCAAACTTAATATGCAGACCTAAGTAAGACAAGATAGTTTAGATAGTTGGAATATGCACTAGGCAATTGGGGAACATGCAGCGAAGTTGGGAAATCCACACAACACTCATTGTCGTAGTTGTGGGGATCAGAAGGAAAAGGAATCAGTCATTCATTTCCTCTGTAAAAGTCGTGCTCTAGCCAAAATGAGAGCTCAACTATTCGGAAGGTTATTCCTCGTCAAACTTGACGAACTTTCTTAACTGAAGATCAAGGACTTGATGTCTTATCTTAACACGACGAAGTGACTCCGAGACGAACCACGGTCTAAGGCCTCCATGGACAATTAGGGGATCATTGTGGTAGAACCGCAGAGAATGTGGAAAGAGCATTTCTATAAACTGTATAACCGCAATGATGAAGAGAACTGAAAACTTCTCATAATCTCCATTGTCTAACCATTAAAGACTTCATCGTGTAAATAGTCTTAAGTAATCAACCATTTGTCCATTTTCGTCATAAGAAAGTGTCACGTGAACTGACGTTTAATTTTTTCATTTTAATTCCATTTTGTTAATAGTGTGTCGACGCCATTTTTAAAGTTATTACAACATACAATAAATATTTTGATGACACATATCCACCTTTATCCAATGTTTGGTCTGTTTTGTGACAGAAGTTCTGACAATTTATCAGTTGTACCAATATCGATTTCTGTCACACTTTCCAGGAGGCAGTGTACACATCTGCATAATAAACAATCCATCAATACATTCACAATAATCAAAATCAGGTTTTAATTTAATATTGTTGCACATACCTACCCGAACTCAATAATAATCAGATTTATTCACTCACCCATATAAATGCAGGACAAAAGCAATTTCAGAGCTGGAATTGAAAATCTCTCGTTTTCCAGCTTCATCAGATCGAGGGCGAGTTTTTCAATTTTGGTGCGCATCTCTGGTGTGGCCGCATTGATTACAACTATCCGTTCTAATCCCTAAAAATAATAATCACATAAAAACATATACATATAGAGCAACTCATATAGAAATATTATTCGGTTATTGCATTGATAATCCCAGTGTAGATGGCGCTGGGGCTGGAGTTCATACGAGGTCGCCTTTCAGAAGATATGAAATACAATAATATGACCTAGAATTCAGGACCTATTAATAGTGTGATAACACCGTGTGTATACGATGAATGCAACGAACAGTAGAGTATTTAAAAGGCGAATAAACAACAATTAGCTGGTGTGCGTCCTGTGCCAACCAATTTAAAGTTGGCTAGGGCTTTTGAAGAGAGTTCGCTTCAAAATTGCCAATCAAAAAACCAATTTGAAAGCAACGCCCGGCACAGTGCTGGGTTCTGATCGACCAGGAGTCACGAGTAGGACCAATGTGCCATATCGTATAGTTTGCCTGTTGAAAGAATTCATGAGCAACAGCCAACCGAACCGAGTGAATGGCCGTTATTGGCTTGGTATCTAAAAAATAGCCCCAGGAGCGGTCCATGGAATGTGTGTGTATATGTAAATGGCCTAAGGATAACCACAATACAATGGAAGACACGAGCTCTACGAACTGCGACTGGCGACACATACGAGGTATAAAGAGCCGTGTCGAGGTTGTAATGGTTTTGTTCAACGATGTTGTCCTCGGAGCACTTTCTCTGGGATTTTTGTTGGACAAACTTTTATGGATGAATGTAAATGGAAGAAGTGGCGCTGCACGTGGATAAAGTTTACTGTGTTGTTTTGTCGTATTAAAAATTGTTTTTTTTTTTCGATGAACCTGGAGTGGACGGATATTTATTTATATTATAAAGCATTGCCAATGGAAGGTAAGTATTCGTGGAAAAGGATATGACCTACAACAAATTATAAATCGTTTATTATGACGATACGGCCGGTGGGTGGCGGCGATTTTAATAAAAAAAAGATTTATCGATAAACATTGGTATTGCTTTTTTGTCAATGGAAATAGCAAGTTAAAACTGTGCTGTGTAAATTATTCTAAAATCATGCTGTGCAACAAAAAAAAAAACAACCTCTACATTTGACGGTACGACTAAAATTAGGCTCGAGGGTGAACTGATGAGCATTCCTAGCGAAACATGTATCACATGAACTGCCTAAGGGGAGGAATGCAACTGGCTACTTCGAGTGAGCAATTCTTGAAAATAAAGAATGATATGAAATACTACGACTGCGTTCAAAAGATGGGAATGATTCCATGCTAGTTCAGTTTCCTATCAGTTTCAATTCTTTGTTCTAGGCCTTCATCGCGTAAGACGACGATAGTTTGACGACGTCGTTTGAACGATTGAACTGCTTCGTGTAACACATACAAACTTGAATCGTCTGGACGATGTCGTTAAGACGATTCAACTTTAGCTTCATGTAACTTGTTGAACTGTCAAATATGGTCGACTGAACGATTGCGATTGAACGATTGCTATTTTACAATCGTCTCATACATTTTGTGGATTTTTTGAAAGTTTTTTTTTTTTAATTTAAATTAATTAAAAAAAATGTTACTACATTACAATTTGTTATTTTTCGATGATAATGAAAGCGAATTAAATGAAAGCGAAACTATCGAATAAATGCGAATGCGAAGGACACTAATTTCGATTTCCTTTATTTAACACTAAGGATTTCGATCCCGGATAATTTGTTTTCTTTTGGTGTGCGTATTTTGTATACATAAATTGTAATGAACCATTACAAATTAACCCCGCCTCCCCCCGATCTACGCTCCTGACAATACTAAAACCACTAGCCGCAATACTGGACCGACTTAACCTGCATACCACATGATTACCTACCAAGCACCCCTCCCTACCTACGCACCTGTCCGCAATGATAAATTAAAAATACTTACCCAACCAGCCGCATGCTCCCGTAGCATGCGTACACCACGAAGTGTGAACAACAACTGAATAAGAAATCTTCTTATCAGTTGATAACATTTTCCCCACACCACTCAAAGGAACCAACCAGAACAAACCGGTGTGGTGAATTCACACGCACGAAAGATCGACAACCAGCAAGGCCTGCACTGAGGACAGCAGCACGACAACGACCATGGTACCTCGGTGGTGAATATAAAACTCAAATATATGTTGCAGAAGTTTCCCCGCATATCAATAGGAGATATAGGATGACGTCGCACCCATCATTGATTTCCAAAGAAAAATAAACTTTAAAAATATAAAGCTCACATTTAGTTCCACGAGAAAGTAATATAAATAAGAGTCATGCAAGCCACCAGAAGTAAGTCATCATCAGGTACCCAACGAGGACAGGACTCCGCCGCCAGCTCCAGTAGAGGAAGGTAATTTATTCATTGGCTACCCCCCACCAGAGGTAAGGAGCCCTTGAAACCAGAACATAAAGCCGGTGAATGCCGTTGATAGCCGGCGTAAGCCGTTGATAGCCGGGTAAAACCGTTGATAGCCAGCGAAAGCTGTTGATAGCCGGGTAAAACCGTTGATAGCCGGGTAAAACCGTTGATAGCCGGCGTAAGCCGTTGATAGCCGGGTAAAACCGTTGATAGCCGGCGTAAGCCGTTGATAGCCGGGTAAAACCGTTGATAGCCGGGTAAAACCGTTGATAGCCGGCGTAAGCCGTTGATAGCCGGGTAAGACCGTTGATAGCCGGGTAAAACCGTTGATAGCCGGCGTAAGCCGTTGATAGCCGGGTAAAACCGTTGATAGCCGGCATAAGCCGTTGATAGCCGGGTAAAACCGTTGATAGCCGGCGTAAGCCGTTGATAGCCGGGTAAAACCGTTGATAGCCGGCGTAAGCCGTTGATAGCCGGGTAAAACCGTTGATAGCCGGCGTAAGCCGTTGATAGCCGGGTAAAACCGTTGATAGCCGGCGTAAGCCGTTGATAGCCGGGTAAAACCGTTGATAGCCGGCGTAAGCCGTTGATAGCCGGGTAAAACCGTTGATAGCCGGGTAAAACCGTTGATAGCCGGCGTAAGCCGTTGATAGCCGGGTAAAACCGTTGATAGCCGGCGTAAGCCGTTGATAGCCGGGTAAAACCGTTGATAGCCGGCGTAAGCCGTTGATAGCCGGGTAAAACCGTTGATAGCCGGCGTAAGCCGTTGATAGCCGGGTAAAACCGTTGATAGCCGGCGTAAGCCGTTGATAGCCGGGTAAAACCGTTGATAGCCGGCGTAAGCCGTTGATAGCCGGGTAAAACCGTTGATAGCCGGCGTAAGCCGTTGATAGCCGGGTAAAACCGTTGATAGCCGGCGTAAGCCGTTGATAGCCGGGTAAAACCGTTGATAGCCGGCGTAAGCCGTTGATAGCCGGGTAAAACCGTTGATAACCAGTGAAAGCTGTTGATACCGTAAGCCGCTGAAAGATAGCGTGGACCGTCAGAATCGAGACCAGCCGGAACTCCTGAAGAAGCCAGTTGCAGAACTACTATACGAGGACCGTATCCAGTACCCGCTGCAAATAGTTAACCAGCTACGGAGCTCAAGTCATCGATAGAGTCAAGATTGAATATCTGAATTATAGTAAAATAAATATTGTAACCCTCTGTGTGTAATAAATGTTAATTATTTTAATGAATTGGATTTGTGAATAAAGAAACCCCTTTAAACTAAAGCTTCTGTACTTACTTTAGTTAGTACCCTGGACACCGGCGAGCGAAACCTCAGCCTTTGACAACAAAGTACATCACAAATTGGCGCCCGAGCAGGGACCTTTAAGGTCTATTCCGAAAGAAAAATCCAACATTAAAATAAAAGAAGAAGAAACAACATTTTACAAGAGGAAACAACACTATACCGAACCGGACCCGAAAATTGAAGAAAATAAAACCAGTAACGTAACCATGTCGGACAACGAAGAAGGATTCGATATTTTTGCCAGCATAGGAGCAATTTACTTGCTGACCAGAGCCGAATTGATTGACCACATGAACCGCTTAGGCCTGAGCACTGAAGGTAATATGACCATATTACGCGCTCGTTTCAGTGCCCACATAAAGGATGCCCAGACCCGAAAATCAATTCAAAACCTTTGCGAGGAATTGGAAGAGCTTGTCCTGGAAAGAGAATACGCACCAGAGACCGCTAACGGCAAAGCCTCCAATACTTTGAATAGTCAAAAAGTAGCAATCACCGAAGTGAATAAGTTGCCTGAGCAACAAGGCTACAACAATTATTTTTATCCCGTACCGAACGTACAGTTCCGAGGTGTAGATACCTACACGACCGCCGTTCCCACCATGTCTACCGCCGCCGCCGCCGCCACCTACCCTGTCAGGTCCAAGTACAGTCAGACGACAAAACTTCCAGGTTATAGGAATTATAACTATACTCAAGGTGTTAACCAGAAACAGCCGACATACGATGCAACTACTCCGATTGCACCCCAGATGCCAGAGCTGAACCGATTTTTACATGATACCACATCTATAGCGCAGACTATCGATACAGCTTCACTTAACCGTGAAGCCGAAGTAATAAATATAGTTAGAAAATGGGGACTTAAGTTCGATTCCTTTGGGAATGCGCTGGAATTCATGCAACGCCTGGAAGAACTTACCGAATGCTATAAAATACACCCCAATGAAATGCTTCGCACCTTTCCAGAAATATTAAGAGGAACCGCTTTGGAATGGTACCGCATAAACCGAGATGTATTTACAACATGGGAAGATTTTTACCGAATGTTCTTAGAGCATTTCTTACCTGCCCGGTTTATAAACAAGTTGGAGGATGAAATCACCAGAAAGAGACAAGGACCTCGAGAAAAGGCCAAGGATTTCATCCATGCAACACAATACCTCATCCACCAACACCCAACAATGCGTATTGGTGATAGTATTGACCGAATTTATGACCGGCTTAGACCAGAGTACCATCTTTATATTCGGCGGAAAGATTTTAAAACTCTGGAAGAACTGACAGCGTTAGCGGAGGAGTTCGAGTTCATCCAGAAGGAAAGTCAAAACCGGGCAACCACATCTTCTGTCAGACCTATCCAGAAGACGCTCCCAACGTTACTCCATTCAGCACGTCGAGTACCAGCACCGCCGCCAGACCAATACGACCGCTCAACCCATTGCTGGAATTGTAAACAGCGAGGACACACTAGGGCAAAATGCCGTCGCCCCATTCGCATGTTTTGTGCTTTCTGTGGAGAAGATGGACGATTGAGTCGGGATTGTCCTTGCCATCCACCTAAAGTTTCTATGTTGTTTGACCGGCCGAAGCTAGTTTTAGATTCCAAACTAGCTCCCCAAGAAGCAAACAATATTCTACGCCGCCGCCGCCAGAACCAGCATAGCACCAGGCAGGTTGTCACGACAGATCCATTAGAGACAATAAATATTCCCAGCCACAGTTTTTACAAACCCACCTACCGCCGACAAAAGCTAGTTTTCAAAAGGAATTGGGGACGAGTAATTGCCTTTATAAAAAGGCCAGGTTTGGCTGAATTAGTCTTTGGCGAAACCAGAAGATGGGTGACCTATCAGCCATAAGCCAGTTGATTTTTTTTTATTATTATTTTATTTTATGAAGAGTTTTATTTTTTTTTTTTTTGACTAATTTTTTTTTCTTGTTTTTACGTTATACCGCTAGACGAGAAAGTTCTCGTCTCCGAAGGGGGAGTGAATTGTAATGAACCATTACAAATTAACCCCGCCTCCCCCCGATCTACGCTCCTGACAATACTAAAACCACTAGCCGCAATACTGGACCGACTTAACCTGCATACCACATGATTACCTACCAAGCACCCCTCCCTACCTACGCACCTGTCCGCAATGATAAATTAAAAATACTTACCCAACCAGCCGCATGCTCCCGTAGCATGCGTACACCACGAAGTGTGAACAACAACTGAATAAGAAATCTTCTTATCAGTTGATAACATTTTCCCCACACCACTCAAAGGAACCAACCAGAACAAACCGGTGTGGTGAATTCACACGCACGAAAGATCGACAACCAGCAAGGCCTGCACTGAGGACAGCAGCACGACAACGACCATGGTACCTCGGTGGTGAATATAAAACTCAAATATATGTTGCAGAAGTTTCCCCGCATATCAATAGGAGATATAGGATGACGTCGCACCCATCATTGATTTCCAAAGAAAAATAAACTTTAAAAATATAAAGCTCACATTTAGTTCCACGAGAAAGTAATATAAATAAGAGTCATGCAAGCCACCAGAAGTAAGTCATCATCAGGTACCCAACGAGGACAGGACTCCGCCGCCAGCTCCAGTAGAGGAAGGTAATTTATTCATTGGCTACCCCCCACCAGAGGTAAGGAGCCCTTGAAACCAGAACATAAAGCCGGTGAATGCCGTTGATAGCCGGCGTAAGCCGTTGATAGCCGGGTAAAACCGTTGATAGCCAGCGAAAGCTGTTGATAGCCGGGTAAAACCGTTGATAGCCGGGTAAAACCGTTGATAGCCGGCGTAAGCCGTTGATAGCCGGGTAAGACCGTTGATAGCCGGGTAAAACCGTTGATAGCCGGCGTAAGCCGTTGATAGCCGGGTAAAACCGTTGATAGCCGGCATAAGCCGTTGATAGCCGGGTAAAACCGTTGATAGCCGGCGTAAGCCGTTGATAGCCGGGTAAAACCGTTGATAGCCGGCGTAAGCCGTTGATAGCCGGGTAAAACCGTTGATAGCCGGCGTAAGCCGTTGATAGCCGGGTAAAACCGTTGATAGCCGGCGTAAGCCGTTGATAGCCGGGTAAAACCGTTGATAGCCGGCGTAAGCCGTTGATAGCCGGGTAAAACCGTTGATAGCCGGGTAAAACCGTTGATAGCCGGCGTAAGCCGTTGATAGCCGGGTAAAACCGTTGATAGCCGGCGTAAGCCGTTGATAGCCGGGTAAAACCGTTGATAGCCGGCGTAAGCCGTTGATAGCCGGGTAAAACCGTTGATAGCCGGCGTAAGCCGTTGATAGCCGGGTAAAACCGTTGATAGCCGGCGTAAGCCGTTGATAGCCGGGTAAAACCGTTGATAGCCGGCGTAAGCCGTTGATAGCCGGGTAAAACCGTTGATAGCCGGCGTAAGCCGTTGATAGCCGGGTAAAACCGTTGATAGCCGGCGTAAGCCGTTGATAGCCGGGTAAAACCGTTGATAACCAGTGAAAGCTGTTGATACCGTAAGCCGCTGAAAGATAGCGTGGACCGTCAGAATCGAGACCAGCCGGAACTCCTGAAGAAGCCAGTTGCAGAACTACTATACGAGGACCGTATCCAGTACCCGCTGCAAATAGTTAACCAGCTACGGAGCTCAAGTCATCGATAGAGTCAAGATTGAATATCTGAATTATAGTAAAATAAATATTGTAACCCTCTGTGTGTAATAAATGTTAATTATTTTAATGAATTGGATTTGTGAATAAAGAAACCCCTTTAAACTAAAGCTTCTGTACTTACTTTAGTTAGTACCCTGGACACCGGCGAGCGAAACCTCAGCCTTTGACAACAAAGTACATCACAAAATCCATCTTCAAATAAAGATTCGAAGATTTTGATGTCTGTAAAAAAAATGTGTGAAGGAACGTAAAATCTGTCGATTAATCGAAATCTTCATACAGAAATTAAATTTTTCTCATGTGTAAAGGAAATCAACATAAGGAATGCATCGCACCCTCTCTCACTTCCAACGAAAACTTTAGTTTGATTACAACCAGACAGCCCAAATGACATTTTATTGCTTCTTTATGTTCTCAAACTGTGGACGATGGACGACACGACCGAACGATGCGATTGAAACTTTACACGAAGCAAGCTTTTGACGACGTCGTGCTCGACAATCGTTTGGACGACGATCGTCTTAAAAATTACGCGATGAGGGCCCTGAATTCAATCTAGTAAATGAAGAAGAGGTTTGGGCTGCACTTGTCCAAAGATGTGAGTTATACTCGAGATTTGAACGTATAAACGCCTTCTAAATTGTAGTTAGATCAGAGGGGGTATACCGATAGAGAAATTCTTATCATTTAGTAGCGCTTTTGGAAGTCTCGAGAATACTGACATCTTTTCAGTTTTTTTCGATAATACAATATCGTTCAATACGATCCAAAAGGTAATTTCTAATCTAAAGAATAAGGGTTTCACTGATATCAAACACAAACATTTTTGATAAGAAAGCTTAATGCGAAATTCTATCAAAAGGTTCTGATATATCAAGCGTGATAATCCTACTTTCTTCAAAACAATGTTCAGATCTGTTAAACTATTCGGTGAGATATGTCATCAGATCACTAGTGGAACGATTGCTGCGAAAGTCGTTTTATTGGTCATTTAGAAGTTTTCCGTCTTCGAGATATTTAACGAGCGAATGACTGATCAGCGATTCCATGACTTTGGAAAGACCTAAATTCAATTGGTCGATAGGATGAGAGGGGAGGGGCTCGATTTCTAGGGTGTATCATGAGATATTGCCAACCTACCATAGCTGAAGTATGATGTAAAACTTGTTCTCCAGGACTTCAATACTAAACCAGAAAAGAAAGAGATTAGTTAGGCGAAATAAGTTGGTAAGCGTATCCAGCAGCTCAAATTATGGTGACAAATAGCACAAGATTTCTAAGGCTAATGACGCAGAAAGCGTTTTGGCGCTCTCCAGACGGTAGGACCCACAGCAAAATAATTTGATTAGGTGCGACATAGAGCTCTATTGTGCCCGACCTAACCCCCCCCCCCCGACGAGTTTCACTTTGTCGTGGTGGGGGGGCGGGGTGGCTTACGTCTATTCTCTCGCTGCTTGTTCAGCTGTTGGTAAAATCTCCGGTTACTTACGTGGCTGGAGATTTTTAAGGTATTCTCCAGGTTTTGGAGGTCTACTAGGGAGGACTTGGGTTAAATTGTGAAGTCTTTGGTTGCTCGTGTTCGGGCTCTTGAAGGATTGACTGTTAGAAGTGTATTGCTACTGAACTACACATCGGACCATGGCAGCAAGCGTAAGTCCAAAGATGGTCGAACTTAGAGTTTGGAAGTCACGGAATCACGGTTCACCTTAAGATGTGAGAGCCTACAAAGAGCACATAAACACAGAACTCTCTGCTGTGTATTTCCTTGAAACAGACGTCAACAATCATTGATCCGAGTACCACGTCATCATATAAGAGGCAGCCGAAACCAATGTATAGGTAACCATCTAACTATGGATCCTGTGATAAGATGATCAACGCATGCACTGGAAAAGGGTGCCATTAAGTGGGAGACTGCTGGGACAAAAACATGAATAGCAAGGGAAAAGTTTTAGGTAGAAAGCAGAGATCGCACTCGTTAGGAGTTCCCTAGCTGAAGAAAACCGAAAAGTTTTGGAATGGAAACAACTGCCGGAATAGAGGGTCTGTGGAACTTCAAAGGTATCCTAGTTAACAAATTACAATAAATAGAAGACTGCATTTCTAGTCACTGCTAAAAGGCAATCAAAAATTGCACGTTGCAGTTCAAAAATGTGCATCAGGACCTCTCCCTCCCCAATTTCCACATTGCTCGTGCTATATGTTTCACATTATAAAGGCCTCAATAAACACTTGAGCGCTTGTAAATTACAAAAAAAGGAATCCAATATCAAATAAGTGAAGATGCAGTTAAGCTGAAGAACACCAAGACTGCTGGTTCTAATGGATTACCAGTGCAAATCTTCAACTACGTTGTGGCTAAGTTTGGGAAAGGAACATACAATAAATAATCAATGATTATTGGCATGGGTTGTGGAAGGATGCGTGTTAAATGATTGGACTATCAGGTCAATATCCGCTATCTACAAAAAAGCCAATCTGATGTCTTGCCAGAAACTATCGAGGTATAATTCAGGAATCCAGCTAAATGTTGCATAAACGATCCACTTCAACCTAAAATTGGAGTGTCTTGAACGATTTTCCAACACATTTATCGGCAAGTAACAGTTTTGTTCCCCGCTCGGCAGATCCACCAATCCACTCCAATACTTCACACTGAAACAAATTTTAGAAAAAATCAACTACATAGGTTCAACGACTTCAAAGCCGCAAATGAAAGACGTAATCATTAAAAACACTACACGACGATGACCGAAAAAGTACTCTTAGGGAAATTGATCTAGTTGTGTCGAGTGACTTAAAAAAAAACATGCGATCAAATTGGTAGTAAGTTCGGTTTTTCAATCTCATTCGTTCGGAAACAGATAGTACTGGGCGATACCTAAACTGGTGTTAGCTGATTCTGAGTGCAAGGAGAGCGAAAGAAGGAAAAGATAAAACCACGAATTCTATGACTCGGATGTGGTGCAAAATATTAAAACAAATCGCCTACATTCGCTAAGCCACAACAAGCGAAATTACAAAAAAGCTCTAGCTAAGAGAGTCTTCGAATCCCATCAGACATCTTCCATCTCCCTAGGGAGATCGAACCTCCTGTTAGAGACCAAACATTCCAGTTTATAAACTCCTCGCGGGTCAGGAGTCCGTTAAGTATGTATGTAAATAACTTTTTTGAGTCAGCAAGTTGAGTTTAAGGAACAACAAAGCAGTCACAATTCAGGAATTGCGTAGGCACCCAACAGTTGGCCATAGAACTTTTTTTTTAAGTTCAACAAATAAACGAAAAGGAAATAAAATTAAAGTGTATTGTTTTCACCAGTCAATATTTAAGATGTAGGTATTTGAGTCCCAATAAAACTTACATGTATCACACAAAGGTAAACGTCCTGGTTGGTGATCCTCTTAAGATATTTATTCGCCCAAATTATCGTATTCGAAAGCAAGTGACATTGCACAACAAACTTCGATGTCCATTCAATTAAACTGAAATTAAGCGTCCATACGAGTTTCATGTGGGTATCACTTTGACACTGCATCGATGGGCTGTCAAAAAAGAAAAGAAAAAAAAATATATGAAAATATTTTCAACTAATACTTAAATAAAATGGCTTTAGTAATGCTCCGCTAAAGTATATAAAAGCCATTTTCTTCCGTACTAAATCCTTATTAGGTTGACACGAGTTTAATGGTATCAAAACGGCGCACCCCAGCTCTAATTGAGTCGCGGGCCCAGTTGGCTGGCGACAACCATCTCTACCTACCTACCTAATACTTAAATACCATACATTTTTAAAAGTCTTAAGAGACTCCTCTAGCACTTGTAACTTATAACAGACTGCCATGCAATTTCAATTTGGCGTGGGTAGATTTTGGCGCCCACGTTATTTTGGTGACATCTGTCAAATCTGTTGTGTATTGTTCAGGTATTGATGCCACCAAATCACTATGGCAAGTTATAAGATTGAACAGCACGTCCAAATGATAAAAATTTATTATCAAAATGAGTGTTCGTTAGTGCAAACTGTGCGCGCGTTGCGCCCATTCTACGGTAGACGAAAAAAAATCCTTGCTTAAGCATACAAAATTGAACAAAATCAGTTGTACCGTTTTTGAGAAAATCGAAAACGCAAAAAATTATTCTAAAATTTTATCTCCCATAAAAAATTCTCTCCAAAATTTAGCCAAGCTACAATTATGTCAAGCATTTTAGCCGAGAAGTACGATACTTCAGCTTAAAAATCAAAATTTCTCTTCGAACTGTACATAACTTATCTGTCAAAATTTAGCGCACTAAATAATTGTCTGGCACATTTATTCTCAAGCTAAATTGAAATGGAATAATATTTAGAAGAAAATTTGGTGACGGAAGTCTTAAAAGATTTTCCACAGCAAAAATCACTCATAATTCATAACTCTTATTTATTCCTACTCATAATTCTTAAAAAAAAACATAATCAACAAATTCTTTTAGGTCTTTAAAAAAAATTTCATTTAGAGAACAGACATTTTCTGTGAAATATTCTCCACAAGGTTCATATGTCAAAATATAGCTTGGATTTTAACTGATGTTTGGAGAAAAATGTGGGAAATGAAATTTAGCGCGATCTGCGTACTAGGCTTAAGCTAGGTTTAACTATATGAATTTTAACTTGCGACTTATAGGTACTATTCATTGGGAAAAAAAAATCGAACATAAGATTTTGATCAAAGTTGACATTACGATGATAGCGAAGACTAAAAAAGTAGGTCTCGCAATTCTGTCTGTCTGTCTGTTCGACTACAGATTAAACGCCTGGGCCGATTCACGTCAAACTTGGTAGATATCATTTTTAATTCCTCCCCCTCCCCCACCACGTTTTTTTGTTTTTTTTTGTAGGCCAAAAATAACGGTACCTGCCATACGAAAAAAATTTCCGTAAAATGGTTACTGAGGGTAACCCCCATGGAAACATTTTTTTGTTTTTGATTTTCTCGATCATTTGATTGGATTTTGATCATTTGTTTTGTTAAAGTTCCCCAACAATTTGAATTATTGTGTATGTATTTAACTTTTCAAAAAATAATTTTGTTGGGTTTAAAAAAAATCATTTTTTTTTTTTTTTTAAACTCAATATTTTGTTTACCCTTGACAAATAAGAGTTTTTCAACATAATCTACAAGATGTGAGAAAAATATTTTCATTTTACATAAAAATAAAGGTACCCACTATACAAAATTGTTAAAAAATGGTTTTCAAAAATCGTATTTTTCTCGAAAACGGCGCCTAGAATTTTGATATTTTTTTTGCTTTAAATAAATTTTTATGATCTTTGATTTAAGAAAAAAAATTGAAATTAAAATATTACAGCTTGTACCTACCATAGAAAACCATTTTGTCTAATTTTGAACTTCTCACTATCGACATAACGGATTTTAATGAAATTTTTTCTAGAGATGCTTCTTAAAAGTTTCAAAATCATTGCACTTCAAAACTTAAAAAAGAAATATTTTTTGAATTTTTGGAAAAAAGTTTTTTTTTTTTTGTAAAATTTGATATTTCAAAAACGGCTTAATATTTTTTTTTGGAAATTTACTTTTAATTCGAACAATGATAAAAACTTAAAGTTGGCGTACCAAATTTTTTCTGAAAAATGTTTTACAAATTTTGTATATAAAAGCTTATTTTTTTAAAGAAACCACTACAACGACTTATAATTTTTGTTCTTTCATAAATTCATATTTGCATAGCATTCTGTTTTTATCTCGTTTTACTTACAGAATTTAAAAAAAAAATATGATAATTTTATCCTTATGAACAGTTTTCTCTAACAAACATTCGTTTTTAAAATTCCTAGTCTATTACATAGGAGCAAGTTCGTGTGACCAGTCGTGCATTTTATTTTTTGAAATTAGCGAAAATAAAGGTATCCGAAATTTCGGAAAATTTGTATGTCGGGTTGAGCCTAAATAAAATGCACGACTGAGATAATAATGTCCAATTGCATGAAATTGTCGTCTGATTTCTAGAAAAGTATGAATTTATGCAAACAAACTTTAAAAAATCTATTTATTATTAAATAAATTGTTTGTATAAGAATATTCTTTAAAATTTTTCAAGAAAAAAATGAGGGATGCGAATTTTAAGTATTTAATAATATTGATTTTAGGAAATAATTTCAAAAATAATTGTTCATAGGTTTTGAAGATATTGATTTAAAAAAAATTTTTTTTTTTTTTTCAAAAAAACCCAACAAATATTTTTTCGAATATTTTTATACACAATATTATTTTAAACTTAAATGGACTCCTGCTGAACATTTTTGGTTAAAATCCTTAGAGCCGTTAATGAGAAAGTCGAAAATAAAAAAAAACAGTTCTATGAAAGATACCGATAATAACATTTTGCCCCTAAATTTTTTTTTTGACCAAAATGTAGTCCACGTCTATAATATCACCTTTAATTTGTTTATCAAAATCGTGGCAATCGTGTGCGATGCTTTGCGTTCAAGCACTTCTGATGGTCTTATTTCTGACACATACAAACAAATTTTTTTTTTCAGAAGTCCTCCGACAAGTTTTTGTTGCGGAAAGTGTTTTCTTTTTAAATAAATAGTTGATTAAAATGTAAGTAATAAAGAAATAAACTTTATTTTCGTTAACTTGTGTTACCAATTTATGATAGACTTTTTGTTCTTAGATAGAACGAAAAATTAAGTTCGCAACAATATGAGCGGATTACACCAAAAGGATACAAATTTTGGCTGTGTTTTGGGAAGATATGGCCCAATCACTTAAATTAATTGTGACCAAGACAAATGGATGTTTGAATGGAAAAAAATTATGTTCGTGATCTTTTGCATTGTGCATGGATCTATTTCTGTTGATTAAAGTATAAGTCAAGTAAATATAAAAGATTTGTCTTTCAAAAGATTTTTTTTTTAATTTATTCTTTCTTTGATCTGTCAAATGAAAACAAAATCTTATGTATGGAAATAGGGAGGGGAGTTTGTTCGATAGTTTTGATTTAAAAATCGGTGTATTTAATTACATTTCTTAAAAACGCTAGCGCATTACAACTGAAAAAAAAACTCAGTATAAACAATAAATAACATTCTCTCACCTTTCATGGTTTAAAATGATTATTGTGTTTATTTTATAAAAAAAATATCGAAAATGTATCGCTTTTTCGATATATCGGTTAATTAGTATATCTCTGTCTGAAAATTATATCCATCGCAATGCGTCGCTGCATTTCTGTAAAATTTCTTCCGATGAAAGCTACTTCGAACAGAAATTAAATCTCCGACGAAGGATGCGTTGCGGAGAAAGTTCCGCTCCGACGGTCACCTCGGTAGGGCCGATTCAAAAGAAAGGCAAACGCAAGGCAGCAATCTGGGTCCGCTGCTTTTTATAATTTTCAATAATCACATTGTCTCCGTCTTTAAGCATTGTAAATGCTTATTATATGCGGATAATCTGAAACTATTTTTAAAAGTTTCGAGTCAACTCATTCAATCTAACATTGATTGCCTATCTGACTGGTGTCAGATAGATGGGCGAAAATGGCCGGGATTTCAGCCCTATGTATCAGGCTTGATGCCAATTACTTGCAACTAAGTCATTAAAATAAATGCTTATTAGAGACTTACTATGCTACCATATTAAATGTCCATCACTTCTTGCTTTAGTACCAATTTATGCTGCCGCTAGGTGTATGCGAGCTAGAGTCTTCTTATTGTAAGGAACTCATACGACAAATTATGGTAATAATCAAACTTTATCAAGGCCCATTGCTTTTTTTCATTGAAGTATCCTCAAATAATGATTTCTTTGATATGTATATTTAAAACCAAGGTAATGTATTTATTCTCTTATGGTGTTGATATTTCTTTAGCTCTAATAGTGCTTGAAGATTAAATTAATTTAAAAAAAATAAACAACAACGGTAGTCGAACAGAAAGACAGTCTGAATTGCTAGACCTACTTTTTGGCGTTCCCTTTCATCGTTATGTCAAGTTTGATAAAATTCTCGAGTTCATTTTTTTTTTATAAATGCATAAATTATCAAATAGTGCCAAATACTTACCTACGAATATATCGCAGGTAAAAATGCAGCAAATCTAAATCTAAACCTTGAACTATAATTCCATTATTTAAATAGACACAAATGGTACACTATAATTTAGATCATTTGCCTAACCTTCATTGTTCAAAAGGCAAATCACAGGAAACCAAAAGTTGCCAAACATTCTACAATAGGAAACAATTCGAGGAATAATTGGCAGAATTGAAAGCCACATCTACTGATGATATTCCCATCAGGTTTCTACAAACAGGCGGCACATAGACCGTAAATGGCTACTTAAATGAATTTCCTAATCACAATCGAATTCAAAGACCATCACTTGCCGCAAAATAAGGGATTGAGATGAGGTCAACATTAAATCGTCAAATTCTGGAAACTTCTCGAACATCACTTTCTTTTAAACTAGCTTTAACAACATAAGCAAATACAATATACTCCGCGTCGGTTGATTAGGTTCAGTTACTTTAGATTTGCGATCATGGACATGGAATGTGATAATAGGTGTTTGTCTTTGTTGTAATCGGGTTCCAAGATTTTATAATATAAAAAGTTATGAATAAACACATGTTTAAGGGAAGTTTTGAAATACAGAATTACAACAAGAGAGAACAAATTTAGTTCGAAACAATAAAAGGATTACGATAATTTATTGAATTATGCTACTACGAGTTTCAGAGCTGTCAAAATAGTAAGTAATTTATTTATAAAAAAAATCATAGTGCAAACTATTGGTAAACTATTCAAGTTGAATCAAGCGACACAGAGTGTCCTTAAAGCTATAACCATAATACATACACATACGTGTATATCTAATCCATTTGGTTAGCCACGAGAACTTACCTTTCCTCGATAATGCCATGACGATTTATGTAGCTAACAATCAAGTCCCGAAGCATCGATAGCTCCTCGCTTAGTTTTCCTATTGTTGTGTTCGTTTTGGAGCAGCACTCGAGCAGACACAACAATCCCGACAGGGTGGCATTCCTAATGAACACATGAGAGCTCTTTAAGTAGACGGCTGCTAGGGCACATAGATGCGAGAGCTCATTGGGGGAAGGTATCAGCATCGCTTGGGTCTTACACAATAAGTAGATTACATACTGCAGCAACAGCGCCAATGCAATGGTTGCAATGTTTTCGGACATGACGGAGAGAATGAGAAATAGAATTGGGCATTACATATACTCGTATATAGAGAATTAGAAAACGCAGTTGCATTAGTTGGAAATTGTGAAAATGCAATTGTGGTCTGGTGGTAGAGCAGAGCAGTACAGAGGACAAGGACTCGGATAAGGACCAGGACGAGAGAACAAGGCAATAGGAATTAAGGAACTTAGTGGGTGGCATTAGTGAATGTCATGAGTTGTCGGATTACATTTGGGAATATTTATGTATGTGTGAAAATGAGGGTGGGGTGGTGGCTGAATTGTATATGGATGCAGGTACCTGATGAGTTATTGTATCGTCCATTGGTATTGTTTCTTGCAGTTTTAAAGCTTTATTCCTGATCAATTTGACTTGATCGCGGCTATCGCATATTTCACAGAATTTCACTAAATTCGGCAGAGCTAAAATGTGATTGTGCTAAAAAGAAAAAAAGAAAAAAATTTGTGTTTACCAACCTATGTCTACTTTATTTATTTAAATATAGAATAAGAAAATCGAAATATTATAATCTAGTGTGTTTGTTCACAGTAATCTCGAGAATCACCCAACCAATTTTAAATAAATTTCGGGAATGTGTATGATTGGTTCCAAATTATTAATTAAAAAATTAAGGGTTGTAATTATAAGTTTTTTAATACGGATTTTCGAACTTTGACAATTGATTGCGGCCATATTGTGGGCAAGATGTGCCGAAAATAAAGCCGCTGTCCGTGAGTGTGCAGGAGAATCCGAGGCGGTCAATTCCAAGTCGCCGCGCGCAAGAACACGGCAGACCACAATTCGGCGAATTTTGCGTCATAATTTGGGCGTACACCCGTACAGAGTTTAACTGACTCAGGAGCTTAAAGTGAACCACGTGTGTTCGGTCGAAAAACTATATTCAGCGACTTGGATCATCGTGAACAAGAACAATTGTCGAGTTTGGGTCTATCAAAGGCTGCAAGAGATCCACGAAATTTGGCAAACATGTTTAAATGAGTCTTATTCATATTTGATCAAAATTTGGTTAACAAAAAATAATTTGAAAAAAATTGATTCAAATTTTTATAAAATTGGAGGGTTTTCATGTTTATATGGGAGAGCGGAAACAAATTTGTAAAATCTAAACTGTTAAACGAATTTAATTTAAATTTGACACACATATACAAATTAATCTTATACACATTTGGTCAAAATTTGATTAAGAAAAAATAATTAAAAAAAAAGTTATTGACATTTTTCTAAAATTGGGAGCGTTTTGATATACATAGGAGAGCGGAAAAAAGTCTGTTTAATCTGAACTGTTCAACGTATTTAAATGAAATTTGGCACACATTAAGATCAGTCTTGTACATAACTGATCAAAATTTGCTTAAGAAAAAATCATTAGTAAAAAAGTTATTGACATTTTTAAAAAATTTTAGTAAAAAAATTGGAAAAATTTTGCAGGCAGAAATAAATGGTTTCGCAAAAATCGAATTTCTCAGACCTGGGTCAATGTATTAATTTTATTTTAATTTTTAAATAAAGGTAAACATTTTTTCTAAAAATAATGGACTGAACCTGTTCGTTCTGACAATTATTACTGAAGAAATCAAACTTTTTGATAAACACCACTGTCAAGACGGAGTTTTTTGAAACCCGATCCAGTGAGACCATCACATACTCGTATCACATCTGTAGATAAGTCTCTGCAGCTGATATTTTCTGTGCTTTAACTACGCTGCGCCGCGCCGCCGCCGCCGCTACGTGCCACACAACCCGTACCACAATGGACATTTTGCATGAGCGATGGTTATTTCAGAAGAAGGAAAAACGAAAAATAAGTTTTTGTTTTTGTGGACTGTATTGATTAAATCAATTGAAAGTTGTTTTGCGACCTTTAGTCCAAATGCGTTTCGCCCAGGTACGACAGTTGGGCTCATCAGTTAGATGCTGCCGTACCCTTCTAAGACGCTAAATTAGTCGATGGTTATCAACACAATACAAAATGTACAGCATGAATGCAATGTAAATTATATTATTCTAGGGGAATTTGGTCAAATTCAGACACCTAGAAAATGACGCCCGTTCATATTTTATATTTCAAGCGGAGGTGATGTTAGTCTTCTTCGATGTAGGGTTTTCTTAATTAACAGGGTTATATTAATAAACCACAGACCACCACTGCCCTGAGAGCCACAATAGTCAAGATCATTGAGCAAAGTTCTCAGAGAAATCGTTAATGATCCGTGGTGCATTAGAAACAATGATTTACACAGAGACTTACGATTGCTGTTGAAGATGAAATAGCAGTTTTCGCTGGGAAGCTACGAACACACTTAAATAACCATAGCAATAGAATTATTCGACAAACAATTGATGAGACAAACCTTTTGCGCCGACTTGAAAGAACGAGACCGTTCGACTTAGCGCCATAAGGAGTATCCGCTTTTAAATGTGGTATTTGCAGGTCCTCTCAGTGGGGAGCTTCCTGCCAAACGTGATTATAATAAGTTAACGTTAGAGTATTCAATTACAACCCCATAGTAATGACATCCAATTGTGTCAAAATAGAGTTAATACAAACAAGTGTCTGCATGACCGGAAAGCATTCGTAAACAAAGTGACATATAGTCACGTACAACAATTAAAGATCGAAAGAAGTCAATCATGGATGAAATTGATATTCCTGGGTTCCAAGCTCCAGATTCCAGAAAGATGACATCACCTCATCTTTAATCTACGGTGAGCAGATATAGTTTAGTTAGTTCTTAAGTTCAGCTCTTGAGACTCAGTTGAGTTTTTAAGATACTCTTGTAAAGAATAGGCTTTTAAGAATAAATAAAGTTTTTTAAAATTTACTCTAGATGAGTAATTAATTAATTTAATATAAAGAAATTAAAACTACTTGATAAGGTAACTTAGTTTTAGTCGCAAGAACAAAAGGGAGGTGTTTTAAGTGAGTAAAAATCTCTCACTACTATGAGTACCGGGCTTATAGTGTCTATGAAGATTCTTCACCTACCCACGAAAAAAAAAATTGATCAAATTCAGACTGATTTATGTGCCAGAGTTATGGAAAATTAGACTTTTCGGATTGGCGCCACCAAGCGAAGCCGTACATAATAACATACATGGCCCTTTAAAATAAAAACGTTTCGATGGGTCCTCACTCAATTTCTTGATATTCAAATTTAAATATAGAAAACGCTTAATAAAAATGTAGTCGAGAGTGGAAAGTTGAAAAAAATGTAAAAAAAAAACTTTAATTTTTTGTTTGGTATGGTAATGTAAGGTTAGAAAAATAGACATGCTAATAAGCAAAATGTCACTACTGTGCTGTACTGCAAAAACACGTGACCCGCACGCGGGTCAAAAGAAAATGTGTGTCCCGCCTTATCGACGAATGGAACATAATTCCCGCATTGATTTTGAAAACTTTAAGAAATAATCGCTCAATGTGTACACCGAAAATTATTGACAAATGATCATATATTTTTTTTTTTAATTTGCGAGCACACAACTTAAGAACTATTAACATGACCAACGACAAATGAACAAACATTCGGTCATTTTTAATTTTGGTTCAGACAGCGTTACCATCGTCGCAAATTTCATTCAAAACAAACACAGAAACAAAAAGAAGAATAATTTTTAACTTCCCATAGGGAGTTATTGTAATCGGTCCGATTTGTCAAATTGGAATTTTGACATTTCTCGACGTTTCAAGGTCCCTAGAGGATATATCAATCATTTTTAGAGAGATGTCTGTGTGTGTGTGTACGTACGTTCGTACGTTCGTACGTTCGTACGTTCGTACGTTCGTACGTTCGTACGTTCGTACGTTCATACGTTCGTACGTCCGTACGTTCTGGTACCATTTTTCGTTTATTAAAATTCAGTGAGTAGTTTTTTCACTATAACGGTTTAAAAAAAAAGTAAAAATTTTGGTTAGTTTCAAATATCTCACGAAAATATAATGCTATTGATTTCAAATAAAATTTAATGTACTCATTATAAGGTCATACAGATTTGGTATGAATTTGGAACAAAATTAACATACCGTTATTTTTTTAAATAAAAAAACTGAAACAAAAATTTCATAACCCAGATATTCTAAGAACGGAAAACAATTTGAAACTCAATATAATTTTATTTTACGAAAAATAATGTGTTTGACAACTAGTGAAAATTTCAAAAAAAATCAGTTTACAGTTTTTTACAAAAAATAAAAAACTATATAAAATTCTATTCAAAATTGGTAAAAATTGTTTTTCGACTAAAATTTCTCGAGAACTAGTAGTGATATTGACTTCTAATTTAGTTTATTTTATATAGAAGTATAATTTTGTACAATTGGTAAAATGTTGACAAATATTGAATTAATAGTTTTTTTTTTAAATAAAAAAACTATTCAAAATTCTAGTGAAAACTAGTTAAAATTGTATTTCAAGTCGAATTTCTTGGGAATGAACACCTATAGTGCCTTCTAAAGTATGTTGTCTTATACATCGATACCTTCCCGTAAGAATGTATACTAAGCGACATTTCTAAAATTTTTTAGGAAACGAAAAAAACGAAGAAAGTTCTAGTTGAATCATAGTGTGCTAAGAGACAATTTTGGTTAGGTAAACTAAGTGACATCTAACAAAATTTTTTGTTGCTCACGACAATCATCATTCATTCAAATTAAATTATGGTAAAATTGAAGAAAACGTCACAATATGTTTTTATCTAAATATAAAGTTTTCAAGACCACAAATGGGAAGTTATCAGTGTGGGTCGCACCCAGCCTCTTTTTGTGTTTGTAGCGACCGAACAATTCATTCGTTACAGTTTGGATGGTATGTGGAACGCGAATAGACTTTGACAGTTCGTAGCAATCAGACTGGAATTTGTGACGTAAAACGCAAATTTTAGTACCTTTACATTAATTTCAATTAGATTTCCACCATTTTTCCTAGTTTTTATGAATAATTAAGACTAATTAATGTTGCAAGCCCTATTAATTATCTTATTCGTCGGTGGTTGATCGCTCTCAGAAGAATAATGCTTTGCACATCGACATCACACACACTTGGTTTAAACAAGATTGGACTGCTCTCCATACCGCTAGAATCAATACGAATTTGTTTCGTGAACATTTCCCAGGTTATATGATAAACCGCTCTGGAGACCTCCCGTGGCCACCGAAGTCTCCAGACTCAACACACTTGGATGTTTTTATATGGGGGTAGCTCAAAAGTTAAATCTACAATAATAACCAGCGGTCTATGTTGGAGCTTTGGGAAAATATGTATACATAGGTATGCCAGGAAATTAACTACATTCAGCCAAACTTGCTGCCATGTTTCAGGGACACCCTGTATAACAAAATAGAGTACAAAACCAAAAACTTTTGATAAGCTCGATGATGGAATGAAATTCCGAAACGCGTCGCTTTCTACGTTTAAGTTTTTCAATATAGTAGATATTTTGTTAAAATTTGTAAAAATAAAAATATTTAAAATTGTTTATAAAAAACTAAAATGTATTTCTTTTACTTAAAATTAAATTTATAAATATACAGCATGGAGACAAAACCACATACATAAATATAATTCTCGTAACTTCTATTCCAACCAAATATTTGAGGAAAACTATTCAAATGAAAATAAAAAAAAAAAAAAAAGACCGACTGCCGAAACCCGGGATTGAACCGGGGACATTTAGATCTTCAGTCTAACGCTCTCCCAACTGAGCTATTTCGGCTCATATTACTTAGGTGGTGCTAATGACTGTTTTCATATTATGTAAGTTACTTTGAATTAAACCAAAAACTTTTTGAGGCTTATCAGCTTTTATACGAGTATGTTTATGTGCCTTTTACTTTCACGAACTGATAATAATTTTGTGTATGCGAATTTGATAAAAATCAATTGAATTACCTAGTCAAGGAACTATATGTATGAATAAACATACACATGTACATACGTGAATGGTATGTTAAGAAAAGAATCTTACTCGATGTTTTTATCAAAAACTTGACATTACGATGATAGTGAACTCGTCATTACGTCTTCCTGTATGTCTGTACCTTCACCTACAGCCTTAACCTCTGAAGATATTTTTTTTCAAAGTTGGCACATACTTAAGGGTCTTCAGTAATTCTCTAAAAGACACCGAATTTCTTTTCTTGCTTCAAAACTAAGGATCCCTGCCACACCACAGTTATGAAGCATCTTATTCATCTGGAAGAACGCTATACCGCTTTCGACTCAACTAAAACTAAAAGTACTTTGGAATTTCAAAATTAAAATATAAAAATTTAAACATAAAATATGGATAATATGAGATAAAAATGTTCAAATGCATAAAATTGCCGTCTGATTTTTAGAAAAGTATGAATTTATACAAGCAAAGTTTAAAAAATGTTTTATTATTAAATTCATTTTTTATAAAACAAATTTCTATAAAATTTTTCAAGAAAAAAATTGGGATGCCAATTTTAAGTATTAAGTAATATAGATTTTAGAAAATAATTTCAAAAAAATAATCGTTCACACGTTTTAAAGGTATTGATTTAAAAAAAATCCAAAAAATATTTTTTCTAATATTTGTATACACAATATTATTTTAAATTTAAAGAAGCTCCTGTACAAAAATTTTAGTCAAAATCGTTAGAGACTGTTTAAGCCAAAAATAAACTACATTGTCTACCTTTATTTTGTTATCAGCTTTAACTTTATTTTACGTTATGAAACCGCAGGGGGCAGTTTGACTTGCAAATACATCTGTTATCGTGTGATAACCTAGTCAAACGATGCTTCCTGTGGCCCTTTTACTTTCATTCATTCTCTTTTTTCTACTAACCCTCTCCGAGGTAAGACATCGTCGCTAAGTATAAGAAATAATAAATTTTGATTATTTTAATATTATATGTATTTATTTGGGCTTGAATGATCGATGAAGTGGATGCAATTAATAAAAAAACTAATTCATCTTATGTTACCCTACGTTTCGCTGGCTTTTTTCCGGCTTCTTCAGGGGTTTTTTATTAATCTAAAACAACCAATTATACAATATTATTTAGAATATTACTTATTGACATATGTAATTATTATATAAAAGTGAATATGGAAAAAATTTTTAAATTAAACTTACTTCTGATGTTTAAAAATAATGTTTTACATTATGTTTTGACTGGAATTGAAATTTAAAATTAACAAATAAACAATTTAACACTTAAAAAATTGACATTAACATTAACACTATTAGAAACAACAAAAATTAAAACTAGTATCACTTGGTATCACAGATTGGAAATGGCAACGCCATATATCGAGCTGATGTTGTCAATGTCTTCTTGATGGTTCATCGTTGTTTTTATGTTCTGCTGAATCCGAAGACTTTCTAGAGTGTAGCGGGTGGAAGTGCGGCTCTCCTTGTCAAGTATTTTGACATTTTCGAAATCAGCCATATGATCGTTGTCAGTCATATGTTGTGAGAGTGCTGTTGTTGTTCTTCTTCTTCTTATATCAGCTTCATGCTCTGAGAGTCTGACAGCCAGTTTACGTTTTGTTGTTCCTATGTATATCATATTGCATTTTTTACATGCAATTTAGTATACAACGTTGTGTTGATCTTTTTTGTCTATTGTTGGTTTTGTGTTTGTGAATATTGTATTGAGTGTTGAATTGGATTTGTGTGCGAACGATGTTTTTTCTCTTTCAATTGGTATTGTGTTATTTAGTGTTAGATTATCGGTGAGGTGCGGGACGTATGTTACAGAGTAATATTTAGGGTTGCCAGGTTTTGCTTTTGATGATTGTTGTATATTATTTTGATTTTGTAATTGTTGAAGTTTGTTATTTATGAGCTCGTTGATTATTGTGTTTGGGTAATTGTTCATTTGTAGAATATTTCGTATTTTTATGGTGTTATTACTATGGTAAATGTTGTCACTGATGTCAAATACTTTGTTAATAAGATTTTTAGCTGTATTTATTTTGTATTTAATTGGTTGAGAAGACACATAGTTGATCATTCTACCTGATGAAATCGGTTTACTATACCAGTCGAACGAAATTTGATTATTGTTTTTTATTAATTTTGTCTCCAGGAATGGAAGTTGGTTGTTATTTTCTGTTTCTATTGTGAATTTTAATTTTGAGTGATATTCGTTTAATGTTTTTAGTATTATATCTGTATCTTTTTTATTAATTATTGCAATTATGTCATCAACATATTTAACGATAAATTTGATTTTAGTGTTTGATTTTGTCAGTTTATCTAATGTTTCATCAATTAGATGATCTAACACAATATCAGCAATTGTGGGAGACAATGGGTTCCCCATCGGCATACCGAACGTTTGACTATATATTTTATTATCGTATTTAAAATAGTTGTTATCTGTCAAGCAAAATTGAAGTATTTTAAGGATTCCAAAATCACAATTCCTTAAAATACTTCAATTTTGCTTGACAGATAACAACTATTTTAAATACGATAATAAAATATATAGTCAAACGTTCGGTATGCCGATGGGGAACCCATTGTCTCCCACAATTGCTGATATTGTGTTAGATCATCTAATTGATGAAACATTAGATAAACTGACAAAATCAAACACTAAAATCAAATTTATCGTTAAATATGTTGATGACATAATTGCAATAATTAATAAAAAAGATACAGATATAATACTAAAAACATTAAACGAATATCACTCAAAATTAAAATTCACAATAGAAACAGAAAATAACAACCAACTTCCATTCCTGGAGACAAAATTAATAAAAAACAATAATCAAATTTCGTTCGACTGGTATAGTAAACCGATTTCATCAGGTAGAATGATCAACTATGTGTCTTCTCAACCAATTAAATACAAAATAAATACAGCTAAAAATCTTATTAACAAAGTATTTGACATCAGTGACAACATTTACCATAGTAATAACACCATAAAAATACGAAATATTCTACAAATGAACAATTACCCAAACACAATAATCAACGAGCTCATAAATAACAAACTTCAACAATTACAAAATCAAAATAATATACAACAATCATCAAAAGCAAAACCTGGCAACCCTAAATATTACTCTGTAACATACGTCCCGCACCTCACCGATAATCTAACACTAAATAACACAATACCAATTGAAAGAGAAAAAACATCGTTCGCACACAAATCCAATTCAACACTCAATACAATATTCACAAACACAAAACCAACAATAGACAAAAAAGATCAACACAACGTTGTATACTAAATTGCATGTAAAAAATGCAATATGATATACATAGGAACAACAAAACGTAAACTGGCTGTCAGACTCTCAGAGCATGAAGCTGATATAAGAAGAAGAAGAACAACAACAGCACTCTCACAACATATGACTGACAACGATCATATGGCTGATTTCGAAAATGTCAAAATACTTGACAAGGAGAGCCGCACTTCCACCCGCTACACTCTAGAAAGTCTTCGGATTCAGCAGAACATAAAAACAACGATGAACCATCAAGAAGACATTGACAACATCAGCTCGATATATGGCGTTGCCATTTCCAATCTGTGATACCAAGTGATACTAGTTTTAATTTTTGTTGTTTCTAATAGTGTTAATGTTAATGTCAATTTTTTAAGTGTTAAATTGTTTATTTGTTAATTTTAAATTTCAATTCCAGTCAAAACATAATGTAAAACATTATTTTTAAACATCAGAAGTAAGTTTAATTTAAAAATTTTTTCCATATTCACTTTTATATAATAATTACATATGTCAATAAGTAATATTCTAAATAATATTGTATAATTGGTTGTTTTAGATTAATAAAAAACCCCTGAAGAAGCCGGAAAAAAGCCAGCGAAACGTAGGGTAACATAAGATGAATTAGTTTTTTTATTAATTGCATCCACTTCATCGATCATTCAAGCCCAAATAAATACATATAATATTATAATTTAATACATGATCATATACCACAAAACTTTTGATTATTTTAATTTTCTACTGTGTTATTATTTCTTCATTTGGTATTTTTCTTTTTTCTATTTTACTACCGGGATCAATTCCGCATCCCAACAGAGACGTTAAAGAGGAAGTCGAAAAAAAAAAAAAAAAACAGTTCTTGACAGGTACCGTTAGTAATATTTTTTCCCAAAATTTGTTTTGATCAAAATGTTGTCCAGTCCATAACAGCACACTTAATTTTTTTCTTCAAGTTTTTCAAATAAGTTTTTGCATAACGGTTGCATAACAGGTACCATTAGTTTTGGAGCTAAAAAAACATTTCAATTTCTCCTCTAATGAATCACCGAAAATTATTAAAAAAAAAAATATTTCCAGTAGTTTAAGCTGTAGGTCGTGGTACAGACATACAGACAGACAGCCGGAATTGCCGAACCGACTTTTTTCCTGTTCTCTGTCATTGTATTGTAATGCGAGCTGTGATCAAAATGATTTTTGAGAAAAAATTGTGGTATGCCAACTTTATCTTTTTATTTTTGTACGAATAAAAAATAAATTTAAAAAAAAAATATTGACCCATTTTTCATATATCGAATTTTCCAAAAAAAAAATAGATTTTTTTCAAAAATTACAAAAAAAAATTTAATTGAAAGCCGTTAAGCCGATAATGAGAAAATCAAAATTCGAACAAATTGTTTTACGGTAGGTACAGTCAGAAATATCTCAATTTCAACATTTTTACTTGCGATATATGTAGGTACTATAGGGCAAGTTCTGCATTTGGAAAAAAAACCGGACTCGAGATTTTGATCAAAGTTGACATTACGATGATAGCGAAGACGAATAAAGTGGGTTCGACAATTCCGTCTGTCTGTCTGTCTGCCTGTATGTCTGTATGTCTATACCTCGAACTACAGCCTAAACTACTGGAGGTATTTTCTTCAGTGATTCCTAGAGGGGAAATTGAAATTTTTTTTAGCTCCAAAACAAACAGTAGGGTAAAGTCAGGAGGATTTGACATGTGGGAGGAATTGACATAAGGACTTTTCTCAAAAAGTGTAGACATTTGCAGTACTTTAGTTACTAAAAAACGAAGATAGTTACGATTGATTTGAGCTACCAAAAAATTATAACTGTGATCTGATCGTTGTGTGAAATAGAAAAAATAATTGTTTTTGAGTCCATTTGATTTAATATTTGAGATAACTAAACTAACTGCAGTTTCATTAGTAAGTAGTTTTAGTTATTTTAAGTGAAATACACAACACATAGATTTGTTTTTAAATCATAATATACTATAAATGTTCGTGAGTAACAACTCTTTATTTTTTTTTAAATTATTTTTGAAAAAGTCAACTGAAAGGAGGTTTTGACACCAATGTTGAAGGAGCAATTGACAGTGTCAAATCCTCCTTTATCAGTATCCGTCTCACAATGTTAACGAAACCAACATCCAAGAGGCAATTGAAAATATTGAAAAAAAAAAAAATAATCCATTAGCAGTGCTGCTAAAAAATATAGTATAAATCGTACCACTTTAATTTTCTGACTTAGAAAAGACATGAAGGACAGTCAATCAATACAGAAAACAGCTCGAAATATTCCAACAAACAAATTCTTACAACAGTTCAAGAAAAGGAGCTTTGCGATTATTTTAAAAAATGCAGTAAACTTCATTTCGGTTTAACATATGAAGCCTAGTACTCAGTTCAAGTGAAAATGAAAATTTCATATAAAAGTGACTGCTGGTTCACTGGCATGAAATCCGCAACGAGATGTGAGTACTAAAATGTGGATTGGAAAAACAAATATGTTCCACAACTTTTTCCACGCTATGATTTTCAATTCTCAATGTACAACCATCAGGAAAAAGTTTAAGGCAACGTGGAAAACTCTGACATTTGTGACGTTAACAATCAAACAGAGGCTAAAAAAAATGAACATGAAACCGAGCAAAAGGGCGGAAAACTATAATTCCTAAAATATTTAAGATAATTCAATGCAGTAAATTTTGTAAAATTTGTAGAAGTCTTTTTTATTAGATTGACCAATAAAAATACTAAAGGGACCTTTTATTTTCGTCCTTTAGTGAAATGTTTTTTTTTTTTTAGGCAGTTTTGTTTGTTAAAAATATATTTAGTGCGTTTTGAAAATAAGTTTCTTAAATTTTGATTCTCAAATGCCTGTAAAATTAAAAAAGAAGAGAACATTTAAGTAAGGAAAAGTTCTTTCTATTGGAATTCATTAAAACTTATTTAACAATGATAACAAAGAATACGATAGGTAAACTAAAGATCCTTCTATAAGTGCCAACAATTTTAGCGCCCAAAATTATTTAGCTCTTTTTGAAAAACAATCCTATCTATTTGATTTCATTTAGAGAAAAATAGAGCTGTTTTGAAAATTACAAGCATTGTATGAAAAATAGCACCCATTTGATTGTTAAAAACATTAAAATAGTAATAACTTCTAAACCAGCCCGTTTTGAAATACAATTTTTCCACCATTCTATAGCTCTCTTTAATACGCAAATTTTGGTATACCACACTCCATATTTTGAAAAAAGTGCCTTTAGCACCGTTTTGATTGTTAACGTCACATTTGTCAGTTGATTTGAATACTTTTTTTTAAAACAAAAAATTGAAAATTTTTAAACAGAAAGAACGAGTCAGTTTAAAAATAATTGTTTTTTTTTTCATTCAAAGTGAGTATCAAAAATTCACGTGGAAAAGTTTATTCTATTTTCATTTTAATTCTCCGCGTGTAATTTGGAACGTATTTATTTTTCATTTCACGCTAGGTGAGTACTAGGCTTGAACTGGCAAAACAGTTTGTTTTGCAACATGTTAAAATAAACAAAATCCCATAACCAAATAGCTGGAACACAAATGAGCAAGCTGGAAGGGCTTGGCTTGCTGGTTTTATGAACTGCAACAGTTCACTAAGGCTAGTCGAGCACTGGCAACTGTGATCGAAATCAAATAGTTGATTTCCATCACCAGTTGAAAGAGAACCGCGCACTAGCATCTCTTTACTCACGCTCATACTCCTTTCTCTCTTCCGCTTATAGAAAACAGATCAACTGTTGCGAATTAATTTTACGCAATCGTTTAGTTTGTGTCAAAACACAAACTTTTTAGTTGCTCAAATCGAGTTTCTCTTAGTGCGCGGTGACCATATGTTTCATTTTAGCAACTAAACAGTTGCGAAACTAAAAATTGAATGTGCGCGCCTGGCCTAAGTCTGCGAAAACCCGAAAACACAATTAATTTTATAATACATTTTGTGTTTTGTTTATTTATTTCATCACCTTGTTACTGCATTATTTTAATTATATAAATGTTTACGAAGGAATTTGTTGTTTTATTTTTTTTAAATACTGACAAAACCTCCTTGCGAAGCTGTCAAATCCTCCTTCAATGAAGGAGGAATTGACATTTAGAAAGGCATTAGAAAAAAGGTTGTAACTTTGGAAAAAATATTTAGAAGGACAAATTAATGATGGTTCTTTGTTGCTTAAATTACAGTTAAACCTATGCAAAACTTTTAAATTTGAAATTATACTTGCATCTCAAAATATTTAAAAAAAACTGTTAACCTGTCAAATCCTCCTGACTTTACCCTACCCCCCACACACCCGTAATACAAAATCTTATTTATCTCGAAAACGGCTCTAACGATTTTGATAAAAAAATTATGTGTGACTACATTTTTGTAAGAAAAATTTTAGGGGCAAAATGTTATTAATGGTACCTGTCATAAAACCGTTTTTTTGATTTTCGACTTTCTCATTAACGGCTCTAACGATTTTAAACAAAAATTTTCACCAGGAGCCCCCTTAAGTTTAAAATAATATTGTATATAAAAATATTCGAAAAAAAATATTTATTTTGTTATTTTGAAAAATCAATATCTTGAAAACGTGTGACCGATTACTTTTTTTAAATTATTTCCTAAAATCTATACATATTACCAAACACTTAAAATTGGCATCCCAAATTTTGTTCTATAAAAATTTGAAAGAAATTTGTTATATAAAAAATTAATTTAATAAAACGATTTTTAAACTTTCTTTGCGTAAATTCATACTTTTCCGGAAATCAGACGGCAATTCCTTGCATTGTAAAGGGTTTTCCAATAAGAGGTGTTATTTTGATATTCAAAGAAAAATGGCATTTTTGGAGATAAATGATCGGATGTTTATTTCATTATAAAGAGGAAGGTATGCCGTTAATAATGGAACACAACATCAGCCAAATGGCCGCCAAGACCACGCTTACAGGACCATATCCTTTTCATGAAATTTTCCATAACCAAATCGCAAAGTGGCTGCCCTATGTCCTCGATAGCCTCACGAATTTCATCTTTGAGGTCTTGAATCGACGCTGGGCACCAAACAGTCACGCGTTGAGGATGGAGAGGCTTTTCAACAATAACTCTTGGGTTTTCCGAGCCCCAGATGCGACAGTTTTGCTTGTTGACGTAGCCTCCGAGGTGGAAATGGGCCTCATCAGCCACTTTGCGATTTGGTTATGGAAAATTTCATGAAAAGGATATGGTCCTGTAAGCGTGGTCTTGGCGGCCATTTGGCTGATGTTGTGTTCCATTCTTAACGGCATACCTTCCTCTTTATAATGAAATAAACATCCGATCATTTATCTCCAAAAATGCCATTTTTCTTTGAATATCAAAATAACACCTCTTATTGGAAAACCTTTTATTTATAAAATGTATTTTAAATCCCAAAGCACTCTTACATAAGATCAAGTTCGTGCGATCCAGTCGTGCATTTTATTTTTATTGAATTATAGATCGTAAAAATTAATCGAAAGAAAAAAATATTATAAACATTCTAGGCGCCGGATTTCGAGAATTTTCGAAAACGAAAAGCATAAGGTTTTCGAAATATTGGGTTTTGAAAAAAAAAAATTTATTTTAAAAAATTCGATTTTTTTTGTTTGAGTGCAAGATACTATCCAAACTTTTGGGAAGCCTTAGCATAAAAAAAAATGATCAAAATCGGTTGAACTTTGTTTGAGAACATCGAAAAAAAAAGAAAAAGATTCTAGGGGGTAGTAACCAGTAGTAAAAAAAAATTAAAGCATTATCTACTTTAATTTTAATTAATTTAATTTTTTGAATTTGTTAAAAGGAAACCTGTGGAACAGTTTTTGAGGAAAAAAAATATTTCATTTAGTTAGGAAAAAAAAAATATATCCTTCATCAACAAAGTTCTTATTTAACTTGAAATACCGGCTTCGAGCTTCGATACGAGACAGAAACAGTGTCCGAGACAGAAACCTAGTGTTAGAATAGCACAGCAGTATGTATGAACCCAGCAACAACAGTATGTGTAAGCTCAAATCAGATGGAAGCTGATCAAAAAATGCAAAGTCATGCAACGTACTTAAAAACTGAAATGGCGGATTTTTGTTCCCATTTACAAGGAGGAACGGGCAAAACAATCTTCATCAACTTCATTTTGGCATCGTCTGTTCGAATACAGATTTGGATTACACACGCATTCGTTTCATCTTCTTTTGGGCCGATTTTGAGTTTTCAAATAAATGAAAAATAACCCATTTTCTTCGTTATTTTAGGCCCATTGCACTTGAGCCATTTTTCATCTTGAGCTATTCTTTTTTCCAAAAATATTCAATCAAATATATAAAATTAAAAACGATATCTATTTTTTTTTCAAGACTCGCTTAGACTTAGAAGGCGAAGCTGGGCATTTCTTACTACAGTCACTATGGAAGTTCGGGCGATCGCAAAAAAAGGAAGCAGTAATTCATTTTTTCTGTAAGTGTCCTGCTCTGGCCAAAATGAAGTGGCTCTGAGACGAACCTTGAAAACTTCTGTAGCACCAGTTCTCTTCGATCTTAAGCCCGCGAGCTAGTGAACTGTAAGTAGAGAAAAGCTCATGAGTCCTTAATCACATCCCATTCAATCTACAGGTGACAGGTCTAACAAGTTTATGGTACCAAAACGGCGCATTCCTGCGTCAATTGGGTCACATTAAGACTGCTCTTGGCCATTTCTAAATACCTATCTACTTTTTATGAGTTAAAAGTGGATACTTTGATGAGTCTAACGGTTGTTTTTCTATTTAAGACTTGATCTGTCCCTGATTGAAAACATGAATTTATAAATGAATTTTTAACCAAACTCTGATAGATTCCACTTGATTCCCTTATGACATTGAAAATCCTGTATTGTATGTAGCAATAGCAAAGACCCTTTTTCTAATTTAATAGGTAACCTATAAACCTTACCTCACTTAGCATCATTGGTATGCATAGAAAATTACTGCAGTTTTCAACAACAAAAAACAATTTCACTACAAACTAAACGATAATTCCTATTAATCCATCCAAGGAGTACTCAATTACGTCACCACAGTTCATGTATAGTACAACTAAAATGTACATTAATTTATCCATCATTTATTATAAAAGTCGTCTCGTTTACGTATTGATGGTCAACTAGGGGCTCGGTTGGCCCAAATGGCATCTATAATTAAAACCGTTTTAAGGATTCAGACAGCCACCTCGACTGAATAATAAATTTTAGTGAGCATGATAAAATGTATTTGGAACGAATTTCAATTTAGAAAATCCCCCAAACGCTACTCGACTACTCGAGTCCAGCCAGACTATGTAATTGTGTGCGTTAAATACAGTGCTGTCAAAATATTTTTGGTTAACATAGGTACATAGGAGCATTTTTGGGAATTTTATATACATATATCACAGTAAGAAATTTCCAAAAAAAACCATCCGTAGTAGCCTATTTTATATTTAATTCACAGTTGGTATTATAGAACAGCTGTCGGAATGGTTTTCAAAAAAAAAAAAACACTAATGGGGTTTGTTCGTAGATTATGGTCATAGTAAAATGTCGTTGTTTATGTATCTTGTAGTAGATGGCGTCTTCGGCAGTATTTTTTGTTGGATCAATAAAAAATATGATTTGTTAAGTAAATTGTATGTAGTTTTCCATTGATTCATTATTCAAATTGATTGAATTATAGAAATTAAACTGGAGTTCATTCTAATTAGGATTCCAATACATTTTTTTTGTAAAAAATTGTCCAACTCGATCTTATGACGGATAAGGATAGAAAAAGAAAAGACAAATTTTATACTAATTTTCCAAAGTTAATGTATTTAATGAAATATCAAAAATGAATGTTAAGAGAGTTTACATTTTTGCGGCTAAAGGAAGAAGCACAAAAATATCTAAAAAAGGATTTATTTTTTTGTAAAATTTAAAAAATAAAATAAGGAATGTTTTTTGCTGACGAATGAAAGCACACATAGTGAAAAACGCAAAACTAGTCGCACCCATTGAACACAGCTATCGCGATAGTGTGGTAGAAGAGCCGTCAACCTCGACTCGTAGTTGTGCCCAAAAATTGAATAAAGATTTGAATTTACACGTTTACAAGGTTCAATTCACTCAAGAGCTGAAGCCTACTGACCATTTCAAGCGTCGTCAATACGCCGAATGGTTGGTTAAACAGACAGAAGTGAATGGTGACTTTACAAAGAAAATCATCTTCAGCGACGAGGCACACTTTCACCTCAGTGGATTCGTTAACAAGCAGAATTGCCGCATTTGGGCAAATAAGAATCTACGAGTGATTGTTGAAAAACCGATGCATCTCCAAAGAGTAACTGTTTGGTGCGGTTTATGGGCTGGCGGCGCGGCGTCATCGGGCCGTACTTCGGCCAAGCAGTTACCGTGAATGGTCTTCGCTGTCGCGAGATTATAACGGACTTCTTGTGGCCAGAAATTGAGGATATGGACCTCGACGATATGTGCTCCAACAGGATGGTGCCACTTGCCACACAGCGAACGAAACAATCGCTCTTTTGCGCGAGAAATTCAATGGCCGTGTTATCTCACGTCGCACAGTGGAACGAACGATGGTAAAAATTAAAAAATACAACTATTTTAGCTCAAAATGCAATAAATTTTTTTGCATTTATTTATTGGCCCATAAGTTATACACACGTGAATATAGCCCCTCTTCCGTTTTTTTAAAAAAAGTTATGATGTTTTTTTTGGTGTAACGTTTAATTGCTGTGCAAATATGTTTCGCGTGTGAAAATTAAATTAATAATGGAGAATATTAATAATCAAGGTATTTAAATTAAAACAGTTTCTCAAAAAGGAGATTTTTTTTCGTGAGTTTCTTTTTAATGGCGATTTTAAATGTGTTAGTGCGATATAAGAAAAAATAAAATGCACGACTGGGTCGCAAGAACTTGCTCTTATGCAACAGACTAGGAATTTTAAAATTTTTTCTTTCAAATAATTTTTTAAATTCTTCCAAATATGAATTTATGCAAGAACAAAAATTATAAGTCGTTGTAGTGGTTTCTTAAAAAAACAAATTTATGTACAAACTTTTTAAAAGCTTTTTAAGAAAAAATTTTGGTACGCCAATTTAAAGTTTTTATTATTGTTCGAATAAAAATAAAATTTACAAAAAAAAAATATTGAGCCGTTTCTGAGATATCGAATTTTCAAAAAAAAAGAAAAAATAGATTTTTTTTTTCAAAAATTCAAAAAATATTCATTTTAAAGTTTTGAAATGCAATGTGTTTTAGACTTTTTAGAAGCTTCTCTATAAAAATGTTCATTAAGATCCGTTATGTGGATAATGAGAAGTTCAAAATTCGAAAAAATGGTTCTATGGTAGGTACAAGCTGTAATATCTTAATTTCAAATTTTTTTTTATTAAATTAAAGATCGTAAAAATTAATTGAAAGAAAACAAATTTTATCCAAATTCTAGGCGCCGTTTTCGAGAAAAATACGATTTTTGAAAACCATTTTTTTTTAATTTTTTGTCATTTGTATGGTAGGTACCTTTATTTTTAGGTAAAATAAAAAATTGTAGATTATATTGAAAAACTTTTATTTATCAAGTTTAAAAAAAATCTAGCAAGGGGTTTTCGAAATATTGAGTTTTGAAAAAAAAATTTGAAGTTTTTTTTAAAAATCCAAAAAAGTTTTTTTTGAAAATTTGAGTACACAATTCTATTCAGGTTTTTGGGCAGCCTTAGCAAAAAAATTATCAAAATCGGCTGTACCGTTTTTGAGAAAAACAAAAACAAAAAAAATGGTTCCATGGAGGGTACCCTCAATAACCATTTTTCTGAACATTTTTTTCCACAAATACCTAGCTTTAATTAAATGAAATTTTTTTGTGTTTTAATTTTTAAAATTTGTGGAACAGTTTTTGAGAAAAAAAAAATGTTTATAAAATTTCGAAAAAAATTCGTATGGCAGGTACCGTTATTTTTGGTCTTAAAAAATCAAATAAAAAAACATCCGGGGAAAAAATTAAAACCCATATCTACCAAGTTTGAAGAAAATCGGCCGAGCCGTTTAGCTGCAATCGAACGGACAGACAGACATACAGAATTGAGAGACCCACTTTTTAGTCTTCGCTATCATCGTAATCTCAACTTTGATCGAAATCTCGAGTTCGATTTTTTTTGCGAATGCATAACTTGCCTTATAGTACCTATAAGTCGCAAGTAAAAATATTTTCAAATTTTAAGTGGAGTTTTCTAAAAACGGTCAAATATGGCTCTTGGGTTTTTTTTTTATTTTATCATAAGCAATGTGTCAAAAAACCGAATCACGAAAATAATCTTGCGCAAGTTCGCGTTTATTTAAGAAAATTGACATTTTTAGGTTCAACTGCGTTCATCAAGCATGGTGACTTATTAACAACATGGCTCGATATTGCATATTCCAGGAAAGTTTCAAACGTTTCCAACAAAATTAAGCAGTTACTTGGATTGGAAAAGCTTAATGAAGGAGAAAATGCGAGGTTAGAAAGAATTTCGAGGCTTTTTTGTGTTAGCTTAAAGCAAAAATGGCAGCATTGCCAGAGAAAGAAGGACAGGTTTATGAAGGATAACCAACGATGGCTTAATCTTAATTTGTCCTTTCCAGACGTATTTTTAAATTCCGTAAGCAATAATACAACCCTATATTCGGAAAGCACACTTCTTGTTTTAGACATCTAAATTATTTGCATATTATTAACCTTAAAATAATCAAGTTAAGATTTGTTTGATAAACCAGTGCTATTTACGAGTTCAGTTGAAAAATCATTCCAAATTCTAAAGCAAACTTTTCTGTTTAGTTAAACCACAATTCACCGGGAACTAGCAATGTTGGAAGGCCTCAAAAAAGTTTTAAAGAATGCGGTGATCGAACTAAAAAACGACGTGTTCAGGAACTGTGTCGCAACACACCCCAGATGAGCTAAGCTATGCTAAAGTCGCAACTTCAAAGTCTCCTAAAAAAAGTGAAAAGGTCTTGTCTTTGCAACAAAGCTTAGCATTATTTCTTGACTTGGGATTGTCAAAGCGCAAATACAATTTTCTCAGAACTGTCGTCAACAGTGTAAGTAAGGACTGTTTTCCCAGCGACTACCTGCTTAAAAAATATAAGGAAGAACTATTGCCTGAAGTGACTGCTGAAGTGAATGTTCAATCCCTTTTGAATAACACAGCGCAAATTATTGTTCAAATATCAAAAAAAAATCAATGTTCAAATTGTATAGAAAACTCGGGATATTCTTTTGACCTTATTTGCAAGTGGGGATTCGATGGCAGTTCTGGCCTTAGCAATTACAATTAAACTTTTGTCGCCAGGGAAACTATCGACAGCTTTTTATTTGTAACAGTTCTTGTACCTTTGAAGCTTGTTGATACTTCTATGAACCGCGAAGTCTGGGTTAATTCAAGACAAGGTTCTACGTTTTACTGCAGCCCCATGAAACTAATTTTTTCAAAAGAAAGTAGTAGACTCGTTAGAAATGAGCAGCAAAAATTTGAAAAAAACTATTTCAGAGCTAGAAAACTTAGCCATGGATGTTGATAGTAAAATATGTAATTACAATTAACTATAAAATTTGATTAACCATGCTAGATGGAAGTGCGATTAATACATTGAGTGGCGCGCATGCTGCTCAAAACTGCTATATATGTAGAGCAAAACCTTCACAAATGAATATACCATCTGTTGAAGAATGAACACCAAACGTTGAGAATTATAAATCCGACCTTTCATCTCTCCACTGTTGGATACGGTTTTTTGAGTGCCTTCTACACATAGGTATCATACAGAATCCTATTTAAAACTTGGCAAGTTCGTAGACAAGAATATAAGGTTCTGTTTGATGAAAGAAAAAAAATTATTCAAGAAAACTTTAAGCTAAAAATGGGACTTCTGCGCCACGTAACGGGTGATTTTTTTGAGGTTAGGATTTTCATGCATTAGTATTTGACAGATCACGCGGGATTTCAGACATGGTGTCAAAGAGAAAGATGCTCAGTATGCTTTGACATTTCATCATGAATAGACTTACTAACGAGCAACGCTTGCAAATCATTGAATTTTATTACCAAAATCAGTGTTCGGTTCGAAATGTGTTTCGCGCTTTACGTCCGATTTATGGTCTACATAATCGACCAAGTGAGCAAACAATTAATGCGATTGTGACCAAGTTTCGCACTCAGTTTACTTTATTGGACATTAAACCAACCACACGAATGCGTACAGTGCGTACAGAAGAGAATATTGCGTCTGTTTCTGAGAGTGTTGCTGAAGACCGTGAAATGTCGATTCGTCGCCGTTCGCAGCAATTGGGTTTGTGTTATTCGACCACATGGAAGATTTTACGCAAAGATCTTGGTGTAAAACCGTATAAAATACAGCTCGTGCAAGAACTGAAGCCGAACGATCTGCCACAACGTCGAATTTTCAGTGAATGGGCCCTAGAAAAGTTGGCAGAAAATCCGCTTTTTTATCGACAAATTTTGTTCAGCGATGAGGCTCATTTCTGGTTGAATGGCTACGTAAATAAGCAAAATTGCCGCATTTGGAGTGAAGAGCAACCAGAAGCCGTTCAAGAACTGCCCATGCATCCCGAAAAATGCACTGTTTGGTGTGGTTTGTACGCTGGTGGAATCATTGGACCGTATTTTTTCAAAGATGCTGTTGGACGCAACGTTACGGTGAATGGCGATCGCTATCGTTCAATGCTAACAAACTTTTTGTTGCCAAAAATGGAAGAACTGAACTTGGTTGACATGTGGTTTCAACAAGATGGCGCTACATGCCACACAGCTCGCGATTCTATGGCCATTTTGAGGGAAAACTTCGGAGAACAATTCATCTCAAGGAATGGACCGGTAAGTTGGCCACCAAGATCATGCGATTTGACGCCTTTAGACTATTTTTTGTGGGGCTACGTCAAGTCTAAAGTCTACACAAATAAGCCAGCAACTATTCCAGCTTTGGAAGACAACATTTCCGAAGAAATTCGGGCTATTCCGGCCGAAATGCTCGAAAAAGTTACCCAAAATTGAACTTTCCGAATGCACCACCTAAGACGCAGCCGCGGTCAACATTTAAATGAAATTATCTTCAAAAAGTAAATGTCATGGACCAATCTAACGTTTCAAATAAAGAATCGATGAGATTTTGCAAATTTTATGCGTTTTTTTTTAAAAAAAGTTCTCAAGCTCTTAAAAAATCACCCTTTATTTTTCGAATCCAGAGTTGAGTTCCGAAATAACCGGTGTTGATAAGGATCTCATCTTCAAATTTGGTTTAATTTTGAGAACACTCGCTGCTGGTGGAGAAATAAATATGGACACGTTTGAAGAACTAATTCTTGAAACAAAAAACTTATACCTTTCGAAGTACAGCTGGTACTATATGCCTAGCAGTGTACATAAACTTTTGCTTCATGCAAAAGACATAATAAGGTTTTTTGATTTACCTATCGGTGTTCTTTCGGAAGAAGCGTTGGAAGCAAGGCACAAAGAAAAAAGGAAAGCTAGGTTGGATCATACTCGAAAGAATTCAAGGGTGAACTCAATTACCGACTTGATTAACCATTTGCTAATAACGTCACATCCCTATATTTCAAACATCCGATCTAGTGCTAAATTTTAATTATCAAAAAGTGACCATAACATAGATCCTTATTTGGTTAACAATAGTGAAATTTTAGGATTACCCGTCGAGTTAAACATTAGTAATTTGCACACTTCTTCTTATGTATACAAGTATTAATTAGTGTAACTAATCCTTTAGCTTTTAAAATCATGTTATCTATATAACAAAACATAAACAAACAATCATAAATTAAAATAAAAACAAGTTCGCTGCTCAACTTTAAGTTTTAGTGTATCAATTTCCTTGTTTTTAGGTTACAATCATAGATATAAGTGCTAAAATATTATTTCAAGCATATTCCGTTGAATTCCTTATTTTATTCACAAGATACGAGATTTTGCCGTTTTTTCCATGCATTCGTTCTACTGTGCGTCGTGGCGATGTTAATTGGCCGCCACGATCATGTGATTTGACACCGTTGGACTTCTTTCCTTGGAGATATTTATAAGAGGAAAAGTGTACGTCAATAAGCCAAGAACAATTTAAGAGCTAAAGGATGAGGTCATTCGGCACATTAACGACATTGAACCTCAATTATGTTTTAGAGTAATTGAAAATATGGACCATCGGATAGAGGTATTCCACCGAAGCCGTGGCGAGCATTTGGCCAGTATTTTATTTCACTCATAATTGTCAAAGATAATTCTATCATAATAAAAAATATTAAGACAATTCTCTGAAAACTTCTTCTTCCTTTGGTTCGATATCATCACATCGCCCAAAAATGAAGAAGGTATAACAAAAGCCCAAGATTATTCTATAAAAACCTTCTCTCTTCCTCTCAGAATAAAATATAGAGGTTTAAGCAACAATTTTTTTTTTTGACAGCACTGTCTATTCAAGAATTATACGAGTGTTAAATTTTAATACCATACCTCATTGATTTGCATTAGCACATCGAATATTAATTGCGAGCTGCTCCTAAAATCGATTCCAGAATTATCGGTGAAGTGACGGAAATTCCTAGTGAAAACATCCTCTTTGCCATCTGCCGGGGGGCTACTAGCACCTGACGTTTTTGACGCTGCTGTTGCCATTGCCGATTCACTGGATGATAATAACCCATCCTCCTTACCACCACCACCAGCACCACTTGAACCACGTGTCGGACTATTCGGGCTGTTGTAGGCTTCCATTTGTTGCCAAATAAAATTGAGATCATACTGATTGGGCTGAAAGGACAATGTTCCAATAATATTGTCCCTTGCGTCAGCTATTGGTGACAAGCTGCGTTCCAAATTGGGATGGTAGAATACATTCGAGTCCGAAACCAGTAGTTGAACTTTGTGTAATTTTTTCAAACTGAAACGAGCACAAGAAAATTTCAATGGCAAATTTGAAATATAATTAAAATTGTTGTTGTTGTTTGTTTTTTGGTTTGTTATAAATATGTTTACGGTGCCCATCCGTTCTAAAAATTTTTTCTACAGGGTGTTGTTTCATTATAATTTTAGAAAATCTTAACTGCATTTTTAGAAGTTATTTGGTTAAAAATAAGCCCGATGCGAAAAGTTCATGTTATTAATCTTCTCGATAGTATGCGCTAAGCACACTCAATGAGATAGATGGCGAAACAGAAATTTATCTGAAAAGTGGATAAAGAAAGGATTGTCAAGCTCCCAAAGGAGAGCTTACGCAGTGCGAAAGCTAGAAAGAAATTTGCTTGCTGCCTATAATTGTTACGATTAAATCAAGAAAAGACCACATAGAAGACACACTCAACGCACAGTGCGGTATTTTGACCTGAATCGTGGCCAAAAATCAATTTTGTCAACTTTCCCTGCCAGGATTAAGCCTGTGTTCCATAACAGGTTCGAGGCTCCTCTTCAGTGAAGTCGTTTTAAAAAACCTCCTATAAAGCGATCCTAACTAATAGATTTTTATATTATTCCACATGACTCTAATTCCACATTGTCTATGACCAGAAAAAAGCTCCATGAGGTGGTAAGAGGAAGCTCACAAATATTGCTTGACGGAAAACTTGAAGATTTGGATACAAGACTTATGAATATAACAAAGTGCCCCCAGAGAAAAAAAAATGAACTTCACAAGATTATCAGGGCGTTCAAACCGAATTATAAACGGCGGCGATGGCAACTCTGCAAGAGCACAGAAAGGCGATTCTTGGATAAGTATGAAGATTGGCTTAGCGAAGAAATAACACTACCTGTTGGCATACTTCCCGGAAGGTCGAAAGGTTACCGAAGCAATGAATTCGGTAAATCAAGTGACCAAACAAATCTTCGAAAAACAGCGTAATAAGAACAGTGGAACTTCGAAAGAGTGTCTTTTGATTAACTGACGTATGCGGCACAGATGAGTCAAGGAGCGGCGGGAAATATTGCCAATCCGCCAGCTGAAGAAGCCGGGCAATCAAGAAATAAGCATTTCCGCCAATAGGTACAGCTAAAACTTGCAATGCAACGAGAATGTGCTTAACCAGCTTTTTATTATGGCGAGTGGTATAATTTAAGCGCCAGATTTAAATCTAAAACTTGAAATCTTAAAGTAGTTCCGAAAAATGTAAACTACAAACAATGATATTTACAAATTATTTATATAATTATTGAATTAAGGATATTTATGATGAGATATTCGGTTTCCACAGTTGTGAAGGCCTCAAGCAAACCTTATTTCTGGGAAATCACTCTTTCCAACAAAATTCTTCGCCACCCGGCGCAAGAGGCAAAAATCACAAATCACAACTTTGGCTTCAGGAGTTTATCGCAGTTGAAGATTGGCCCTCAGAAAGCTAGGGTCTTAACCCACTTGACTAACATTATTTGTTGAATGTTTTAGAGAACAAAGCTTATTGTAAACTTCACCAGAATATTGAGTCTCTAAAAGCTGATTTGGTGAAGACAGCAGCTTTGGTAGCACTAGAAGTTTCAATTCAATTCAATTCAATTTTGTTTTATTGAACATACTATTTACAATTTGGCTTACAACTAATAAGATACTACATATGTATGAAAGTTTACATTTGTTGGCTTATAGGGGGGCTAACTATATACAGTGACTTAAGTTTAAGCACTAGAAGTTGTACGTACGGCGATAGACGAGTGGTCAGGTCATTTGAAGAAGTTCCTATTGTCAATTTTATGCAAAATATATAACAGAAAGGGATTTTTGATTATATTGATTTATTATTTGAATATTTCATGTTTTTATAAAGAACAAAACTCAACGTACAAGCTGGAATTGAGAAAGATAAACTGGAGGGCAAAGTGATGATATCGCGATATGTTGAGAAATAGCCGGATTAAGAGTTAGTTCATTGTTAATCGACAGCTTGGAACTTGGATATTGCCACGAGATATTCATTAATTTTCCAAATCAAATCTTTTGGAAGATCAAGCGGTCCGGATAAATGTAGCTGTATATAATATAATTTTTGGTGGTGCAACAGATTGAAGAGAACCAGGACCTATTAACATATTGGTTAGGTTAGGTTAGGTTAGGTTAGGAGGAGCATGCACAGCACAGAGGCTGTTGCGTACACGGGGGCCTATTGGTCCCCTATTAATAAAAGCAGAGATGCTCCTAGACTAATGTCTTATGTAGACTGGTTCATTTGCGAACCAGCCTGTGCTCACTATGAATTTTCTCATATTTGCCATTGAGACCTGCGCCAGATCGTCCAGTTCTCCAATAAACCTGTTTCCAAAGTAACGGAGGCGATTTGTTTGGAGGTTCGGACAGTCACAGAGCAGATGTTTAATGGTTTCAATCTCCTGGACATCCTGACAGCTCCTAGAGAAATCGGGTGCAAATGCACCCATTCTAGTTGCCATTGTTCCAATGGCGGAGTGACCCGTTAGTACCTACACCTATCAGGATTCTAATGTTGTTTTTCCTCAGCGATAAAATATATCGAGTTTCCTTTTAATTAATTTTAGGCCATAAACTTCTAGAGATGACGCAGTCGTCCCTGGAAGACCACGAGTTATTGATTTGCTCTTTCGTTATTAGGTCTATTTTCCTTTTTATCACGCCAATCGGGATTTTTGGTTCCAAATTTAAATGGCTACTGCTGTTTTTATTTGATTCTGACCCTTTCCTTGCCAGCTCATCTGCTATTTCATTCCCTTTTATATTATTATGTCCAGGAACCGAACAGAGCTTGACTTGGTGAGTGTTACAAATATTGTTCAGTATGTTTCGGCATTTTGTTATTGTCTTGGATCTTATAGTCTCACTGGCCAAAGCTGTACTGGCAGCTTGGCTGTCCACGAAGAATGCGATCTCTGACGAGTTCAGTTTTTTTGTGCGTACCAATTCTGCCGCCTTTTCAATAGCGTAGATCTTAGCCTGAAAGAGGCTACACTCATCTGGGAGTTTGAATGATTCTCTAATATTGAGAGCTTCACCAAATACCCCAGCTCCTGTTCCTTCTTCCATTTTTGACCCATCGGTGTAGAAGGAGATACCTTTTTCATTGTTAAGTGAGTTAGGTTCCCATCCATGCATTTCGGGTATTGTAATAGAGAAGTGTTTGTTGAAATCTATTCTGGGTTGTAAGTAGTTAGTCGTCACATTAAGCCCGGCCACATGTGTCGTACCTTTGCAGGATAGACCCATGACCATAAGTGCTGTGCTTCCAAGAGCTCATTTCGTTAAGCCGAAGTGCGCTTTTGGCTGCTGTGCATCTTATGTGCTCGTCCAGGACTGGAAGATTTAAAATAATTTCCAGCCCTGCCTGTGGCGAAGAACCCTGTGCCCCCCTTATTCCTAAAGAGGCTAGTCTCTGTACCTTATTCAGGTTTTTGAGATAGCTAATTTTGTCTACAGCCTTACACCACACGATCGACCCATAGGTAAGTATTGGACAATCGCCGTGTACATCCACTAGATGACCTGCGGTTGCATGTCCCACCGTGTACCGAAGGTTTTTTTGCATGTGTAGAGAGCGCATAGTGCTCTTTTTATTCTTTCCCCTGTGTTAGATTTCCATGTTAGCTTGGAATCAAGGATTACTCCAAGATATTTAGCCTCGTTGGAAAGTTTCAGAGAAATGTCGTTAAGCTTAGGAGGGGTAAAGTCCTCCAATTTCCATTTCTTCGTGAGCAGGACTAGTTCAGTTTTGGAAGGGTTAACCCCGATAATAATTCTGCCACTGAGCATATGTTATAAATCCAGTCTGCAATATCAGGTTCAACTCGAACTTCTTCCAGAGCAGATTTAGTGGACTCCGTTTTTACGTTGTTAAACGCTCCTCCGATGTCCAAAAATGCTGCCAGGGTATGTTCCTTGTGCTCGAGACTTTTCTCAATTTGTGAGACGACCTCGTGCCACGCAGTCTTCACTGAATTACCTTTAAGGTAAGCATGTTGGTAGTTGCACAGATTACTTGGATTGAGAAGGTACCTAACATGCAGATCTATATTTCTCTCCAGTGACTTGAGGAGGAACGAAGAGAGACTTATCGGTCTGTAATCTTTTGCAGTCGAGTGTGTCGTCGGTTTTTGGAATAAAAACCACTTTAACTTCTCTCCAGCTGATAGGGACGTATCTCCATTTAATACAACTCTTGAAGATTACCCTAAGCCATGGAGTGATTATCTGTAGAGCATGATAAAGAAATGCCGGAATAATCTCATCTGGTCCTGCTGATTTATAGGGTTTGAACGAGTTTATTGCCCACATAATCTTCTGCTCTGTGATAAAATGCGTTTCCATAAAGGGTGTTTCTTGGCTCGAGTTCGACCACGGTCCATCGGGATACTTAATATATCCCGGAATCGTGGGATTGTGTGCGAAGATCTTTCGAAGTCTCGCCGCCTCACTTGTGTTTTCAATGGATTCACAGTGTCTAGCCCATGAATCCTTGCTGGACCTTCTTAGCTCTTTGGTGTATGAGTAAGGTTCGGCTCTATATGAATTCCAGTCTTCTTCTGATTTGCTCTGTCTGGATTTATTGAAAAATTTTCTACCCCCTGTTCTTCGTTTCTTAAGATCACTGTTCCACCATGGTGGGCTAGTGGGTTTAATGTTACGAGATATGGGGCAGTGTTTTTCAAAGGCCATTTTCATTTTACTAGTAAGGTTTTGAACAGCAGTGTCAATGATTGAGGTTGTTGAAAGCGTTTTCTCCTCTGGAGGTTCGATCCGTTTGGTCAAACATTTTGTGTACTCTCTCCAATTTGTTTTAGGTGGGTTTCTAAAAGGCTTAGTGACGTATAACTCTCAACCATTCCTGTGTCTGTTTTACGAATGAGTAAACATTTGGAAAAGTACAGAATAATGAAGGCCCCAAAATAAAGCCTTGTGGTACACCCATATGCAGGTTCAAGGACTTAACTCTACTCGACCAATTTTTACTTTTTGGCTGACGCACCGCTCTTTCATGAAAACCAAATTTTTTTTTAGTTTTTTGCAAAGTATTTTATGGTTAACTCTGGCAAATGCCTTGGAGAAATCCAAAAGACAGACAACAGTTTTGTTTTCCAAGTTATACTCACAACTTATATCATCGAGTACTTTGATCACCGCAGTTTGACAGCTCTGGTTTACGCGAAACTTTTGCTTTTTTTCAACTCACTAGAAATGATGAGGATGCAATTCAAAAACTTAACAAATGTTTCAGGAGGCTTTTAAGTAACTTTTTCATTACTAATTCCCATGGAGCGAAGGTTACTACAGAGCTTGCGTGAGCACTGGCTTTTCATCCAACTTAGACATGAAGTATTCTCTTTTGGCTCTGTGAGTCACAAGTAATGTATTATGTTGTATATATAGTAGTTCCCAATTTACATAAGTAGAGTTAAGTTTCCATTTCGAATAAAATATCATTCGTTTTCTAATTGACCTTTCCACATCAGAGGTGACCCCAAGACAACTTTTACTGCGAATTGACACCGTTTTAAGAGGAACATATTTTTCGAATAGAACTTGGATCAATGATTGAAATTAATTAACGTTGTCAGTAGAATTGAAGAAATTTTGACATGAATGCCAAGAGAACTTTAATGCGTCGGATTGCAAGGCAAAGTTATCAACTGATCCAAAATCTCTATACTGAAAAGCTGACAGAGTTGGCACACGTGAAAAATGAATATTGTATATGTGCAAAAAAATAAGATCATAGTTACGAAGTTTAATCAAAACCGTCAGAGTCGTTTTAGAGAACAAAAACAAAATCGTTGTATGCCAACAACCCTTTTAAGCCTTTTAAGATGAGCTAAACTCGAGCTCTAGGGAATATATTAAATTTTAAGCAAATCTGTCCAGTCCTAGTTTGTGTACAAATAAACGGACGAACGCACAAGCGGATAGACGCACAGAGCGATCAAAGACCACTTTGTTGGACTTCTCCATCATCGCACTGTTAAATTTGATTAAAATCTCGCACACGTAACCAGAACTCGCCCTAAAAAGTAATTAGAAGGAACAGTAGTATTTTTATTCAAGAGTCGAAGAGCTTTTTACAATTCCTTAAAACAAAAGGCTTTACCAATATTAAAGTCGAACTGTATAGTTGTCAAGACTATGTTTAAAGTTGCATGATAAATTTTCAAAACAAAATTCACTTCCCTATACTTTTTATATGCCATGTAGTTCCCCTCAGAAATATGGTCACCCTCGTTATATGTGAGAGGGGTTACGCTCCAATATGGCTGGAGATATAATCTCCATATCCGATTACCAGTAGTTGCCTTATAGCCAAATAAATTCATTTAATTGATGGAGATGTTGTATTCAGATTCTGATTCCGATTCAGATACTCTGGAACTTTGGGGTTGATTTTTTTTTTTTTTTTTTTCGTTCAATGCACCGCAACTCGCATGCCATTCAACTAAGAGTGCGGTGTAATTAAATCAGCTTCGTGCTGGCTCAATGTCGTGTATTTTGCACAGATTCTGATTCAGATTTGGGGAGGATTTCCTTAATTAAAGCAAATAACATTTTGCGAGTTATGACGGTTATGAAATTTCACAATAAAAACTTCTAGGTTTTTGGGGTTTTGTCAGTGTTTTACTATGTAAGTTCGACGTAGACGACGATGATGACGACGAGGATGATTCGACGGCACACGAGATGCTAAAAGCGATTTGAAACGATTGCATCAGAGGATTTATAAACGTTAAAGGGATTTGGCGGAATCGGGATGACAGTTTTGGATAATTTATTATGTACTTGCACACGTTATAAGCAATTCAATTTTATTGCGGCAATTATGAGAAGTTTGTATTTGAGAGGATATTGAGTCAATCCTATAAGTATGATATGAACGCAAATCTTATAATAGACTTGACAAATGTACGGACGTGCATGGGCTGACTTTATCCATTAAACGTTGCTGGAGCTATTTATATGACTTTTTTTTTAGTAGATGTACCTAATGTTTAATTGAGGACTTTTGGAAAAGATTGGAATAAAGTGAACATTAATGAAACTTTGAATGCTTATTCTTGATAACCAATGACCTTATTTTTGGGGTGCCGTTATAAGGCATGTTTTTCAAATGTGTCTTCTTTTAAAGAGAGCCTTCGTGCTACAGTGACTTTGAAGATTCGCAGGGGTGAAACGTAGGCTATAGTAACATTTCATTGGAGTCATTAATTATACGTGGTTTGACTTTTTTTGTTTCCATACCTACAACCAAATTACCAAATGAAAAACCAATTGCACATCATGGAATCATAGGCAAAATGCCTAAAATTTGAAAAAGTAAACTTGAATAATTTTTTTGTAAAAAGGGAAATGTATGAAGGAAAGACTCAGCACCGAATAAAGAACCAATGTTTTCTGATTTTTTTTTTTGAAAGTTTTAATTATTCAGACACGAAGATTATATCAAAAATTCTTCCATGTTCGAAATGCCCAACATTTTGAGCAACAATAGTCTGTTTGAGATCTTTCGCGTTCTTGAAGGCTTTGTGTGGTTCGAAATTTTGTGAAAATTGCTCAGGTGTAAGCAAGAATTGAGGAAAAACCTGAAACTTCGACCAGACGACATTCTCAGCATCAGCAGAAAACCTCTTTCCATAGAAGATTTAATTTATTGACGAGTTGAAAGCAACTGATCTACAAGTACGCATGTCGGCTATTATATCGAGGATGATTTACAAAGTTCCATCAATTTAATCAAATTTAAAGAACCTTTTCAATTCCTATTTAAGGGTAGCTGTTCAAATTCTGTTATTCAACAAAACACCAAGAAAAGATAACTCATTTAAAATTAACATATTTACGCCTCTATTATCGGAAGAAAGACATATATCTCATGTTAAATTTATAATCTTACACTAGTTGATATTGAACAACATTTATAAAGTATTAAAATATTTAAATCAATTTGAAGCTGTTCTCAGCTGTGGAAGATGCGTGAGAAAGGAATCATTTGTGATGGGAGGAGGCCATGTATTGAAATCACTACACGTCTAATTTTGCTAAACTTTGAGAGAGTATGAAGAGAGCTACTGATTAAACGTGTGATTTAGGCGGGCAATTCTGATTTTGATATCTTCACTTAAAAGCTCCCAAATTAACTTTTTTTTCGATTTTGTTCGATAGCTGAACTAGTTCTGTGTACGAAAGTGTTAATAATCTCAGTGAATATTAAATTTCTATATACAATTTCAATTATTTTAACTTTCATTACAAATCCTTTGTTTCTAACATCGAACCTAAAACTTATCGAACTTATCGAAGATCATTGTTTGCGGAGATTTCAATAGTAATCTTTTAGAACATACTTCTCTTATCGAGGATATGAAAAGTTTTAATTTAACACCGGTCAACACCACCGTTGCTACACATTTTTCTGGAGCATCGCAAACACTTTTAGATATTTTCTTTGTAAGTGATGTAAATGACGTCCTTTTATATGACCAGTTGTCAGCTTCTGCATTTTCAAAACACGATCTCATTTACCTGACTTTTAACTTCAATGTCAAATATAACAATTTTAGAGATTTCAAGAACATAAACTATTCAGATTTGGAGCAAAGTTGTCGAAATATCCGTTGGCAATGTGTTTATAGATTACACTCTCCTGATGATGAAGTCGAATTCCTAAACAGTAATATTATTAACCTATTTAATAGATACGTACCTCTTAGATCCAGAGCTGTTAGAACTGGAAATTCACCATCAAATTTTTCGTAGGTTGCGTAATAAGGTAGTTCACAAAATAACAACAGCAAAAATGCAATTGTATTATAGAAAATTTAATCCTTCTATGAATGGGCGTCAACTATGGAAGAACTTAAAAAAGATGGGAGTAGGTAGAGAAAACCTAATATGTGATGAAAACGTCAATGTCGACTCTTTAAATCAAGATTTTGTCACGTTACCGTTTCCAGCACTGTCCAAAACTCACTCCGATTTAGATGACGTTTCTTCTCTCCATTTCTGACATTTCTTTCGAATTTAGATGTGTGAATAGCATGGAAATTGTTGAAAGTCTTTTATCCATAAAATCCAATGCTGTAGGCATTGATGGAATACATCCTGTGTTCATAAAGTCCATATTACCTTTTATCCTGACATATATAACTCATACATTTAATACAATATTAATGACTGGTTCATTCCAAACTCAATGGAAACATGCTAAAATATTGCCAGTAACGAAAGATGGGAAGAAAAATGAGTTTAGACCAATATCTATACTACCTTTTTTGTCAAAAGTATTCGAGAGGATTGTACAAAAACAACTCAACACCCACCTCAGAGCTCAGAACATCCTCTCATCAAAGCAGTATGGCTTCCGTGAAAAGTATAGTTGCCCTACTGCTGTTATCAACATTGTTGAGGATATTCGACTAGCCTTAGATGATGATCATGTAACATTCCTTGTGCTGCTTGATTTTTCTAAAACATTTGATACTGTTGACCACAATAACCTATGTTACAACCTTGAAGCCTTTTATGTTTTTTCACCTTCTGCAGTACACTTATTATCATCCTACCTTCGGGGTAGAAAACAAGCAGTTTCAATTGGCAATATTATATCAACATACCTTCCAACAACTAGAGGACTCCTACAGGGTTCTATCTTAGGACCTCTTCTTTTCTCTCTTTATATCAATGAACTTCCCGAAAAGATTAATGGATCATCCATCCAAATGTATGCTGACGATGTACAATTATACAAAAGTTGGCCTCTTGGGCTCATTGAAAATTGCGCATACTTAATAAATAGGGATCTCGAAGTCATTTCTCGCTGGTCAATAGCTAATGGTCTGTTTTTGAACCCAAAGAAATCGAAATGCTTGGTTATAAGTAGGAAGGCTCTTAACCTTAAATATTTCCCTAACTTATACTTAAACAACTTACGCATCGATTATGTTTCAACTGCAAGAAATCTTGGTATGTTTTTCAATAGTACACTGTCTTGGGATGCTCATATAAATGTTGCTGTTGGTAAGGTATATGTAGTACTCCGTAAATTATGGTCCTCGCAATATTACACCCCTATTACAACTCGTTTGCTATTGGCTAAAATGCTTGTTATACCAATACTTACATACGGGTGCGAGATCTTTTGCAAATGCGATGCACTCAGCAGGCGAAGGCTTAACGTAGCTTTTAACAATACCGCACGTTATATTTTTGGGTTACATAGAATGGACCGTGTGTCAAATCTCTCTATACTAATATACACAATTTCCCTTGAAAACTTATTCCGCTTCCGAACTCTTGTATTACTGTTCAATATAATTCATACTAATGAACCATGTAGCCTATTCAATAGGTTACAGTTTGGGTCCTCGAATAGATCCCAAAATCTCAGACATCCCCGTTATACTTGTCTTACTTCTGAGCGACAGTTCTTCATCAAAGCAATACGACTGTGGAACTACCTTCCGAGGCACATAAGGAGAGTTAGTGGCGAAACACTGTTTCGTAGAGAATTACGTAGTCATTTTCAAAACTAATTTCAAAATTAATTAAAAAAATAACGAATCTTTCTTTTTAAACAGAGATGTAATTGTAATTGTTTTCTTTTTCCTTTCTCTTTCTTTTTCTTTGTTTTATATTCAAGGTGTAGTTTTTATCTTTTAACTTTTTCTTATTTTAAATTTATTAAAATAAAATTTTATAAAATATTATTGCTGATACAATCAAAGTAGCTCTTCTTCACATAATTGTTAAATTTAAAATTTAGATTTACACTAATTTATAAGAAGTATATTCTTAATGTGTAGGTACTCATTGAATTCAATAAACTCAACTAAAACTAAAAACTTTCATAGTAGAATTCACATCCTTATCTCAGCCTTAGAGAACTCTACTTTTTCCGTTGATTTCTGACCACCTTCTGGGGTCCAACAAGAAACCGACTTAGAACCTCTTCTTTTTATTCTTACTATTAAATAAATTGAAATTGAATTCAAATATTCCCATATCACACTCTACGCCCGAGTTGAGTTGTGTTGATGACAACTCAACTAAGTTGAGTTGTAATGCCCCTATTATGGATTACAACTCAACTTAGTTGAGTTGTCATCAACACAACTCAACTCTTAGACAACCAAACAACTTTTTCGTATTATGCAAGTCAACTAAAATCAGTTGTAATGAAAAAATACGTTGCCGTCTTTTAGGAGTCGATTTGCTGTCAAAACCAGCTGCTCAACATGAAATACATACAAAACCAAGAATAAGAAATTGTGTGATGGAAAGTTCTCTCGATTTGTTTTTCGGTGGCTTGGAAGATGAAAATTTCCTTAATGTAGCCAAAATAAAAAAGAATATCCGTATATTTAATAAACTCGTGTACACTTCTATTCCTAAAGTATGCATTTTTTTGATTCGAAATAGTTTTCCTAAAACAGCCAACGTTCCTCAGCGATTCCACCAATTGTTAAACTTGCTACTGCTCTTCGTTTCATGAGCGAAGGAAGTTGCCAAAAGTGATGTGATTGAGGAACTCATTTGTGGAAAATGGCTAAATGCTCAGCTAACATAGAGCAACAAGTCGTTCAAATTGTGATGGCCATGTAGTTTTCAAACTAAAATACACTAATTTCATTCTATTTTTATTAAAATTGTTGTTTAACTTACTGTTTTGTGTCTATATTTTTTATCCGAATGCAGATTTTTTCATTAAAATGTTCTACACAACTGCTTCGAACCAGTTATCTGATTTTGACGCTTATTACAACTGAAGCACAACTCAACTTACTTACATAATACAAAGAGACAACTGAAAAGTCGGCCATTTTGTTAGTTGTCTCTGCTAAATGACAACTGGTTGTGCTTTGACAGTCAACTGGTTGTGATCGATAATACCAATTTTAAGAATTACAACTAAACTATAGTTGAGTTGTCTTCCATAATAGGGGGTGTAATCCATAATAGGCGCATAAAACTTTTCAGGACCTTAATATTAAAAAAATGTATCAAAATAATAATAATAAAATAATGTTTGGATATTTTTTAAAATTTCGAAAAAATGAAAATTGAAATTGAATGGTAACGTTATTTTGGTCTTAAGAAAAAGGAAAAGCTGTTTCGGGGGAAAAATTTGAAAATGCTACTTACCAATGTTCAAGTAAATAGGTAGTCGAACAGAGAGACAGGCAGAATTTCGAAATCCATATTTTTCTGATCAAAATTTCGAGTTCGGGTTTTACGAATGCATGACTTGCCATACATCCTAGGTTAAAATCGTAATATTTATTTTCTTTATGTACGTGCATGTATGTATGTGGTTTTATGTTTGATTGCTTTTCTGCCTGTATATCTGAATGTCTGTACCTCGAACTACAACCTAAGCAACTGAAGTGGTTTTCCTTAAACTTGTTTCGAAGGGTTTTAATTTTATTGTTAAATTAACTGTATGTATACATGTCCTTGAATCGTTTTTTTTACATATTTGATTTTAGACTTTCTTTTTAACAGGCTTAGATATTATTGCAAATAAAAATTTTCGAAAAAAAAATTATTTTTTTTTGAAAATTTAACACATATTTTTGGCCTTAAGTGTACATCTATATCTATACTATTATATAAAAGCGAAACCATTTTAAACCTTGATACGCACGATCTCAGAAAGTAGTCAACCGATTTATTTGAAATAAATTTTATTATTTTCTATATTGTTATAAGAGTGTTTATGGCTATAATGTTTTTTCATTAATAATTTGTCAAACTTAAATATTATTGATTTTACATTTTTTGTCCATTTTTTCTCATTAGTTGACTTATACAACCACTCATATCTTAAAACCTACACAATAATCAACAAAGATTAGCATTGCTTCATAAAGTCAATATTGTTGCGCAAATTTTAAGCCCAAAATCACTTCTTAGTTAAACATACAACCTGAGAAATAAATAAAAACAAAATATAAAATCATAAACTTTTTGAATTCATTTTATCCAAGAATTAGATTTCATCACAATCGTGAGGTCGCTGCTTTGTTTCATTTCATTATCATTCCAACATTTTTAATTTTCTTTTCTTCCCGCTCCCATACACTCTCTCACTCTCTTAATATCTGTTCCATTCAATAGTTACGTTTTTTCTCTTACCTACCTAGACCTACCTATGTACATATATTCAATTTTTCTGTATTGTATAGTTTATCTAATTAATCGACACACACACACACATTTTTTTTGTTTCTCTAATTCTATCGTCACATCGCTGAGCAATGTGGGGGTGGGCTCTTTTTACTTGCGATATAAGTAGGTAATAGGTACTAACTATAGAGCAAGTTCTGCATTTGGAAAAAAAATCGAACTCGAGATTTTGATCAAAGTTGACATTACGATGATAGCGAAGACGAATAAAGTGGGTGCGATGATTCCGTCTGTTTGTCTATATGCCTGTATGTCCGTATGTCTGTATGTCTGTACCTCGATCTAGAGCCTAAGCCACTGGAGCTATTTTCTTTAAACTCGGTACTTAAGGGTCTTCGGTGATTCCCTAGAGGAGAAATTGAAATTTTTTTTTTTAGCTCTAAAACTAACAGTACCATCCCATACACCCGTAATGCATAATCTTACTTATGTCGAAAATGGCTCTAACGATTTTGATAAAAAAAAATAGGTGTGATGTTATGGACACGGACTACATTTTGGTAAAAAAATGTTTGGGGGAAATGTTATTAACGGTACCTGTCATAGAACGGTTTTTTTTGATTTACGAATTTCTCATCAACAGCTCTAACGATTTTAACCAAGGTTTTTATGCGTGAGCTTCTGTACACTCGAAAAAAGATAATCTAAAATTTTTTTCGAAAAAATAGTTTTTTGATTTTTATAAAACTAATATAATTTTTTTTTGAAAATTCAATATCTAGAAAACGAATACACGAATAAATTTTTAAATTACGATATAAAATGTATTTTATTGAATACTAATAACTTGCATATCATTTTTGTTTATACAAATTTTAAGGACGATTTAGTACACAAAAAACATTTATCAGTGCGTCTGTATGTCTGTACCTCTCTCTACAGCCTTACCCACTAGACATATGTTCTTCAATCTCGGTAGTTAAGGGACTTCAGTGATTCCCTAGAGGAGAACTTGAAATTTGTTTTAGCTTCAAAACTAACGGTACCCCCCATACACCCGTAATGCATAATCTTATTTATCTCGAAACGGTTCTAACAATTTTGATAAAAAAAAATTAGGTGTGATATCATGGACATTGGACATGGATTACATTTTGGTCAACAAAAATTTTGGGCAAACTGTTAATAACGGTATCTGTCATAGAACGGTTTTTTGATTTTTTGACTTTCTCATTAACAGCTCTAACGATTTTAACCAAAAATTTTCAGCAGGAGCCCCCTTAAGTTTAAAATAATATTGTATATAAAAATATTCGGAAAAAAAAACTATTTCTAAAATTTATACTACCTAATACTTAAAATTTGGCATCCCAAATTTTGTTTTTTGCAAATATGCTCAGTCCCATTGAGAAATGTTTTAATATGCTAATATTAATATTAAGAAAATATTCGTAGTTACGATTTGCGAAGCAACGCGAGTACGGGTCGGCTAGTAATTTAATAATTGTCATAAGCCTGCCAACATTTCGAAACGAAATGATTTTACACAACAGTTTAACTGATAAATAATTGAACTGACAACTTATGGGAATTCGATCAGTTTTAGTTAAGTTCTTCAGTTTTTGTATTTAGACATCAGTTTATCTGAAACTGAAATGATCGTCTAAATAGGGCTTAACACAAAAATGCAAACACAAAGTTCTTTTGATTTATTTCACTTTAAAGCTTTTTAATTCTCCTTTCCCTTTTTAACTATGCTTCTTGGTTAATGACTCTTTTCGAAATTTAATTATAGCGAAGCAGAAAAAGATATGATTTAACATTCGCACTCATGGAATTTTAAAGAGAGTCAGGATTCAGGAACAGAGAGTCATCATGTAATAAAGGCCTTAGCAGTTAAGGTTAGTCTTATTTAGTTTAGTCGAATAATCTATTACTACCCGTATATGTACTAAATTCAGAAATTGTAAATAACCACTGAAATATTGAAATTAGTCAAAGGGGAGGTTTGTCGGTTAAAATGGATTATTTCACATACATACTACAAAATTGTTTTTTGCAGACAAATCATTTCCTTGAAAGAATATCTCAAAAACCTGACTTGATGAGATGAATTTTAGGTCGGATTCAAATTTGACCTACCCAAATCCTTTACAAAAACTTTGTGTTCAATTTGCTAGACCAACACAACTGCTAATTTTGCTGTTCATTTAAGTTTGGCAACTCCCATTAAAAAAAATCTCATATCTTCTCACCCAAAAACCCATTCGAATCACGCAGGTAAATAAGATCCTAGACTAGAAAGAAAGTAGCCATAAGTGCGATTAATTAATTTTAAGAACCCTTTACACAAGCAATGGCAATAAAATATAACTGATACCGACAAGTCATGAAAATAATAACAACACCCTAGTACATACAAATATTTATGAGGTTCTTTGAAACGCCTTGAAAAACGTCTAACCATTCGCATAACACAAAAGAGATACGAGTACTTACCTAATACTATCGCAATTAATACGGCCCCATCGAGTTGTATGATGAAAATATGAAAGTTTGCTGCCCACAATCGGGAAAGTTTTGTACGTAATTAAAAGTTCCAGAATTGCTTCTAAACAAACGCTTTTAATTTGAAATTGCTCCTGTATGTCGACCATATTCTCGTCGTAAACTTTATTGATTAGCAGCAGGAATGTCATAAAATACTCCTCAAACTGTTGTCGTGTTGTGAAGCCAAAAATTGATAACCTGTAAATGAGATAGAGATTGAGATTGGTTAGTCAGTAGCGAGATATCCTTTGGTTATTTATATCCTCAAGGATCTTTTTTATACATAAATAGAGTCATACACATGCACGTTAACGGAAAACTCATCTAGATTTGAAAAAAAAGAAGAAGAGAGGACCAAACTCAGAAATAGTCTGACGATGAAATTTTCGTGGAAAGCTTAATGTAATAACTTTTGAAGGACACACATGACAGTGGCGGAGACCAGGGCTGCACCGCGGGTTTTTAACAGAGCCTGTGTTGGGTACCTTAGAGTCCATTGAAATTTTTAAGATAGGTAAGGAGTATCATAAGTTCAAGAATAATTTATTTATGAAAAAAATTAATAAAAATGTTCCTTCAAGGTATCACTAAAACTATCAACAAATGAAAGCTATTCTTACTATCAACAACTTTACATATGTATGAATAAGTTACGAATATGAAATGAATTTTAATCATTTATTTCTTTGTAAACTTTTTTTTTATATTTTTCATTTGAAAAAACAGATTTAAGTATGATAATTTGATGAAAAAATTAGATCCATTCTTCTTTTTTTTTATTTGCGAACGCATTCACCACATCTTCAGGCTTAACTTCGATTTCTTTGTGAATGTTCAACAAAGCTAATCCGTTGAGCCTGGTCTCAGTTGTTGTGGCTTTCCACACTGAAAATAAATTCCTAGGTAATATTGACAAAAACGTTTTTTTGACCTTTAACAAAACAATTTTATCGTTTTGGTAAAATTTTTGTCAATACAAATGAATGATTTTGTTGATTTCACAAAATTTTTATAATCCAGCATGATTTTTTGTCAGTTTAACAAAATATGCACTACAAATAATATTGTCAGTTTAACAAACCAAGTTTTTTTAATGTAACAAAATAAAACAGAGATTTTTGTCACATCAACAAACTTTTGTGTGATTTCTTAACAAAATGTTTGTTGTATCTACAAAAAATCTGTTTTGTAAATGTTTGTCAATATCACAATTTTGTTAAAATGACAAATATTTTGTTTTGGGGTTGAATTATTTTGTAATATTGTTAAAATAATATTATCAGATAGATAAAAGTATTTTGTAAGGAAACCAAAAAATTTCTTTTGTGTATGATATAGTTCACACTTGGTTTTTGTTAAAAAATCGATGTAAGATTAACTGAACATAACAAAAATTGCGTATTGTCCATACGCCCTCACAGATGGTTGCATGTGAGATCGTAGGGACGAAACGCCAATTTTTGTGGACTTAAATCCCAAAAAAACTATTTTGACAAAATTAATTTTGTTTTTTGTGGATTCAACAAAAGAAATTTGTAAAATTGACAAAATATTTTGTTGAATTGACAAAATATTTTGTTAATTTAACAAAATATAACAAGAAATTTTTGTTAATTTAACCAAATATTTTGTTAATGTTACAAAACAATTTTGTTAATTTAACAAAACAATTTTGTTAATTTAACAAAATAATTTTGTTAATTTAACAAAAAAATTTTGTTAATCCGATAATAATAGAAAAACAATAACACTAACAAAAAAATTGTTAATACAACAAAAGAATTGTTAATATGACAAATTAATTTTTTAAATTCTACGAAATTTTGTCATATTGACAAAATATTTTTGTTATTTCAACAAATTTATCTGTTAGCATAACAAAATACTCGTAATTTTGTGGATACAACAAAATATTTTTTGTTACCTCAACAAAATTCTATAATTTTTGTCAATTTGATAAAACTTTTTGTTGGACGTATATTGACAAAATTTTTGTCAAATCAACCTAGATTTTTATCATATATACCTATATTTTATTTTCAGTGCACATTTGTTTCCATATCTAAATAAATATTGAAATAAAACTACTTTTCAAAATTTTGCGTGTTATATAACCCCTTTCACCAATAATATCTAAACATTTACAACAACTCTTTTTTAAAGAATAAAACTTTATTTTTCAAGTTTTAATGACAAAAATCGAATTTTATCGAATCAATTTAATCAACGGTAACAGGGGTATAAGACAATTTTATTCATATTTATTCTTTCTAGACCAGTGGATAATGAACATAATACTCGTATATGAAACAGGGCCAACTTGTAAGGTAAAGTTCTTTTTAACTTTTTTTTTTTTTTTTTTGCATATATGCCTAAATTCGGGCATATGCTCCTAAAACCCATCTACACCTCGTAAATAGAATCCAAAAAAGAGCCCTTAGATTATAATTGGAGACAATTCTATAACAGTAACGCGCGTACTGTAAAATATAGAGATTCTTTCTTAAGCGATACTACTCGAATATGGTATATATGATAAAAAACTAGGTTGATTTGACAAAAATTTTGTCAATATACGTCCAACAAAAAGTTTTAACAAATTGACAAAAATTATAGAATTTTGTTGAGGTAACAAAAAATATTTTGTTGTATCCACAAAATTATTTTGTTATGCTAACAGATAAATTTGTTGAAATAACAAAAATATTTTTTCAATATGACAAAATTTCATAAAATATAGAAAATTAATTTGTCATATTAACAATTCTTTTGTTGTATTAACAATTTTTTTGTTAGTGTTATTGTTTTTTTATTATTATCGGATGAACAAAATTTTTTTGTTAAATTAACAAAATTGTTTTGTTAAATTAACAAAATTGTTTTGTTACATTAACAAAATATTTTGTTAAATTAACAAAAATTTCTTGTTATATTTTGTTAAATTAACAAAATATTTTGTCAATTCAACAAAATATTTTGTTAATTTTACAAATTTCTTTTGTTGAGTCCACAAAAAACAAAATTAATTTTGTCAAAATAGTTTTTTTTTTGGGGATTTAAGTCCACAAAAATTGGCGTTTCGTCCCTACGATCTCACATGCAACCATCTGTGAGGGCGTATGAACAATACGCAATTTTTGTTAAGTTCAATTAATCTTACATCTATTTTTTCACAAAAACCAAATGTGAACTATATCTAACACAAAAGAAATTTTTTGGTTTCCTTACAAAATAGTTTTATCTATCTGATAATATTATTTTATCAATATTACAAAATAATTCAACTCCAAAACAAAATATTTGTCATTTTAACAAAAATGTTTTCATTTTTTGTTAAATTGACAAAAAAAAAATTAACAAAAATTTTGTGATATTGACAAACATTTACAAAACAGATTTTTTGTAGATACAACAAACACTTTGTTAACATTACAAAATGTTTGTCGATGTGACAAAAATCTCTGTTTTATTTTGTTATATTAACAAAACTTGGTTTGTTAAACTGACAATATTATTTGTAGTGCATATTTTGTTGAACTGACAAAAAATCATGCTGAATTATAAAAATTTTGTGAAATCAACAAAATCATTCTTTCGTATTGACAAAAATTTTATCAAAACGATAAAATTGTTTTGTTAAAGGTCAACAAAACGTTTTTGTCAATATTACCTAGGAATTTATTTTCAGTGTACAGGTAAGAAAAAGGGATAAATAAGAGTGGGCATGGCTATCCTGAGGAACACCCGAGGTGGCATAGTCTTTGAACATCGCTGTATAGGCAGCTTTTCAAATAGATAAACAATGATGGAAAATTTAAAGCTTCAAGTTAAACATGAATTATTTGGTGAGAGATCTTACCGAATGCCTTACTGAAGTCGGTATTGATTAAATCGGGATCTAAGCCTTTTCCAGTGCGCATAAGATCATTGAAAAGAATTGAGTTAGGTTCGTTAGTGTGGATCTTACCTTTAAAAATCCTTTAATCCATACTGTCGGTCATTTAAGAGCTTTCGTTCTTTGAGATATTTGTTAAGCTGATTGTTGATTAGCGTTTCCATGCCCTTGAAAACAAGGGACCTTAGTGCAATCGTACGGTAATTGGAAGAGAAGGAGGATTTGTATTTTTTAGCGACGGCCTGGAAAATGCCATTTTCCATCTACTCGGTATGAGCCTTGAAGAGTAATAATAGTAGTAGGAAACGCTTGCGAAATGTTTTTACCAGCGTAGAAAAACACCTCTTCAGAAGTTAAGCAGATACACAATCTGTACCACCGGATTTGTGCAGTTCTTACGACTTTACGAGTGTGAAAAAGGGTTATCTGATAGAATCATTCACATTATATCAAATACCTACAGAAGGAATCATAACACTGTGTGGTAAAGTTTTTACGGGTACATACAAAGTTGTTATTCGGAAGATCACTATTTTATAATTTATTTTTGAAAATTGTTTTATATTTTGCCCTGTTAATATTATTATTATTTTTTTTTTTGTTGTAAATAATTTTTCCCTAGTTTTCTTAATTCTAATATGTTAATTTATTTAATGTACCTACCAAAAAATGAATTATTAATAAAACTTGAAACTTGAACTTAAATTTTCACAGCAAGCAGATTTGCTGTTTCTTGCAAACTGACAAGAGGAGTGTTATTGTGAACGAGTGTTGGAACTGATAATTGAGAAGTGTTTTAATATTTTTAGACATTGGGACATTGTAGTATTTTTCGGCGAAGATTTTGGTCATGTAAGAACTTTGTTCTTTGAATAAGACCATTACAGGTATTCCTAGCCCTTCACTACTTTTTCATGTTTTTCTCAGTGGGGTTTGTTTTATTGTATCGGAAGCTTAACTCTCTCAACCTGATAAGCTCTTTACAGCTGCAATCGTACCAAGAAATTTCTTTGGAATTTTCTACTTTGGTCCTGTTAGGGATAAGAGTTTTCATTCCATTGAGAATATTGCCTGATATTATATCAGCACAGGAATCTATGTCACTATCGAGGGAGAATAGTGACCAGTAGTCAAACGTCTCTTTGGAGTTTTATTTTTAACTTTGTTGGTGGTGTATTAGAAATTTGCACATATGATGACAATGGTCCGATGTGTCTAGAGGTGCTAATACATACACTTATAGTGAATTTATTAAGATCAGATGTGAGGGACAGATAAAGCGTATTTGTGGAATGACCTTCGATGTCGGGTATTCGAGTTCAAGTTGAATTAAATGGTTAAACTCACGAAGACCTCTACATATCGCCCGTAATAACAATTTCAGTGCAAGGAAACTGGGTAACAATTTTCAATATGGCGTCAGATAGCGTATTAAATTCGTTAGAAGTCAAATTGCTATGTAAATTCGGTTTCATATAAATGAAACAACCATGTATGATTTGTTTACAGATAGCACTTTTAAGCCACATAAAGTTAAACTTAGAACAGTAGCCATACTAAGACTGAAACTGCTAAGCAACATCTTTTCGAATATACAAGGTGGCGCGAAATTAATCGCACCCTATTGGAATATGTGATAATTTTTGCAAATGGCGTCTTACGTCAATCATATTCGACTTTTGTGAACTATACACGCAATTGGATATCACCAGACGGACCCTACAGCGAATTTTAGTGAAAGACTTAGGCTAGGACCGCACTTGCGATTTCAATCGCACGAACGCACTTGCTACCAACAAATCATGACGATTTAAAAGTCGCAATTTGTTTCATTTTTCTTGCGATGCGATTGTCGTAAACTTGAATGAAACACATGTACTCAAATGGATATGCCCACACTTGCGATTTAAATTACTACGACTTAAAAATCGTAGTCGCAAAGAGAAATTGGCATGCACGCACTTGCGATTTTTAATCCACGATTTTTTAGTCGCAAAAAGTAGGGCACATGGCCTTAAATGTGAATGCACGCACATGCGACTTAAAAATCGTAGCGATTATAAAAATGAAACAAGTTCTATTTTTTCAAGCGATTTTTCTGTCGCTACTTATTTGTAGCAAATGCGTGCACTCACATAAGAAGTAGTGTGTTTCATTTTTTGCGATTAAATAATCGCGCACAAAAAAATCGCAAGTGCGTGCATGACAATAATTTGTAGCGACTATACGACTTTTTAATCGCTTCGACAAAAAATCGCAAGTGCGGTCCTAGCCTTACACATATTGCCGTACAAAGTGCAAACAGTGTCTGTGAATTACTGTCAAGCTTTTCTCAATCTCAATAACGAAGAGGACGATTTTGTGTCAAACGTCATCATGAGCGACGGGGCGCTTTGACACTTAAGCGCTTACGTCAATAAACAAAATCTTCATTCCTGGGGCACTTAAAAACCGCGTGTGATTCACAAAGGGCCATTACATCTACTTAAAGCCACTATGTGTTGCAGCGTTCACGCAGGAGGAGTGAGTGGGCCGTTTTTTTTTTGCGGACGCCACCGGCAATACGGTCACTATTACTGGCGAACACTACATGGCCATGATAAGCGACTTTTTACCGTCGGAATCGAATGGCGGGGCTTGGTAAACATGTGGTTTTAACAAGATTGTGCAACCACATGCACAGCACGAGCCACAATGGATAATGTGACGTAAGCGTTTCCTGGTCGCGTAATCTCCCATTTTGGCGATTTGGCATGGCCAGCAATATACGAGTAGCCCGATTAAACCCCTCCACACTTCTTTCTGTGGGGCTAATTGAAATCGCGGGCTTATACCAGTAAGCCTCAAAAAATCACAGCCCTTAAGGAAAGCATTCGACAGGAATGCGAAAAGTGGTAAATCATAGGAAATGCGATAAAACTGACACAAATGTGTATCAACACTGGCGACAGCCACTTGACGCATATCATCCTTTCCATTTAACAGGAAAAATTTTAAAGGTCCAAATAAAGATTTTCATCACTCAAAATAATTTTTTTTTTTATTTAGTAAAACTTAAGATACCTGCATTAAAAAAAAATCTACTACATAAACTGTGTTGCCACACCACATACCTACACACACTTTATCACTTAACTTTTTCATTTAGGCTTGTAAATAGCATGTGCGTAAAGATGACCTGTTTTCATTTACCTATATCCTTTTTTACTTGCGACTTATATGTACTATAAGGCAAGTTATGCATTCGTAAAAAAAATCGAACTCGAGATTTTGATCAAAGTTGACATTACGATGATAGCGAAGACCAAGAAAGTGGGTCTCGCAATTCTGTCTGTCTGTCTGTCTGTCTGTCTGTCTGTCTGTCTGTCGGTTCGACTACAGCCTAAACAGCTCGGCCAATTTTCTTCAAACTTGGTAGATATGGATTTTAATTTTTTACCCCCGGACGTTTTTTTCTATTTTTTTTAAGACCAAAAATAACGGTACCTGCCATACGATTTTTTTTCGAAATTTTATAAATATTTTTTTTTCTCAAAAACTGTCCCACAGAATTAAAAAAAAAAAAATTGAAAAATTTCATTTGGTTAAAACTAGCTAATGGTTGAAAAAAATTTTACAAAAAATTGTTATTTTCGGTAGCCCCCCTGGGTCCATTTTTTTTGTTTTTGATTTTCTCGAAAACGGTACAGCCGATTTTAATAATTTTTTTTATGCCAAAGCTCCTCCAAAGTTTGAATATTATTACATATTCAAATTTTCAATTTTTAATTTTTTGGATTTTTAAAAAAAAATTCAAAAATTTTTTTTGGAAACTCAATATTTCGAAAACCCCATGCTCGATTTTTTTCAAACTTGGCAAATAAAAGTTTCTTAATATAGCCTACAAGCTAACGGTACCTTCCATACAAATTTTAAAAAATGGTTTTCGAAAATCGCATTTTTCTCGAAAACGGTTCCGAGATTTTTTCTAAAATTTTTTTCTTTTGATTAATCTTTACGATTTATAATTTAATAAAAAGAAATTTCAAATCTAGATATTACTGACTGTATACCTACCATAGAACGATTTTTTCGAATTTTGAATTTCTCATTATCGACTTAACGGATTTAAAAGTTTAAAAAAACATTGCATTTAAAAACTTAAGAAAAAATATTTTTTCAATTTTTAGAAAAAAAAATTAATTTTTTTTTGAAAAATTCGATATCTCAAGAACGGCTTAGTATTTTTTTTGGAAATTAGACTTTTATTCGTACAATAATAAAAACTTAAGGTTGGCGTACCAAATTTTTTTCTTAAAAATGTTTTAAAAATTTTGTACATAAAAGCTTATTTTTTTAAGGAACCACTACAACGACTTATAATTTTTGTTCCTGCATAAATTCATATTTGCATATCATTCTGTTTTTATCTCTTACTACTTAAAGAATTTAAAAAAATTCATTTTATCCTTATGAACAGTTTTCTCTAATAACATTCGTTTTTAAAATTCCTAGTCTCTTACATAGGAGCAAGTTCGTGCAACCCAGTCGTGCATTTTATTTTTAAATACCAAAAGTGTGTCTAACTTAATAAAGCCTGAATTTTTGTATTGATACAATTTTCCACTTAAGATAAATCACTATTCTTTGTTTTGAGAGCCAATACGGCCCTGGTTGGAAAGCAACGGCGGCGGTGGTGACGAGGTTGTGAGCACCCAATTGTAAGACTGTTATGGGTTTTTGGTACAGCACTGCTACTTCACCTTCGCTTCGATGGGTGGCAGTACTGTTAGTGTGGTTGGTTTGAGTTTGTTAAGTGTCTCATTGTGGGGAGCTTCCTCCAGCTATTTTATGTGATCTGTCAAGTTACTGTGTTCGTTAGCGATATACGAGTATGTACAATGTACATATTATGTAGAGTAGCACAGATATGTGTAAAATATGTGCTGCTGGCGTCTAGACTAGACAAACGAATACATTTGCAAGGATTCTGCAGACAAGGGAATAATTTGTTTTCCATGGTTACATCCATCGAGGACGATGTTGATGAAGTTTTGTTTTAGCTACAGGGGTAAGGGATACAGATTAGGCTTGCTGATACAGATACAAATGTGCTACCCTGTAGATGGGATAGCTTATAATAGGGACACCAAGTTAAATGAAGTATTTAAGTATTATCGGATGCAGCACAAGGATATTCAAAATGAAAGTGATAACATAATGATTTATAGTGAATCATTAAACCTACTTATACGAGTCGAGGAAGGCCTGCTCTTTTTAATTTATTTTTTCAAAGTACGTTATTTCATTTGTGCATGCATAAATCATTAATAGAAGCAGCAACGCAGGGAGACATTGTGACGATATCTTAAAAAAAAGTGAGATAACTTATTAATAATTAAATTATGTGACCAATTATTTTCAATTATATTTTTGTTCTGTTTGTAATTTAATGCAAATGAAACAAGTTTACTTCATTTTCTCCCAACGTTTCTGAGCTATCCACGAATTCTTCAGGGATTTATTGATTTTTCTAAATTTGTTGAATTTTATATTGGTATTTTGGTAAATGATTCACTTTAAATAAATTATATTGAAACAAAACTTAACTTAACAAAATCGAATGAGTCGTTTTTTTCTGTAAATTTCCAATTGAATCACTTGATAAACAAAGGAATTAAAATAAACTGCATTTAGTAAAAGCAGTTGCAGAGAAGCAATTTCCGAACCGAATGTTTAAAGTAGAATAACATTGAAACAGCTACAATGTAATAGAGAAATTGGTCCTTATTCGGAATTCCCCCCCCCCCCCCACCAAAATGCACTTTTTTTTTAATGAATCGATAAAAAAAAGTGTGCTGTTGATAAAAAACATCAAATTATGGAGGAGAAACACTTTTTTATGGTAAAAAAGTGAAGTATAAAAAAATGAATATAGGCCATAGGGTAAATTCAAAGCTTCTTTATATCCAGATTCTGTAAATGCAAAAAAAAACTTGCATACACCCAACCTCGCACCTACCCCAAATCCTATAGTGTGCCCAAGCAGGGGGGTTGCAGGGGGGCAGCATGCCCCCCCATACATATTTCACTGTTTATACGCCGTAATGCGTAAGCAAGCAAAAAAAGTAAATATCCCATAATAAAAAAGTAGTTTTAGTTATAGTACTGTGGGTGGTCGGCTTATACTTCACTTTTTTAATATAAAAAAGTGTTTCTCCTCCATAATTTGATGTTTTTTATCAACAGCAAATATTGTTTTATCGATTCGTTAAAAAAAAGTTCATTTTGGTGGGGGGGGGAATTCCGAATAAGGGCCAATAGTACTGTGGGTGGTCCGCTTATACTTCACTTTTTTACCATAAAAAAGTGTTTCTCCTCCATAATTTGATGTTTTTTATCAACAGCAAATACTTTTTTATCGATTCGTTAAAAAAAAAGTTCATTTTGGTGGGGGGGGAATTCCGAATAAGGTCCGAGAAATTTTATTATTTAATGATTACTGACTAAGATTTGATGGGTTCACTGGTCAAGTTTTTAAAACCTTTCGAACTGGGCATAAAAAAACTTGCAAGTAAGACCATCAAATTTTAGTCAGTTATCATTAAATAATAAAATTTCTCTGTTACATTGTAGCTGTGCCAATATTATTCTACTTTAAATATTCTGTATTAAATCTTCATGAAGTAAGAACTTGGCGTACTTTTAGATCTCAGTACTTTTCACGGCTGACTTGTTACACAAAGGTTTTTGTAAAGAAGAACTTGGCTCTTTTTTTAACATTTATGTTTTTGGTCAGATCTTACTCCTTTTTGCAAAGATTTTAATATTTTGCCATATCAAAATCTCGAAAGATACGGAAAGATAGAAGGGTAGACTCTACCTACTAAAATCAACTTAGTTTATAGCTTTCAATTTCTTTTGGTATATTTTCTTTTTGTTATTGGTTGTTTTGATTTGCGTTTCAATTGATTTTTTTTGTCCTGGCAAGATACCTAACACTAACATACCTACCTTAGTTATAAATACTAGTACCTATTTTTACATTAGGCTTCACCACTCTACCAAATTTCATCATTCTACGCCAATCGGAAGTGCTCCATATAAATTAAACATTTTCTCATAAAGTGGGCCCCCTGAATGGACAACCTCAATTTTTATTCTTGGTCCTTTATATGCAATTTGAGCTCTACCGTTCTACCAAATTTCATTGTTCTACTGCAATCGGAACTGTGCCATATAATTTACATCAATTCTGAGGAAGTGGGCGGATACCACACCCCTGAACGGAAAATCTAAAATTTTATATTTTTTTCTTTCTAAGCAATTCAAGCCCTACCGCTTTACCAAATTTCATCGTTTTACAGCAGTCGGAAATCCTACATTCAACCAACACCAATTCAGAGAAAGTGGGCGGAAACCACGACCCCTGAATGGAAAACTTTAAATTTTCGATTTCTTCCTCTGCTTGCATGACAAGACCTACCGTTGTGCAAAATTACAAGATTCTACGATATCGGGAAGTGCTCCATAATTTTGATGATCTGTCAGTCAGACAGTCTGTCAGTTACGGTTTTTGTGATTTTTGAGGCCTTATATCTCAGGAACCGATTATGCTAGAAAATTGAAATTTGGTTGGGCGCCTGTGCCTGACTAGCTTAGCAAATATTCGGAATTTTAAGTTTCTGACTTCATTGGTACTGACGATAGGGAGGGGTCAAAAATCGCCTGAGTTTGTTCCTGTAAAAAGGTTGTAGTGCCAGAACTTGGCTGGGCACTACCGTGCCCTTTGATCAGACCCAAAGCTAAGTCATGGTTTGATTGGAGTTGCAAAGAGTTTATCAAGAAAAAAGAGGCAAGTTTCCGAATTGATGAAAACCGCGAAAAGTTCAATCAAGCCAGGAAGGCCTGCAACGCATATTCGACGAACTAAATTTTTAACATGACCACCAATCAAGACAAAAAATACTGGAATGTCCCAAAGCAGTAAGAATTGTTGGTCATTTGCAAAGAATGTCCTTTTCTGAGCTCCATTGAGAAAGCTAACTTATTTCTAAGATACGCGTAGTTCCCCGCAAATTCCACCTTGCCGGACTCACCCAGTTTTTGATCGCGTTAATGATTCTATGGGACAAATCTTTTTTCGCACTCGTACTTTGGCGAGAATCCTAAAAGATCTCAACAAAAATAAATCCGCTGGTCCGGATGGTATCGCCACTTTTATTCTGAAGAGGGGTTCTTCCACGTTAGCAAAACCTCTATCCTATTCTTCGTTCCGAGCAGTTGGAAAACAGCATTTGTTCAGCCAATTCCAAAAACGGCGAATCTTCTTCTCCCTCAAATTATCGATCGATTGCACTAACGTCCCTTCTTGCCAAGGTCATGGAAACGCTGATTAATTATCAGTTCAAGAAATATCCTGAGGACCGAAAGTAGCACTAGGTCCACAGGTGATTTGATAGTTTATCTAACCGAACAGTGGACCAAATCTTTACATCATTTTGGAGAAAGTAAGATTATTGCACTTGATATTTCAAAGGAATTTGTTAAAGTCTGTCATCTTTCTCTCTTATCGAAAAAGTGTGTTGTCGGTGTCGACAAATCCTTTCTTTGTTGGATTAGAAAATTTCGTTCGTCCAAAGCTTGAGTATAACTCCCATTTATGGGCTGGTGCTCCAGTAACTTACTTAAGTCTCTTAGACAGTATTCAAAGAGCTTTTTAAATGATTGGTGACAATAGCATCAATGACTCATTTACGTCACTCGAATATGGTCGTAATTTTTCTTGTCTCACCCTTTTTTACCGTTATTTTAATGGGCTATGCTCTAGTGAAATAGCCAGCTGCATTCCTCTCCTTAAACAGTTCAACCATAAAACTCGCACTTCTAGGAATGCTCATCAGTTTACCCATGAGCCCAACTTCGGCCATTCTGTGAAGTACAGAGATTCGTTCTTTAGCCGTACTACGCGAATGTGAAATGCCTTACCACTCTCTGTCTTTCTCTGATACTACAATGTTCATGTTCAAATAAAGGGTATAAAAAAACCTTTGAGTGTGCGTTAATTATAATATGAATTTGCTCTTATGTAAGAAATTAAGAATTTCAAAAAGGAATGTCACTGAGAAACTTATAGTCTACGTTTTATGGTTAGTGGGTGGGGTTGATTCAGAAGAAGGAGTTTAAGGTAAGGGGTACTGAGGGTAAAGTCGAAGTTGCTGGTGTGTGAGATAACAATCCGGAGCATACGAGATACTGGTTCATTAGAGCCATAACACGTACGGTGGGTGGGTATATAAAAGAGAGGAGCATTACGTATTTTTTGAGGGTTGGTATTAAAGAAGATAGAGTTGTAAAGAGTTATGCCGTCAACTGAACCTGTAAGTAGTCCATGAATGAAGAGGATTTCATAAATTTTTCTTCGTTCTTCTAGTGAATTTAGGTTGATTTGTTTAAGGTGGTCTTGATAGGGAGGTAGAAGGAAGGTATTATTCCAGAACAGACTTCGAAGAGCAAAACGAAGAAATCTATGTTGAATACTCTTGATTCTGGCGATGCAAATTTGTTGGTAAGGGGGCCATACTTCACAGGCGTATGCGAGCAGAGGACGAACAAAGGTTATATAGAGGATCGGGTCACGTATGGGTCGGAGAATTCCTTGGAAATCTTTTCGCGAAGCCAAGTGCTGAATTGGCCTTGAGAATTATGTCGTCATAATGGGTCACGTATCGATTCGACGATACATAGAGGCTGATCATGCAGAAGATAAGGACGTGGAGGAGATCTGAAACATTTTCGTGAGAAAGTGATTGAATGGCATTTGCAATATTTAAAACTTAACTGTTTTTGAGACACCAAACTGAAAAATTATCGAGACCGAGTTGGATGAGAGTAGAGTCCTGTGTAGAAGAAATGGTCTTGAAGAATTCGGTATCGTCAGCGGCGGCGCGGCGTAGAGAGAAATATGAGAATATTTAATGACCATTTCCATATCGTTAATAGCAAGAACAAAAAGGAGAGTGCCCAAGTGGCTGCCTTGAGGGACTCCGGACGTTGCTAAGATAGGGCAAGAGGATGTTGATCTAAAACGAACACTATAGTAACCGTTTTTCAGATAAGAAGAAATCCACCTCAATAGAATGGGTTCAAAACCGAAGGTGGATAGTTTGAAAAGTATAAGTCTATGGGAGATTTTATCGAAGGCCTCACTAAAATCGGTGGATATGACATCGACTTCCTTGCCATGCTCTAAGGTCGACAGGACGAAAGAAAAGACACAAATTCAACAAGATTAGTAGTTATGAAAAAACAAAAGTTATAAGGCGTTGTAGTTCTTTCTTAATCACAATTGGCACGCAAACTTAAAGTTTTTACTACTGTACGAATAAAACATAAATTTCCAACGAAAATATTGAGCCGATTTTGAGATATTCCTAATTTCCAAAAAAAAAACAGATTTTGTCTTTTTTTTTCAAATATTCAAAAATTAATTTTTTTTTTTAAGTTTTGAAATGCAATATTTTTTAGCTTTTCTATAAAAAATCTCATCGGCGACTGAACATACCCTAAGCGGAGCAACGGAGTTGCGTGAGCGGGTGTGAGCCCCGAAAAGGGAGTTAAAATCCTGAAAACCCGCGAAGCGGGCCACACAAGGTACTGTTACTCAAGAAAACCCAGAACATCGGCCCCCAATAAACAATAAATTATGTATTATACGAATAAATAATACTTATATAAATGAAATGAAATAAATATAAAAATGCAGTTCGGCCTTATTTCGCTTAGTCAAAGTGCAATAAAACCAACTGTTGAAAGTGAAATAAGACCAATTTGGCCTTACTTCGCTTTATAAAAGTGCAATAAGACCAACTGCTGAAAATTGGCCTAATTTCACCTTGTAAAAGTGCAATAAGGCCAATTTTTGAAATTTGGCCTTATTTCACTTGGCCTTATTTCACGGCACCGATTTTATTTCATATAAGGTTTATATACAAACTTGTAGATCTTCCATTTTATAACATGGCCTACGCCGCCGTCTGCTAAAATTCTCGGTACCATCCATTATTTTTAGGTAAGAAACTTTTATTTATCAAGTTTAAAAAAAATAGAGCATGGTGTTTTCGAAATATTGAGTTTTGAAAAAAAATTGAAAATTTTTTTTAAAAACCCAAAACAATTTTTTTGAAAATTTCAATACACAATAATATTCAAACTGCTGGGGACCTTTGACATAAAAAAGAATGATCAAAATTAGTTGTACCGTTTTTGAGAAAGCCAAAAATAAAAAAACTGGTTCAATGATGGGGGGTACCAAAAATAACTATTTTTTAGAATTTTTTTTTTAAACCATTGCTTAGTTTTAACTAAATGAAATTTTTTGATTTTTTTTTTACATCTGTGGGACACTTTATGAGAAAAAAAATATTTATTAAATTTCGAAAAAACTCGTATGGCAAGTACCGTTATTTTTGGTCTTAAAACAAAAAGAAAAAAACGTCTGGGGGAAAAATTTAAAAACTATATCTACCAAGTTTTACGAAAATTGGCCAAGCCGTTTAGGTTGTAGTGGTAGTCGAACAGGCAGACAGACAGACAAACAGGCAGACAGATAAGACACACATTTTTCGGCTTTGCTATCATCGTAATGTCAACTTTGATCAAAATCTCGAGTTCGATTTTTTTACGAATGCACAACTTGCCTTATAGTACCTACATATAAGTCGCAAGTAAAATAAAATGCACGACTGGGTCGCACGAACTTGCTCCTATGTAAAAGACTAAGAATTTCAAAAATGAATATTATTAGAGAAACTGTTAATAAGCGCGATGGATGTGTGCTCGCCTGTCAACCTCATGATGACAGGTTCGATCCCTGCCGTCGTCTATGTCGCTTTTCAATTAAAAACCTTCTAAAAATTGTCATCAATGGGTTGCTGGTTTACTCATTACATGTTGTTCAGGCATAACACTAACAACATGTAATTGAGTTAAACTAGTATGCCCAACAAGGATGAACACGAATAAAATAATGTGAATTATAAGCGACATAGAAATAAGACACGGCATTTCTCCGCTTTAGCTCAGCCGCTATCCCTGGAGATAAAAATATCTGAGACAACCACCAACAGTCTCAGAGCATCGTGCCACACATCTTTCCTATCCTTCTTTCTCTTCATTAACTTTACGCCCGCGCTGTGTTGAAACATTAAAGGGTAATCATAATCCCTTGAGCGCGGGTAGATTATAAAAAAAAAAAAAAAAAAAAAAAAAAAAAAAAAAAAAAAAAAAAAAAAACTTCTTTAGTAGTTAAAGGTGAGAATAGGATGCCATGTGATTCAAGCAAATATAGATTTATGCAAGTATTGAACCGTTTTCGAGATATTGAATTTGCAAAAAACAAAAAATTGATTTTTTTTTTTCAAAATTCAAAAAAATATTTTTCTTAAAGTTTTGAAATGCAATGTTTTTTAAACTCTTTAGAAGCTTCTCTCTACGAAATTTCAGTAAAATCCGTTGTGCTAATAATGAGAAATTTAAAATTTTAAAAAACCGTTCTTTGGTAGGTACAGTTAGTAATATATTGGTTTCAAATTTTTTTTATTAAGTTACAGATATTAAAAAATAATAGAAAGAAAAAAAATTTAAGCAAAATTCTCGGAACCGTTTTCGAGAAAAATACGATTTTCAAAAACAAGTTTTTAACATTTGTAGGAAGGGTACCGTTATTTTTAAGTAAAATGAATTTATTTTTCTCATTTATTGTATATTATTTTTCCAAACTTTTGTTTCTCAAGTTTTGACAAAATCGAGCATGGGGTTTTCGAAATATTTAGTTTTCAAACAAAATTTTTTTAAAAATCCAAAAAATTTTTATGGGAAAATTTGAATACACAATAATATTCAAACTGCTGGGAAGCTTTAGCATAAAAAAAATGATTAAAATCGGTGGTACCGTTTTTAAGAAAATCAAAAACAAAAAAATGGTCCCAAGCGGGGTACCAAAACTACTCATTTTTTTGAACATTTTTTTCAACCATTACCTAGGTTTAACTAAATTAAATTTTTTGAATTTTTTTTTAAAAAATCGTTGGGACAGTTTTTGAGAAAAAAAAATATTTATAAAATTTCGAAAAAAAAATCGAATGGCAGGTACCCTTAGTTTTGGTCTTAAAAAATCAAATCAAAAAACATCCGGGGGTAAAAAATCAAAACGCATATCTACCAAGTTTGAAGAAAATCGGCCGAGCCGTTTAGCTGTAATCAAACAGACAGAATTGCCAGACCCACTTTTTTCGTCTTCGCTATCATCGTAATGTCAACTTTGATCAAAATCTCGAGTTCGATTTTTTTTTACGAATGCACAACTTGCCTACCTACATATAAGTCGCAAGTAAAAAAAGGTAAAGAACTAGCTTGTTCTTGTTATCTAAGTTCATCCTGCAGAGTAGAAGTTCTAACAGAGCAGTACCGCCAAAAAACACAAGAAGGACATTTTCGAGAAGCTCTTTCTCGAAACAATCACGTTGATATTTGACTAAATTTCCGATCACAGGACCACATGATGGGAAGATAGCGAGATCCAAATAGAAGGGCGCCTGCCGTAGGCAAGTTTATCCAACAAATTCGTGAGACTGGGATGCTATTAGACAACACTCATGGTTCAGTTTTCGAACGGTGCGCACACACGAGAATGTGGCTGCCGTAGCCGAGAGTGTGAGATCCAATTTACGAACATAAACTCGCCATCGCGAACTAGCCTGAGGAGAATTCTGCACTAAGATCTCAGATTATTCGCTTACAAGGTCAGAATGCGCTACTGCGAAGCCAGCCGAGGCAGCCACTTGAACGACAATAATTAATGGAAAAGTTTGACTTACAAATATAGCCATAATACATGGACAAAATTCAGTTTTGCTCGTTTTATTGCATTTAAAAAAAATTTATGGGTTTTTCTTTTAAAAAATTAATTTGGTTAAGACCTCACACATAATTAGTTTTATATTTTATTCCATGTGAGTATCTAACCGCACTTGTTGCTGTTATAATGAGAGAGATTTTCAATATCGTCGACCCAGAAAAAAAGTCAAGATCAAGACTTTCAGAAGTAGAAAGCAACTTTATCCAACTCGATGTGTGTGTAGAGGGAAAGGACTATTTGGGTTTAGACTGTAGCCTACCTTGTGAGCACAATTATCAACCGGGCACGTAGAGACGAAAAAGCTTGCACATGCACATCCTGAATTGCCTAAAGCTAACATAAAATGAAATGAAATCCCAAAATGGATCGCACGTGCTTGCTGTTATATTAAGGGGTGTTGTCCATCTCTAAAAAACACCATTTACTTGAAATTAGGAAATACTTTTTATGAAGGGCAAGCTCTAATCAAAAATAACTTCGACTTTCAAAAGGATTCAGGAAGTAAATTTTGAAATATCAAGCCATTTCGTTGCTTAAGGTTTTACAGTTTAGAATCCAGAATCTTTCCCTTCAATCGCACCTCTAAAGAGGGTAGGAGTATTGAGCCCATCAATACCTACCGGACTATTATTGTTGGTGCATGTGTAACATAAGAATAAGTAATCAATGCATAAATTATAATTAAATTAAAATCCAACAAACTAATTCGCCTTAGTTCACACTATTCCAATAAATATTTGCTTAGTCCTAAATCAATACCTCACACCTCTAATTCGAAATTTTATTTAACTGTTGCTGGCAGTGGTCAACGTTTAGTCCCCAAATTCTACCCGTACAAATGTACCTGTTGCCAAACTGTCCGTGTCTGTTGACACACTTTTTCGAAAGGCAAACATTTACCCCCATTATATTTGCTCACACAAACAATAGACTCAAAGACTATAATGGCAGTGGCAGCCACAAATGCTTTAGCGCTGGAGAGGACATTATTTTTGTACCCCCTTCTGAAAGGTCTGACCTACCTAACATTATCAAATATTTGCACTTGAATCCCAGCCAAAAGCCTGAAGTTGATCTAAACACAAACTTTATCCACCGTCAGATGATGGCTTCAAGGCAGAAAGCAAAAGAAATCTCGAGAAAACAACTTGAGTTTCATAGGATATAAGTACTGTTGCAACTCTGCTGAATTGCATACAATCAGTCTGGCTGACGGCGATGGGAATGGGGATGTGGGAAAAGGTGAGGATGACGACACCAACACTTACCTCTTTACAAATTTTTGCAAAACATCAACATCACTGAGGTGTTCAACCGGAATCGAGGGTAGTTTCCCGTTCGAACTTTTAATCTGGCTCTCATAACCGCCAGCGGCACCAGTACTTCCAGTCCCACCCTCCAAGCCTCCACTCTGCTGGTATATCTCTAATGGGGTCACAGCATATGCATAAAATCGATTTGTTCGTAAAATTGAGATTCCAATCGATTTGAGGATCCGCTAGAAGATGCAACAAAAAAGAGGAAGCATTAGAGTATGAAAAGAAAATCTGGCAAAGTGTGTCATTCATACCATTGGCACTGTGGCACATTTGATGTGGGATCCTTTCGTGCTGTCCTCGTAGTCAACATCTAGTTGGGTTTCAATCAGCTTGGCCAGGAAAATCGTCTTTTGGAAGACGGATACGCTCTGCGTGTGAGCTTTCGCTGTCGTAGTGGCAGCCGGAAGCAACAACTGGGCTTTATATTTTTTGTAGAAAATCGTGTTTCTCATTGATTGAGTTACTACGACAAACAGCATATTAAGGACATCGTTTAGCAGTTGTGCGTCCGCTTCAGCAGCGGATTTGTGCTCCTCCTCCTCATCGACGTCGCTGGACAAATTCAATTCAAGCCAAATCAGCTTGTGCCTGAGAATGGCATCAATGCAAGAGGTGAAAGCGAAAATCTCGAGAGCTCCGTGTTGCTGATTCACTACGCTGAATTCTATACACTTGCAGAAAATCCGAAGGAACTTTTTGAGTGATGCCACAACTTCAGCACGCAGCAGATGTTCTTTGACAAATTTATCAATGAATTTCGATTCGATGTAAATTAAGGCTAGCTCTTCAATTTGCTTCAGATTCTCCATCAAAGCAATGACAGCTTTGGCCAGATAGAGGGGTAAGCGTGTGGTTTCGTTGGATGTGTGGAAATTGTCGATGTGCGTCACGAGGGTGACTAAGGCTACCTTTGCTAAGGGATTGACATTCATGTAATGTATGTGTGGATTAAATTGGATGCAACTATTGCGGAATGAGGACATCATTGATTTCAGGGATGTATCGATGGCCGATGTGAGGATTCGTTCAACGTTGAATTCCGGCGATGCGAAAATTTTGCCCAGTTTGTATTCGGATGATATTTCAAGGAGGATTCGAGATAGGCGTTCAGAGTCTGCAGCTGGTGATGACTTCATTATCTGAAAGAGAAGTTTTATGTTAATTGTGCGTTCGAAGAGAATGTTTATATTTTTGGATTTATTTTATATAATTAAAAAAAAAATTATTTGTATTTTCGAAAAATACCGACATTCTTTAAATTTGTTAAATTATATTATATCAATAATTTTAATGTTTGAGTGTTGTTTTGTCGTGAGTTTGATAAATTTAATTTTTAGCCTCCATATTTATAAAGGAGGTTTAAAAGCGGTTTATCTACAAGTACAGGATTAAGTCCCAAATTTCATTGACAAAACAAAATTTCTGCTGAGTGACGTTTAAAAAACACACAACAATTGACAATTCATTTAGTCAGACATAAGATATAAGAAGAGAATTCTTACTTATTGTACAGAGTCATTCAGTTTTGGTTTCGAAAGTAAAGCTAAATAAAACATACACAGGGATACATTTTTGATGAAAATTTTATTTCATTATAAAGTTTAGACTTTTCCATTAAGTATGAAAAGAATATCATTCCAATGGCCGTGCCGCCTCAGAAAGATTTGCAGCATACGATTCTTTTGAGGTAATTTTTAACCACTTTTTCAAACATTTCGGGCGGTATCTTCGCCATAACTTGAGTAATAATGGTTTTTATTGAGTCTAGAGTTCGGGGATTGTTCGCATGAACACGGTCTTTTGCGTAGCCCCACAGCAAAAACTCTAATCGTGTCAAATCGCATGGTCTTGGTGGCCAATTGACGTCGCCAAAACGTGAAATTACGCGACCAGGAAACGTCTCACGCAATAAAGTAATAATAATTTGTCGTTTAGTGGGGCTTGTTGCCCCTTTTGGTTGGAACCACATATCGTCCAAGTCATGATCTTCAATCGCCGACCAAAAAAAATCGCTCTGAATTGACTGTAACCGTCTGTCTATTGGCATCTTCGAAGAAGCACGGACCAATGACACTCTTCGAACATAAAGCACACCAAACAGTCTCTTTGTGTGGATGCTACGGCATCGGCACCTCTTTCACTCTTTGATGACTTGTGGGTTTTCTGAGCCCCTTATGCTACAATTTTGTTTATTTATATACGCACCGAGTCAGAAATGTGCCTCATCGCTGAATAAAATGTTGTTTCAACATCCAAGAAGCGTACATATCTGCGTTGTTAATGATCAGCAAGCTTCAATTGTTGCGTAATTTGAACTTTATAAGGATCGAGATCGAGATGCAAATTTAAATGCAAAATAAGCCATAGTGATTCAATTGATTGGAACTCTGGGAAATCGATAACTTCGAATCATCAAGATTTGCACTGACAGCAGTAATATTTTCAACTGAGCTCCACTTTCTTCACAATTTTACCAGTTGCTTAAGTAGTCGGCCGATTATGAGGACTATAATCATCGCGTAATGCGTGAAAAGTGGCTACGTTTGAATCACCACTTTTTACTTACGATATAGGTTCAATAGGGCAAGTTCTGCATTTGACATTACGGCGATAGAAGACGAATAAAGTGGGTCCGACAATTCCGTCTGTCTGTCTGTATGTCTGTACCTCGATCTTAAGCCACTGGAGCTATTTTCTTCAAACTCGGTACTTAGGGGTCTTCGGCGATTCCCTACAGCCAAAATGCAAAATTGTTTTTATCTCGAAAACAGCTCTAACGATAAAAAAAATTAGGTATGATATTTTGGACATGGATTACATTTGGGTCAAAAAAAATTTTGAGGCAAAATGTTATTAACGGTAGATAGAACCGTTTTTTTTTTTTTTATTTTCGACTTTCTCATTAAAGGCTCCAACGATTTTAACCAAAAATTTTCAGCAATAGGCCACTTTAGTTTAAAATAATATTGTATGTATATACAAATTCTGGAAAAAATATTTTTTGGGTTTTTTGAAAAAAAAAAATTCCACTTTTTTTTGAAAATTAATATCTGTAAAACGTGTGAACGATTATTTTTTGAAATTATTTCCTAAAATCTATACTACCAAATTCTTAAAATTTACATCCCAGATTTTGTTCCTAAAAAGTTTTAAATTTATTATACAAAAAATTACTTTAATAATAAAACGATTTTTAAACTTTGTTTGCATGAATTCATACTTTTCCGGAAATCAGACGGCAATTCCATGCAATTGAACATTTTTATCTCATTAAATCCATGTTTTACATTTATAAAATGTATTTTAAATTTCAAAGCACTTTTATATAAGAGCAAGTTCGTGCGATCTAGTCGTGTATTTTATTTAGTAAGTTTTAATAACTTTAAAGCGTTTTTAAGCGATCCATTATCATAACTGGCAAATATTATGACACTTCAAATGACAGCTGCGTTTAACAGGTGTTAAACGCCAGCGCTACCAACTTAAAACCACGAAATGAATTAGTGATGTGTACCTCATACATGAGGCAATACAAAATGTCCCATACACCAATCTGAAATGTCCCATCACCTCAAAACGAAAAAATGTATTACCTCACACCTCACCACAAAAGCAACGAAAAATATTTCTCTTTACTCTTTCATGAAAAAAAAAACACTATTCGTATCGAGCATCTCACTCATCGGCCTGATACTAAGACTGAGACTGATGCAGAATGAAGTTTTATTGTAGTTAATTGTATGAAAGGAGGAAATAGGCCTCTCTAGGACTCTCTACCCACCAGGCTGGGACTTTGTACCAGACTAGGACATTTGTCATTTAAGGATTGAGGTTCTTTTGCATCTGTTTGAGGAGACAAAATGAGAAGAGATAATGAGTGGGACTTATGAATGAATGAATGTTTCACTGACTACAATGTAACAAACAATGAAGATAGGTATGAAGCATTATCGAAAATTATACAATCAAAGGGTTAAAAAAGGAAAGAGGTTTTTTTACAGTTTGGAGTAGGAGGTTTTGTTAATTTTTGAAGGAGTAGGAATTTTCGTTTTTGATATGCAAATGCAAGTGCATTCCTTTTATTTGTATTTGTTTTGTTTTTAGTGTTAGAAAAAAGAGACTAGGGTTTAGAGATCAAGATCAAATATGAGAATTGAAAAAAAATCAATCAATCAATTGTGCTGAGTTTGCGTACGTGAAGAGTCATTAGTGTTGTATTTAGTCCAGTGTCCTGTAATCAAATTTGTTTGTAAAAAAAGTGATCAGAACAGGTCTCAACAGAAGAAACATGTTGAGTGGGAAGAAAGTAGGACAAATATTGTTTTTAAATGCAAAAATGTAATGATGTATTTTTTTAAACTCATTAGATTCAATTTATTTTGAATGTGATAAAATATTTGTTTTTTTGTTAAAAAAATATCTTTTTGTGTTTATCTTTTTATTAAATGCTTTTGTTTTCTTTTAATAACTTAAATAAAATTTAAAAACACCACTTTTTCTTTTAAACTTTTTTTTTAGATTAATTTTTTTATTATATCTTTTTATATTTACTTATTTTAAACTTTATTTCTGTTGAAAACTAAAACTTTTTTAATTTTGTTTCTAAATGTTTTATTTTAAAATAAAGTGTTTTGTATCAAGGATATTTAATTATGTAAATATATTATATTTATTGATATTTAATTTTTGTAACCTTTTTATTTAATGCAATTTTAAAAACTGTTTTTGGAAAAAATATATACTATTTAAAAAAACCCATTGTTTAATTTCGAATTTCAAAATATCCATTTAAATAGGTATGTACCATGGGACATTTGAGGTGGGACAAAGTACCACCTCATTTCAAAAAATGAGTACCTCATACAAACTCATTTCAAATTCGTGTCCTACCCATCACTAAAATGAATGAATTTTGATTAACGTCACTTTAACTCATGTTGCATAGTTCAGTAAAATCATGGTTTATATGCAGAAAAAGATTATTTTATCAATTTAGGCTTTTTACCATTTTACCATTTTATTAAAACAAGGGGTGTTTGCTTTTTGTTTTTTTTTTTTTGCAAAACCTGTAGCAGGTAAAAATTAGTTTTCTGATTTAGGACACATTTTTTTTTTAAATAACATAGCAGTTTTAAAACGTACTCGTTTGTTTGTGTACCTGTCAAAACCCTTATTTCCCATTTTCTTAAAAGTTCTCAAAAAGAGTTAGGTTTAGGGTAAAAAGGTCTATTTGGAAAATACCCAATAAAAATGATACAAAAGATTAGAAAACAAAATTAATTCATCAATTTAATTTTTAAAGACAAGCCAAAACAGTTGATTACAAACGCTGTTTGAATTGAAAGGCCTACATTAAGAAACTAAGAATGTGCAGACATTATTTCTATTTATTGCCATATATCGAAGGTTCCGAAAAACGGTAGCAGTTTCAAATACACGACCTAAAGCGGGAGGTCCACAAGTAAGACTTCGACTTATCAAAGATTACTGGAAACTGTTACAAATGAGCCATCAATGAGCATTAGACGCTTAGCTTTGCAATTCAATGTTTCCAGACATAATATTTCCGACATACTGTATGCAAAAAATCTTTATCCAAAAATTGCTTCCGGATGATTTTGAAAATAGGCTAAAGTTCTCTAACTGGTTGTTGGAGGAGAGCTTGGATTCTTGAATTCTTTGGACGGACGAATCTCGATTTACAAGAGATGGGATCACAAATTTTCACAATCTTCCTGCATGGGCGGCAGAAAATCTACACACAAGGAGACAGAAATCATTAAACACAGATTTAACGAAAATATGTCAATCTGGGCAGGCGTAATTGGAAACAAATTAATCGTTCCCTTTAAACTACCCTCGAGTTGAATTCTACAAGCTATCTTGAGTTTTTGGGCAATGATTTACCAGAGCTATTGGAGGACATTGTACTTATGTAACTAGCTTCATCATATTTCCAACAGGATGGCGCTCCAGTCCACTATGGTCAAGAGGTTAAGAATTGGTTAGATGAAGATTACGGTAGTCGTTGGATAGGAAGAAATGGACTGGTTTACTGGCCTGCAAGATCTCCTGACCTTAGAGTATTGGATTTCTTTGTATGGGGAAGAATAAAAGAACTTGTTTATTCAACCGAACTAGCAAATTTAGGTGAATAAGAAGACCGTATTTTTGAAGCAGTGAAGTGAGGCAGCAGCTATCAACAATAAATATTGGCAGCGAAATTCAAAAACGGACTCTATCATGCTTACAATTTACAAAACTAAGGAGAACAATTTGAGCACCTAATATAACTGTTTTACACATAAAAAAAATATCTAAGCCCACACAAAATTATTTTATATTTATAGCCTTTGGAGCTTATTTATTCTCTTATTTTTATTATTGTTACGTTCAATCAAAAAAAAAAAAAAATAAAATGCACGACTGGATCGCACGAACTTGCTCTTATGTAAAAGTAATTTGGAATTTAAGATACATTTTATAAATATAAAACATGGATTTAATGAGATAACAATGTTCAAATGCATAAAATTGCCGTCTGGTTTCCGGAAAAGTATGAGTTTATGCAAATTAACTTTAAAAAAACGTTTTATTATTAAATAAATTTTTTATATAAGAAATTTCTCTAAAATTTTTCAAGAAAAAAATGTGGGATGCGAATTTTAAATATTAAATAATATTGATTTTGAGAAATAATTTCAAAAAATAATCGTTCATAGGTTTTGAAGATATTGATTTAAAAAAAAAATTTTTTTTAAAAAAACCCAACAAATATTTTTTCGAATATTTTATATATAATATTATTTTAAACTTAGGGGACTCCTGCTGAAAGTTTTGGGTCAAAATCCTTAGAGCCGTTAATAAGAAAGTCGAAAATAAAAAAAAAACGGGTCTATGGAAGGTACCCCTTGTAACGAAGCGTTACAATTATTAAACAATTTAATCACATTACCGAGCAAAATGCTGCGACACCAACGACCCCTAATCATATTACCGAGCAAAACGCTACGACGCCTGCATACCGCATTATTAAATAATCATATTGCACATCCAGTGTGCACCTGGAGTCATGTGATTACCACTCAATCGGAATCACATGCAATTTTGTCATTTATTTCGTGTAATTCACACTGACTCTTAGCCGTAGATTTAATAAGTGGACGTTGGGAAAATGGCAAAATCGTCTTTTATTCTCGTTCGGTGTTGGATACCAATCTAGAGTATAGAGAATTTTAGATCGGGCCGCAAACAAAAACCTTATATAAGGCGTTTCGGTGACAGATAGGCATTGCCGCATTGGTGAAGCTAATCTAATTTTTTTTATAAAAAAGTAGGGTTTCATTAGCTAGAGTAGGGCAAGTTTTAGAATTATTAGGAGTATTAGCTAGAGTGGGAGAATAGTTATTATAAGTATTATTATTGTTATTATTAAGAGTATTATTATTTACTAAACCAACCCGTTTCTTTCCTTTGATCTCCTCTTCAAGGCAGCTCATTGGACAGGTTCTCTTTTTAGAGTTCCACCCGTTTATTTCCCTAGGTTGTGTGCTAGGGACACATTATATGAAATACCGTGTTATTTATTTAAGCTTATGAATACTGTAATATATGAAGTACCGTGTTATTTATTTTAAGAAAAGAAATATTGTTAATAAAAGTATATGAAATACCGTGTTAAAAATACGAAGCCAAATAAAGTAATTGAAAGTTTTGGAGTATTAAAAACATTATTTCATTCGGAGCTTTAGACCCTCCAAACCCAAGTTTGTTGCTTCTTTGGGAAGAACCCTGGATACCGACGAGTTTTACCTCAGCCACGAAGAAAAAGCATCACACCCTAATAACATTTTGCCCCAAAATTTTGCTTGACCAAAATGTAGCTTATGTTCATAATATCACACCTAATTTAGTGGTTAAGGCTGTAGTGAGAGGTACAGACATACAGACACACTGAAACATGTTTTTCGTGTACTAAATTTTCCTTAAAATTTTTATAAACAAAATTTGTATGCAAATTGTTAGTATTTAAAAAAATACATTTTAAAACGTAATTTAATCGTGTATCGGTTTTCAAGAAATTGAATTTTCAAAAAAAAAAATTTTATTATTTTTTTAAAAATCCAAAAACTATTTTTTCAAAAAAATTTTTAGTTTATATTTTTTCAAATGCAAAGCAGCTCCTGCATAAAAATTTTGGTTAAAATCGTTAGAGCCGTTGGTGAGAAATTCGAAAATCAAAAAAACCGTTCTATGACAGGTACCCCTAATAACATTTCCCCCCAAATTTTTTTTGACCACAATATAGTCCATGTCCATAATTTCACACCTAATTTTTTTTATCAAAATCGTTAGAGCCGTTTTCGAGATAAATAAGATTTTGCATTACGGGTGTATGGGGGGTACCGTTAGTTTTGGAGCTAAAAAAAAATTTCAATTTCTCCTCTAGGGAATCACCGAAGACTCTTAACTACCGAGATTGAAAGAAATAGGTCCAGTGGTTTAGGCTGTAGTGAGAGGTACAGACATACAGACATACAGACATACATACAGACAGACGGAATTGTCGGACCCACTTTTTTCGTCTTCGCCATCATCGTAATGTCAACTTTGAGCAAAATCTCGAGTTCGATTTTTTTCCAAATACAGAACTTGCCCTATAGTACCTATATCGCAAGTAAAAAAAGTAAAACGTTATGTTTATCTTTTTTTGGAGAAAATTGAGCCCAAAGTCGAAAATTAAGATATCTTCTTCTTCTAAAAATTAAGGCGTAAATGAAGTTCCTTTCATTAGTGCTACCAGCACAATTACCGTTAACATGGGTCGGGGTACACCTATGTAAGACTTTTCTTAAATTTCCGATATATGATATAAAAATTGGAGATATGTCCTTACTGTAAACGATTTTTTTCTTAGAATATACCCAAGAATCATACCCTAAAATATTATGCACGAATAAAAGGAAACACCCATTAAGAAGGGGTATACAAAGTTCTTGCATTACCGAAGGAAAAATAAATATATAGCAGCGTTTTGGGCGACGTCAAATATTTGGTCATTCTACACAAGGCTGTCTGCGATGCACATCGCGAGAACTGAAAGATGTTCGGTTTCGTCAACGCAGCGTCGCTTATGGATAGAGACATGGAGGATGATGGAGCTTCAACAAATGAAACCATCATTGATTTTTTGAAGTATTAAACTATACACCGTTTATGATTTCCCATTTTACAATGCTATGGAGACCAGAATTAAATGTTTTTATTATACGCTGCAGTTCTAAATCTACATTCGAAAGACAAAGTGGTTAATCTGGAAATTAATAACAGAACCTGATAGTACTGTCCTCAGCAAAACAATTTAATGGATTAAAGAGATTCGGAGACAGAATGCAGCCCTGAGGCACATCAGCATTTATTTATTTTTATTTTATGAATAAAGTTTATTTCTTATCCAACGAATAAGGGATTAATCAATACCAAATGCACGTATTTTCGATAAGAGAGTTTGATGGCAAACTCTATTGAATGATTTTTAAATTAATATATTTATGAATTAAAATCCATATCGCTTTTATTTAATAAAACAATATTCAGAAAAATGCTCTTACCTTTATCAAATTCGCCCATTTAAGCATTGGGTTTTGAATGCTTTCGAAGGGCAATTCATGGAAAATAATTGGCGCAAAATTTTAATTGAATTAGTACGATGCTAAAGCTGTTTCGTATGATACAAGGTTAAAACAACGAATTTGCAAATTTTAATCGAATATAGCATCATACATACTTTCTCTACCTTTTTATTAAAGTTAAAATCATTAAATACCTATTTTATCTTTTTAGTTTCGTGCTATCTTCATATTACTTTTTCACATTTGCATACACCAAAACAGGTCTGTTTTCTTAGTTTTTTCCATAAACCGTCATTACTTAGGTGTTCGGAAGATATTTATTAAAAAAATAGCTTTAGCGCGATACTAGTTAGAAAATGTTTGAAATTAAGAAAGAGTTAGTAAACTACTATAAAGTTAGCAAATTGCTAAATAGTATCGTACTAACACGTTTACTAAGCAGTTTAAAAGCCAAAATATGTTGTATACCCTTCACAAATTTTTTGTTTTTTCTTAACTGACCATGTTTTGAGTTAGAATGATGTTATTTAAGTTCAGCAGAGGTGGCTATTACAGTAAAATCCGCTTAAGAGAAACCCGCTTAAGAGAAAAACCCGCTTACCTGCAACACTTTTTTCATCCCCAAGTATTTTCCGACCAATTTCCCGTAAAAAACTCCGCTTAAGTGGAACTCGCTTAAGTGAAAAACCCGGATAACTGAAACATATTTTCAGTTAATTTTTAATATTTTTCATTAAAAAAAACTCTCTTAAGTGAAAAAAAATAAAATGCACGACTGGGTCGCATGAACTTGCTCTTATGTAATAGACTAAGAATTTTAAAAATTATTGTTATTAGAGAAAAACTGTTCATAAGCATACAAATTAATTTTTTAAACGACTAAAACAACTTCTTTAGTAGTTGGAGCTAAAAATAGAATGCCATGTGATTCAAGCAAATATAGGTTCATGCAAGAACAAAAATTATAAGTCTTTGTAGTGGTTTCTTAAAAAATAAGCTTTTATACACAAAATTTTTAAAACATTTTTAAGAAAAAATATTGGTACGCCAATTTAAAGTTTTTATTATTGTTTGAATAAAAATTAAATTTACAAAAAAATATTGAGCCGTTTTCGAGATATTGAATTTTCAAAAAAAAAAAAACGATTTTTTTTCAAAATTCAAAAAAATATTTATCTTAAAGTTTTGAAATCTAATGTTTTTTAAACTATTTAGAAGCTTCTCTCTAGAAAATTTCATTAAAATCCGTTATGCCGATAATGAGAGATTCAAAATTTAAACAAATCGCTCTATGGTAGGTACAGTCAGTAATATCTTGTTTTCGAATTTTTTTTTATTAAATTATAGATCTAAAAATTAATTGAAAGAAAAAAAATTGAAGTAAAATTCTCGGAACCGTTTTCGAGAAAAATACGATTTTCGAAAACCATTTTTTAACATTAGGTAAAACAAATTTTTATTTCTTAAATCTTATAATTTATATTAAAAATCTTTTATTTATCAAGTTTTGAAAAAATCGAGCATGGGGTTTTCGAAATATTAAGTTTTCAAAAAAAAATATTGAAATTTTTTTTAAAAATCCAAAAAAAAATTGTTTTGAAAATTTGAATCCACAATAATATTGAAACTGCTGGGGAGCCTTAACATAAAAAAATGATCAAAATCGGTGGTACCGTTTTAGAGAAAATCAAAAACAAAAAAAAAATGGTTCCAAGGGGCGTACTAAAAATAACCATTTTTTGGAAAAATTTTTTTAAACATTACTTAGGTTTAACTAAAAGAAATTTTATGATTTTTTTTTGAAATCTGTGGGACAGTTTTTGAGAAGAAAAAATATTTATAAAATTTCGAAAAAAAATCGTATGGCAGGTACCGTTATTTTTGGTCTTAAAAAAATCAAATCAAAAAACATCCGGGGGAAAAAAATTAAAACCCATATCTACCAAGTTTAAAGAAAATCGGCCGAGCCGTTTAGCTGCAATCGAACGGACAGGCAGACAGAATTGCGAGACCCACTTTTTTAGTCTTCGCTATCATCGTATTGTCAACTTTGATCGAAATCTCGAGTTCGATTTTTTTTGCGAATGCATAACTTGCCTTATTGTACCTATAAGTCGCAAGTAAAAATTGAATCGAACAGAACAAAAATTTGCTAGTTTTCGTTTTTCAATAAATTATTTTTGTGTTATTTAATCGTTGTTTTATTTAACTTCTTTCAAGGCAAGTCCAAAAGATAAAAACAATATTGTTTCTAGCATTAAATCTCCGCTTAATGGAATTTTTAAATCCGCTTAAGTGAAATTTTTTTTCACTTATCCGAACTCCGCTTAAGTGAAATTATTTTTCACTTAAAGCCTAGTACTCATCTAGTGTGAAATGAAAAATAAATACGTTCCAAATTACACGCGAAAAATAAAAATGAAAATAGAATAAACTTTTCCACGTGAATTTTTGATACTCACTTTGAATGAAAAAAAAAATGACAATTATTTTTAAACTGATTCGTTCTTTCTGTTTATAAATTTTCAATTTTTTGTTTTGAAACAAAATATTGAAATCCACTGATAAATGTCACAGTTTTCCACGTTGCCTTAAACTTTTTCCTGATGGTTGTACATTGAGAAATGAAAATCATAGCGTGGAAAAAGTTATGGAACATATTTGTTTTTCCAATCCACATTTTAGTACTCACCTCTCGTTGCGGATTTCATGCCAGTGAACCAGCAGTCACTTTTATATGAAATTTTCATTTTCACTTGAACTGAGTACTAGGCTTAAGCGGGGTTCGCTTAAGTGAAAAACCCTCTTAAGTGAAAGAAAGACTGTGACATTTTGCCGTTTTTCTTAAGCGGGTTTTACTGTATAAATGTAATGTTTAAAAAAAAATCACGAGATAGCAGAATGTTTAACATAAGAAAATTGACATACTAATTTTTTCTTTGCGTTAAAAACACTCTAACACTTTAACAAAACCTACCAATACATATGTATGTCTGTTTAAAATAAAAAAAAAAAACACGACTCAAAAATCTACAATTAAAGTTAGTAAAACTTGGTTGTGTTAAAATCTTGGAAATTAAATACTTTTTTCATTTTTTATCAAAGCAAACAAAATACATTAAATGAAAAAGTATTGAATATTTTGTAAGAGTGCTTTAAGCTTTATGGGAGTTTGTTTTATTTTAGTTTAAATTCAAATAAAGTCCTAATTTAAAAAAACAAAATGAGGCGACTAATTAATTGCAGTCATGATATTACAATCCATTTTTGATAAGTATGGTTATATTTTTTTTTTTTTTTTTTTAGTTCATAATTTGCATGTTTAAAAACATACAAGAATTCAGTAATTAGATTCATAAGTAGATACTTTCAAATTCAACTTAACCAACAAAAAAAAAAAATATGCGTCCAATTATTGCGATATTATCGAAACAAATATTTTAATATGGCATAATTTGCGTAAAAAATTGTCTTACTTGAGTGAAGAGCCACTTTTCATCGATGATCCTTTGTTCATATCTCCGACTAATTGCCTCATCGGTCTCCGCATTCAATTCATCTTGAAATCTATTTTTTTGTTTTGAAGAAAAAAATAAAATAAAATAAAAAATTAATTTGTAAATAAAACTCTTATTTGCATAGATTGGCAGACAGGGTGTTATTGAGTAAACTGAAAAACTGAAGGAATTTATTTTTTGAAAATATCGTTCCACGCATAGGGGTCAATATTGTTCAGAATTTATTAGTGCCAAGAGTTTTACAGTATGAGTTATTTTTATTATTTTTTTGTATTGGTAAGAAAATACGTATTTCTGTATGCCATGTTATGCTTTCGTAAAATAAAATAAAATGCACGACTGGGCCGTACGAACTTGCTCTTATGTAATATACTAAGAATTTTAAAAATTAACAAAACTATTTATGAGCATAAGACAAATTTTTTTTAAATATTCTAGCTAGAAGCCCAAACTGCCTCCCGTTACCCTTCCAGGCACTCACAAATGCATACATCCAGCCAATCGTTTTCGTGATCTTCGTTCACGGGATATCCGCTTTCTGTAAACCTTTTTTATTTCACAGAAAACCACCGTTGTTGAATCTCAAGAAAACTTTGCTCTCACACTCACATTCACGGATTCAACAAGTTCTTTGGTGTATCTTCAAAACTTGCAATATTTCCGAATGAAACTAACCCTCGGCGTGAAAATTATTAACACACCCTATTTAGTGGAACGAATTTTTCTCAAATTTAATAAATATGCAATACGAAAAAAAAAACGAGTTGAAATTAAAAACACCCTGTAAACAATTACTTACATAATCTTCCCCAACATCGACTGGCCAGACATACTCGTACAGAAGCTATTACGAATGGCCAATTTATCATCGTGCTCCGCGATTATTCTTCGACTTGCTCGCACAATTAAATTCTCAAGAGACTTATTACCATAGCCATTCACCAAATCAAAGAGTTTTGTCAGTAGCTCCACAGTGGTGGTGGTGGCATCAATTCCCTGCCTCAGAAAGAACTCCTGTTGTTCAATGAACTCAACCACCACTCGCCGAATACAATTCTGTGGATGAAATAACGCAGAAATTCTTTTTAAACTCCCGACTCTTAGTTTTAATAAACTGTTGTTGTTTATTTTTTTTTTATAGGTATTTTGATTTTGTATATTAGTAAGCCATCTTTGAAAATACCCCACGGAAAAATCAGTCAATTTATTACACAAAAATAAAAAAAGAAAAAAAAATATTCTATTCACTTACCTTTTGAAGGACATTGCAGTTCTCGATTAGGGCTCTCAGGAATAATGAGGAAAATTGTTCGTTGCCATCGCACAAAATTCGAATGAAAGGCAGATTATCGTTAATTAAAATATTTAAAAAACTACTTGAGAAAAGTTGCTGCACTTCGGTGTAGTTCCAGTTAGTTGGCAGGTCCTCTTCCTAGACGAATATATAGGTAAATGAAAAATTTGTTTTAAATATCTCCCATTCTTCGGAGTTCTTCATGAGGTAAATAGGTCTCAAATGACCATCATCGTTAGGATGTTTTTGGCTTTCTATGGAAAATTGACATAAGCTTTTGTGAATTAAAATGAAAAACTTTGCAGATTCGTACTTGGAATTCGTGAATTAATTACATCGACAACAGTGTGTTATACAAGAATGACAACAGATTCATATTTACTGCTTACCTTTATACATATGGGGCATTTCACGTGAAGCGGACAACGAAAAAAGTGATGGGTGTTGAAATTCATTCATCTTTGTGTTATTTATACTTCATTTGAATCTAAAAATACATTTAGAAGGATTTTGAATTTTGAGGTCTGGTACTCCAGTTATGGGCTTGTAAACTTTCGACAAGCAATGAGTTATGGTTTTTAAGAAAAATGTTGATAAATTAAAAGAAGCAATATAAAAATAATTTTAATAGTTTAATATATGGTAAAACAGATGTTCTTTTTATTTATGAAATCTAAACCGGACATGAAATTTTTTCTTATACATATATAAAACCGGAAGTTAACATTTCAAATAAAATTTTGGTAAACTTGGCCCATTTTCATATTTTCTTTTTATGTCTCAAAATAAAGCCCACATATTAGAGAAAATACATGCCAAGTTTCAGAGTGGGATACCCATACGTTTAGAAGATACATAATTTTTAGTGCGTGGACCTCGTGCAAAAAACAGATTTATTATACCTATAGAAAACCGGATGTTGGTGATTCAATTTTAATTTTAAGTAGCTTAGCCCATTTTGATATTTTTTTTCTTTTCTCTTATTGTTCTTTATATAATAAAGATTCCAAATACCAAGTTTGAAGATGGGATCTCCATTCATTTAGAAGTTACATATTTTTTAGTGCTAAGGTGGCAACTTCGTGTCATGCGATAAGCCCCTCTTGGTCTAGCTTTCTCGCCTTCTCATAGTATGAAGAGACGCCATCTGTTAGGAGTGTAACTTAAATGCTAGAAAAAGAAAGATATAATATGCGCCCACGTTACAATAATTTGTATTGTATGTTTTTTTTGATTTAAGTTCTTGCTTTAAATGAATACAACGTTTAGTTAGTTCGCACTTGAATTTAAGTTTAATAATAAATAACACAGACCCACAAAAAAAAAACTTCTCTGACTTTGGGATGTGAACATGTGTCTCATAGGTTTTTCGGGTCGCTGATTTCAAATCCGGGGTCCGTTTGACTCAATCAGGGGGTCGATTCTCGTTCTGTGAAGCTGTGAAGTGAAAAATGTTATCACGCGTTCACACTGAATGCGATTCTCGATGTGTGAAAAAGTGATGACAAATGTCAAAATTTTTTCATATGATGATTTTTTTATCACAGTCAAATCATTCTGTGAAGAACTGTGAAAAGCGATGGAAGCAAAAAATAAACGAGGAGCGAAAGCCTCAGAGACCCAAAAAATATTTTTAGTGGAGTTTTTGGAAGAAAGACCGGATTTGGCAAATGACAAGTAAGTAATAATATATTTTTATATAATTTATGTACATATTTATATAAATTTATATTTACATATATATTTTTCTTGTTTTATTGTAAAAAAAGATTACTGAAACGACAAATACAAATAATTTACAGATTCACAACAGCCGACGGTGCCCATTTCCGTGATAATGAATGGAAGGTTCTTAGTGAAAAATTGAATGGCTTAGGAGGTGCATTGAAGGATGGGTTCAAGTGGAGAAAATATTGGAAAGATTTGACGTGAGTTAAAAAATAATTTTTAAGTTATTATATCTAAGCAATTTTTTTTAACAGAATAAGTGTGCGGAGCCGAGATAGTGCTATAAAAGAGCAGCGTCGTAAAAGCGGCATAAATGGTGTCATTCCAAAACGAGAGCTCTCCGAAATTGAACGAAGAATAATTGGAATTATAACAACAGAAGCCGTGGAGGGTGTTTCAAGCTTCGTCAGTGAAATAGGCTTTGAACCCATAATAGTGGCACAACCGGTAGACGAATGTCCCTTGAACGTTGAACCAGCAACAGGATCTCACCAAGCTGCACCCCAAGGACATTCTGAGCCAATCGAAGAGGCTGTACCTTCTACATCAAGAAGGCAACAAAAAAGAAAAAAAACTTTGTCTAGCACAACAGACGACTGCTTCAAATTCTTTAAAGAAATAGAATTAAAGAAATTGAAGTTGGAGGAGAGAAAGGTCGAGTTGATGGAAGAAAGCAACCGAACACAATTGGAGATAAAAATCAAGTTGGATCAACTCCTACAAGAATTACAAAAATAAAAAAATTATTTAAACCAAACTATTTTCTGCATTATTTATTTTTTTTTTTAATTTTATAATCTCTTCTTTATTTTTTCAACGAGCAAATGCTTGGCCAACAATTCTGCTTCGAGTACGTCTTCCCTCTGGTAAAACTTGTGTTGAGATGGAGTTTTCATCATCGTCGACATTTAAATCACCTTCATCATTTTCCATTTCTACATCCTGCAAAAATGGAATTCGGGCTTTAATCAATGCATTGTGGAGCACAATGCAAGCGTTGATTATGATTCCTGCTTTAGCTGGGCAATAAAATAATACCCTTTCTTTAGACAGACAGCGAAATCGGCTTTTAAGTACACCAATACATCGCTCCACAAGTGCTCTTGTCTGCTTATGAGTTGCGTTGTATCTGTCCTCCGCCTCGGAGGTAGCCGTAAGAATAGGAGTCATAAGCCACGGCTGCAATGGGTAGCCACTGTCTCCTAATAGCCAAAAGTTTCTTTCTCCTCCATTATATAGATCTTCAAGCGTTGATTTAACTCTTGAGCGTCGCCAAACGTATGCATCGTGGGCTGTTCCTCCATATTGTACGTTAGCACTAAAAATAACAAAATCCGCTCCACATACGATTTGAACATTCATCGAATGCCCGCCTTTCCTGCAGTAGAAAACGTGTTCAATTTCTCTTCTAGGAGCTGAGACTTTTATGTGCGTCCCATCAACTAATCCCACCACACCGGGGAAACCATATTTTTCGTAAAATTTCGCCTTTATACCAGGAAATTCATCTCTACTAGGAAACTTCACATATCTGTGGGCTATTCTGTTCAATGCCATGGAAATTTCGCAACACAGCGACTTACTGAAGTCTGGGACAATGAAGACAAGGAATCTTGACCAACAGCACGTTGAAAACTACCAGTGGCGAAAAACCTCAAAGCACTCAACACTTTCACATGGCTTGGAAGCCCATTCATTCGTTGATTTAAATTCAGGAATGGTTTTAGTTCCTCTATTAAGTCCATGCATAGTTGTTTTGGGAATCTGTAAAGCTGAATGAAGTGCTCCTCAGTTGTAACTTCGAATGGATTCTGCCTATCTCGAAGGGTACGCCGCAGTATTTTCAATTTGTTCCTAGAAAAGAATGATTATAATTTTTCTTCCAAACCAAGCAACAATTAAATAAAAGTAAATACCTTTCTTCAGTACGGCCTCTATTATTAACAATTATTTGAATTAATATTCCGGACATTTTTCGCAAAAAAGAAAACAGAAATAAAATATATTTGCTTTTACACAAAGAAGCAAACACAATACTGACAGAAAACTGACATTATTTATCATTTAGTACTTTTTAGTACACTGTTTGACAGATGTTTTTCATAATGAGTTCAAGAATCGCCTTAGGCCCGTTCATGAAGTGATAAAATGAAAAATCTCTATGATAACTGAAATGATAATTTTTTTATCACTTCACAGTTTCACAGATAGAGAATTGACCCCCAGGTCAGGTTTAAGGCCATTTGAAGGTCAAATCGCTAAATATTCGTTTACAAATCTGAAAACCTATATAAATATGTTTTTGGCATCGCTGAATTCGAATTTAGGCTTTTTTTGACCCCAACATGTAAAGGTCAAGGTCAAACCTCTGCAATCTAACGATATGATATTTTTGACCCCAGATTCTGAAAGAGCGTAAAATTTTACATCTAAATTCATCTTGATCTGTTGGTTGGAATGACCTCTGGAAGATATTCCAAGGTCAAATACTCCTTTTGGATCTCTCGGCTGATGTATCGACAGTAAATAGGGATTTGGGCTCTAGAACCAGTTGATTCTTATGTTTTTGGAGTCACTGAATCCGAATAATACCATTTTGCAGACTCTAGGTCATTTGAAGGTATCCATATAACTTCAGAATAGCCAATTCACAGCCAATACATAGGCCAAAATCTAAAAAACGAGTCTTATTTTGGATGACCGCTACATGATAGAGGTCGGTAAAAAAAAAAGTCAACACATATTTGCACGTAAAATTTTACGTTCTTTCACAATCTGGGGTCAAAAATATCATATCGTTAGATTGCAGAGGTTTGACCTTCGTTTGACCTTGACCTTTACATGTTGGGGTCAAAAAAAGCCTAAATTCGAATTCAGCGATGCCAAAAACATATACTCGCATATATATAGGTTTTCAGATTTGTAAACGAATATTTAGCGATTTGACCTTCAAATGCCCTTAAACCTGACCTGATTGAGTCAAATGGACCCCAGATTTGAAATCAGCGACCCGAAAAACCTATAAGACACATGTTCACATCCCAGAGTCAGAGAAGTTTTTTTTTTGTGGGTCTGTGTTATTTATTATTAAACTTAAATTCAAGTGCGAACTAACTAAACGTTGTATTCATTTAAAGCAAGAACTTAAATCAAAAAAAACATACAATACAAATTATTGTAACGTGGGCGCATATTATATCTTTCTTTTTCTAGCATTTAAGTTACACTCCTAACAGATGGCGTCTCTTCATACTATGAGAAGGCGAGAAAGCTAGACCAAGAGGGGCTTATCGCATGACACGAAGTTGCCACCTTAGCACTAAAAAATATGTAACTTCTAAATGAATGGAGATCCCATCTTCAAACTTGGTATTTGGAATCTTTATTATATAAAGAACAATAAGAGAAAAGAAAAAAAATATCAAAATGGGCTAAGCTACTTAAAATTAAAATTGAATCACCAACATCCGGTTTTCTATAGGTATAATAAATCTGTTTTTTGCACGAGGTCCACGCACTAAAAATTATGTATCTTCTAAACGTATGGGTATCCCACTCTGAAACTTGGCACGTATTTTCTCTAATATGTGAGCTTTATTTTGAGATATAAAAAAAAATATAAAAATGGGCCAAGTTTACCAAAATTTTATTTGAAATTGTAACTTCCGGTTTTATATATAAGAAAAAATTGCATTTCCGGTTTAGATTTCATAAATAAAAAGAACATCTGTTTTACCATATATTCAACTATTAAAATTATTTTTATATTGCTTCTTTTAATTTATCAACATTTTTCTTAAAAACCATAACTCATTGCTTGTCGAAAGTTTACAAGCCCATAACTGGAGTACCAAACCTCAAAATTCAAAATCCTTCTAAATGTATTTTTAGATTCAAATGAAGTATAAATAACACAAAGATGAATGAATTTCAACACCCATCACTTTTTTCGTTGTCCGCTTCACGTGAAATGCCCCATATGTGATAATGTCCTAAAATTTGACAAATATAATAATAAACTATCATTAACCTAGATCTCCAGTTGTTAATAACTTTTAACTTTTAAATTAGGCTAGTTGGTGATGTAAGAAATTTGATTTTATCAATCAATATACTCTTATATACGAGGAATTTACCGGAGTAGGTTAGTAGGGACGTATTACAGGAAAATATCTGTCAGTTTTCCTCCTCTTCAAAAAGAAATGGGTAACTTGAAATTTGTTTCCGCCATCAACGTATCGTTATTTTTTTTTGTTGGTGAATTTGAATACGGAAGGGAAGAATGACGCGCGAAGTTGATAGTGAGTTTCGCAGTTTCGAGTGTTTTCTTTTTCTAAAATTGTTTTTAAAAAAAAGGATTAAACATAAATTGGCTCTAAACGCATTCATTGAATTCCCCGAAACTGTAACCGAGCCGGTGGCCGCCGAATTCAAAGAGAGCAAGACTTACGAAAAAGCAAGGCTGAATGCAGTGTGTATGAGTGAGGGAAAAGCAAGGTTCATGCAACGCGAGTGTATATTTGTTATTCAATTTTTGTGGAGAAATTTTAAAGTTATAGTGAAAAGGGGATTTTAAAAAAAGATAAGAGAAACTTCGGTTGGATTCTTTCTAAAATATTCCCGAATGAAAAACGAACGGGACAAGTGATCCAATTATTTTGACATATTGTCTTTGTTTGGGACCAAGTTATAGCGGTCAATTTTAAACTTCTTTTTTTTTCCTTTAAATAATTTTCAAACCATTAATTATAATTACTTAAAGTTAGACAAAATGTTGGGTTTAAACCTATATCTAATACATAATTATATTTAAAATAAAAATGTAAACTAAATTTTTTTATAAGGAGATCGTTTTTCTATTTTCAATTCCGCTATTTGTCTTTTGTCTTCTTCTTCGTTTTAGCGTTTCCTATTTTATTTTCTTTAAGTCGGAAAAGGAAATATTTTAATTATCAACCGATTAATACAAACAAATGTTATCTCATTTCGATCCTAATAGTATCATAGATCGCTGATGGTTTTAACATCTAACCCTTACGTGCTGAATGTTGCCTATTTCTAGGATCATCTTCCATATTGTTGAACTTTACGTTCTTGTAGTCGCATTCGGGTTGGGTACGATATCCCACTTTTTATAATTCCATTTTTTAAAATCCCTTTTTTATAATCCCGGTTTTTATAATCATGTTTCTTATAATCACGCTTTTTTAAGATCCCGCTTTTTATAAACCCGCTTTTTAAAACCCCGTTCTTTATAATCGCGTTTCTTATTACGACGTATAAACAGTGAGGTATGCAGCCCCCCTGCTTGGCTACACTATAGGGTTTGGGTTAGGTACGAGGTTTGGTGTATGCAAAGTTTCTTTAGCATTTAAAGAATCCGGAAAATAACCAACATAAAATCAGTAAGTTTTAGCTACGTTTTCTAAAAAATGGGATATATCGGTGTAAGACGGGATTTTAAAAAGGGATTATAATAGAACGGGATTTTGAATAAACGGGATTTTAAAAAGCGGTATTTAAAAAAAACGGTATTATAGAGGACGGTAGTTTAAAACTTTTTTTGCGGGATTTTTGAAAAACGGGATTATAAAAAGCGGGTTTCCGTTATGCTCCCGTCGCATTCATAGTGGTCGGGCGTACGCATACTAGGTAGAAAAAAAGTTCAACAAGTTTGTTGTCAAGAGTGGCAATGTAAATTATACTACAGTGTTCAACAACACAAGTGGTCTTCCAACATAAGCAGAACAGATAATTACTTTCTTAAGCTGATTCGGCGCTGAACGGATTCGGTTCAAAAGGACTGTGTGCGATCGGGACCAAAGATATAGAAGGAAGCAGGAGAAATAATTTTGGTGACTCAATTCCGACTCCGACAACTAGGTAACTAAAGTCAATTTAGTTTCACGTCTTGGCGGACAAAAATTGGCACAAGCAAAAATTAGCTCATGTTCAAAGTATAATCGAGTATCAGTATTTACGAATGGGACTACAAGAAATATAGTAGGTGATAAAACACGGATTCGGCAGAATGAAGACTTATTTAACATGCTTGCAGCCTCACCCCACGCTTTTATTTCTTCGCTAAGCCATGATAGACACGAAAAATAATTGAAACCTAGATACTCTCTAGAAATGATTAAATTTACATACATTTTCTAAAGCTGAAAGCTATTTACTTTTGACAATATTGCTAGAGGAAGAAATTCGTATTTCAGCTAAATATTCTGAAACACCCTGTTAATATTTTTCTTAAAATTTACGATATCTTTAAAGAATTAAAGAGCTATAATTTTTGCAACCAAAAAAGACGATGTGAGCCACTGTGCACCGTGCTATAGTGGGGCCAAGCTGATCAACATGGGGCTTAGGTACGGAGATAAAAATTGACTTGTTTGAATGTTAATTCAAAAATTGTGAAACAATTTTTTTTAATTTTTAACAATAATATGTCAAATATCTGACCTTATAGAATTGAATTCAGCTCGCTAAAAACCTTCGAACAAGTAATTTTTTGTTTTTGTGACAAATGTCTTAAAAGATTTTCAAAACATTTAAAATTATATGGTATTTGTTGTGATTTTATTTAGCAAAATCAAAATAAAAACTGTTTTTCGAGATTTTCGAAGATATGCATATCTAAAGATTTGTTAATTATGTTCATCCAAAGCTCGAGTAGAATTCTTATATCTGGGCAGGTGCTCCGATAACCCACTTGAGACTCTTAAAAAATAGGATAAGAGTATAACAGAAACATTTGAATACCGTTATGTTTATAACGTAGTGAAAAAGCCAGCTGCATTCCTCTCCTTAAACAATTTAACCGTATTACTCACGCTTAAGGGAATGCCCATCGGTTAACCATTGAGCCGAAATTCGGACGTACAGTTAAATTCAGGGATTCATTTTTTAGCCGAACTACACGAATGTGGAATACTTCAACCGACCCTATTTTTTCCTCCCATTATAATATTCAGACATTCAAAAGAACAGTGCATCGGTATCTCCTTTTAAATCCTCTCCTTCTTTCCTAAAACGATCGCACTGTACTCTAACATTTTAAGGATGGTCATAATCCCTTAAGTGCGCAAAAATTATAAAAAAACGTATTGCAAACCAAAAACTCTTACAAACATTGGTTGCGGATAATAACTCTATCCGAAGAATTCTTTAAGTATAGATCGATATTCAGTAAATTGGATAAAAATCTTTCGAGAACCAAGGCCTCACCAAGATAAGCTCTTGAAAAATTAACTAGGAATTGTGAAAACCGGTTGGCTTACTTTCAAATATATCACCATCTAGAGAATTTGATAGGTATCAACAGATAGCAAATCAGTTAGATCGCTATTTGAAAATCTGCTAAAATTTGTCCGAAATAAAATACTGATCGATTGACTAACTTGTACTAATTGCTTGAAAATAAAAGAATAACAATATAGAGTTGCCCCACTGTGCACCGACCCATATGATTCACCATACAGTAACTCTACGAGGGTGCAATTGTATTTCTATCAATCAAGAGTAAACCAATGGAAGCTATTCTGTTTATTAAGAAAGTCAACTCTATCGCTCATACTGATTTTTTTACCAAAAATGGAGGTCATGGAACACTCCAATCTTGCGGAGCAACGTTGATCGTCATTTCTATGCTCAATAATAAATTGCTATCGATCACTGTCAAACGCCATTTGATAAAGCTCATTCACACAAAAATGTAAACCAAATAAAATCAACCCGGTACATAAAACGCACCCTGTATAAGCAACCATCATTTTTTAGTCTAAATCTATCAAGGTCGCTTTTTTCACTTTTGAAGAATGATCTTTGATCTGAAAAAGTACACATATTCGATATCTTCTTTAAAATCAAAACAAAGCACTTAATGTCATTAGGAATTTTTTCTTTAAACTAAATTTTCCCTAAATTTTAAGTTTCCTACAGATTCTTAAAGTCACCTAGTTCTGCCATTTTTCTTAAAGATTATTTTGCCGAAAATTCCCAACACAACGTCAATATCCTTGTTTAACATACTCCACATACTTGGTCCTATTCCATTTGCCTAAGCCCAACCATACTTATAACGAATATTTATTTGAATGTGAGGACAATTTTGTCTCTTATACGAATTTGACAGTCAGAGGGTTTATAATATTACGTATGAACTTACCATTCTCGAACAAATTTCCTTTAGAAGTGTTCTTTGCACGTTCCACTTAATTCCGCCCTCTTGAAGCTGTTGCAGCACTGACTTTCTATCCGATTGCAATTTGATGGCAACCAAAAGTTTCAACATCTCCAATTGCAGACCTTCGTCCGTGCTTAGTCCTGCCAAATTGTATCTTTCCCAGAAATTATACTCACCCAATAGTAAACGACGCACGGCCGGCTGAAGGGAGTCCTTCTTCTCCGTAATGACATAGAGTGCTCTAACGAATCTTACCACAAGCCCGCAATATTTTCTATTCGGCGGTGTACGACATTTTGCCAAAGTTGCCAGGCATCCATCAAGCTTCTCGCATAAAACTTTTGCAAAATAGTTAATTTCATTGATGGTTATGGAAGTGGTGTTGGTGGTGGTGCCAGCAGTAGCAGCTTTGCTTGTACTGGGCAAGCTTGAAGCATATCGACCACCGTAATCAACATCATCCACTCCTGATGAGGACGAGGACATCGATTGAAGATGAGGGTAACCACTGAGCTCGAATGATGTCATCCCAGCTACGACTGCCCCTCCCGCAGCTGCAACTTTGCCACTTCCACTCATGCCGCCTCTGTCCAAGTGATTTTTCAAATAAAGTTTTATGTGATTTACTAAATAAATTTCCTCGGTTTTAAGGATCACATTCTCCAGGATAATAGTGGCACACGATAAATCGCTGAAGCTCTCCACATTCTGTATGTGTGGGATATAAAAGAAGAAAAAAACATTATATAAAAAGTCAAGACAAAATAAAGGATGCAGGCAAAGGGAGGAAAAATGAAGCGACTTTCAAAGTTAATTGGTAATTAGTAAGTGGTACAGAGCAGAGCTTTGTAGAAAAATTATAACCAGAGGGATACAAATGTTGTTTGGATTTTATCTTTTCGCTCTTAAGATGGACCACCCGTACAGCGCCATCGGTGGCTGGCCAGACTGCAAGTCTCGGCCACAGTCTCCATATAGCTAAGCTCTTTCAACTTTATTATCGAGTTGATTATATTTTTTTTTGGGTTTGTTGTGATTCTGCATTAAAGCGATTTCATTTTCTTTTGAAGACCAAAAACCAACGAATGAACAAAAATAACACTCATACGCCACAGTGAACGCTGGGGTTTTACCCTCAAACGCAAGATACTCGAAACAGATTTTTATATGCTGGACATTTGCACAAATAACTTTAAAGCTTGTTTAGATTTGAGGAAAATGAAAGGAGGTTATTAAGATAACATGGATGGACGATAAGAGAAAAAAATCTGACTGGGAGATTAACAATTAAGTAGGAAACTCGAGAGAAAGTGAAAACAGTTTTATAAAAGATGAACTTTACTGTACTATTTTGATTGTATCATCGATGGTCCGATTAAATTACTCGTATATCAAGGATATTTAGGATTTTGGGGGGCATGATAAATTAGGGTTTGATATTTGATTTTGGACTTTTGAGAGTGCAGAGCAAAGCTCAAGCTCGAATTGGATTTTATTTAAAACTAAAGAAATACTGTAGGCACCGAATATTAAGTGCACCCCTTGACATGAAATGTGAATATGACCTAAAGGCGTTTTTGACTATTTCTTTCATTAGTCAAATTTAAAGCTTTATAACGTTATTGATTCAATTCAAGACGGAAACAGTTATTTAAGGGCTAATTTTTTAATAAATAGATAGATAGATAGATAGATAGATAAATTCTTTATTATATCAAAAAATGTTTAACAATATTTCTTTACTTAAGAATAAGAACATGGCTTTCCTGCCGTCTGCCTGATATGACATTTCATTTTAGGGATAAATAAAAAAACAATAATAAATTAAAAGTAACTAATAATATACCAATATAAATATCAATGATTAAAATTATTATAAGTTAAAAATTTTCAAAAATTTAAAAGGAAACAAAGAAGATACATTTCTACTTAATGATTATAATTTTCTCTAAGTAATTTACAATTACACAATTTTAATATGATTTGAAACACAAAAGGTTGTCAATTTTGAAATGATTTGAAACACAAAAAGATAACAATTTTGCAATGATTTGAAACATAAAAAATTTTACAATTTTGAAATGATTTGCAACTAAAATTTTACAATTTTTCAATTTTAAAGTGATTTGAAACACAAAATAGAGCGCCTTAAAGTGCAGTAACTGGTTGAACTAGAGGTTTTAAGCTTCGAAACTGTTGCGAAAAGTTAAGGCGTGTTTGCAATACTTATATAAAGTAGACCATCCTAGTTCTCCGTTTAGTATTTCATAAAGTCGCCTTGGAGAAAGGTAACTCTCATCAAAATATAATCGGCGGATTTCCTGCAGTATAGGACAAATGGCAATAAAATGGTTTATATCTTAATTTTCACGTCTGTTGCAAAGATTACAGATTTGGGGTAGGTCAGATCGATGAGGCATAAAGTTTAAGTTAAAAACTTCAACTCGGGCTCTAAAAATGTAGCTTATAACTTAGACAGAAAATTCGTTGCTGAAATAGTTCGTTTTTGAAGACAACTGGTGGTTAAGGTTCCTGTATGTATTCCTGGACGATGAAGAAGTTGCTCTGGATAGATGCTGGGTGTAAATCTGCTCATCTATTTTTGCAGTCACATCTGCAAACATAACCTCCCATTCATCAACGTTAGACTCCATTAGTGACAGATGAGCTTCATGGGAATGGGCTATTTCATTCCATTCCTTGAACGGCGAGGCGTTAGTTTGCAGTAGTCTTACCATGATAGACTTGTGAAGACTTCTGCCACTTCTTTTCATAACCCTTATCAAATAATTAAAGTTGGCTTTTAGATTTTGTATATACAGAGGCGCTATACCAGATTCCACATAGATGGCATAGTTTGGCGTTGAATTAGGCAGTCTGAATAAGCGTTTAAAGAAGTATCTCTGCAACGTTTCAAACACCTCGAAGAATACATAACCAAAAACCTGGGCACCATAGCACATACATGTGTTGACCGTTGTGTTACGGTAAAATTTTCCGTAACAAGAATTATTCTTTCTGTCCCCTATCCTTATTCCTTTCTTTTAATAACCTTCTTAAAACAGGTGTTTCTTTCAACTTACTGAGAGAGAGAGGGGCAGCCATGGTCCATCAGCCATCGGTTCACTCGCTCAGTAACTTGAAGAAACAAAATACCAGCGTGTTTAATTTTGAAACTTAATGGACGACAGACGGGTGGTCTGTTCAAGTCTTTTTGCTAGTGACAGTTGGTCACAGAAACAGACGGGCGGTCTGTGTAAACTAGCGGAAAAAGTAACATTGGCGAAATTTTGTTCCCAAATGTTGAAGTTACTCCTTGTGAGAATGGCTGCGTGCCCAACCTAAAACATATTTTTATGTATGTAAAAGATGGAACGTTAACGGCTAGTCCCTATAATTCCCCAAATCTGCGCAAAAACCCAACGAATCAAGTAAATTCGCGATGTAGAAAATTACCACCAACTTCCTCTAAATGTAGTTTATAAATTATAGCAACTTTCTTTGCACAGGTTTTCCAGTGTTTCTTACCGGGTTTTATGTTAGAAAAATTAAGTTCCTTTTTTTTTGTTTTCAGAAAATTTTGTTTAAAAACTTGTATGGGGATGTTAGGTGGCTGAATGCACCCATTGAATTGCCCGCCACTGGAAAGTCAATCCGGAGGTCGGCGAATTCAATGATGATGACTGTGCATAAAGCTGGGTGTAAAGTGCGAGTACGAGAAGGCTGATGGGTTCCAACTGCGTTGGCGCACTCTCGCCAATGTGCTGAGTGTTGCTGATAAATGACGCGATCGAAGCCCACGTCACTGATTGGCGGAAAGCACTGGGTTTTAAAAAGAGAAGAGGTCTTCCAGGCAAGGTGAAAGCCTGGAAGAATACTTCTTTACGGAGATTTGATTAAACAAGAGGTGCAAACATTTTGCAACAAGAAAGTTTTTTGAAAACAAGAAAAAGGAATTTCATTTTCGAATTAAGAAAAAAAAAAGGAATTGTAGAGTTTTAAATTTGAGAAATACAGGAAAACTTGGGCGAAGAATTGGCAGAGAAAAGTTGAAGTTGGACTCTAGGACTAGCGAGGAATTTGGTGGAAATTAAAGCTAAGTATAGTGATTTTAAAATCAAAATTGTAATTTTAAAGTTTCATTGGTTGGTCGATAATTTCGTTTAAAAATTGTTTTTTTTATAATCGTTTGGTTTTTGTTCTCAAAAAAATTCCGATATTACGGAACGCGCGACCCGTTTTTCTTAACACCGTTTGTGCTTTCGGGACCGAGTGTTAACGGTCCATCTTGTTAATTTCATTTTTTTTTGTGTTCTAATTATTCAAAAGATCTTGGGTTTTAGCCCTCCTTAATTGCAAAGTTTCCCAAGCAATTCAATAAAATTTTAAAATTCCCATTCGGAATAATAAATTTGAATCTTTTATTTAAAATATATATATAATATATAAATATAAAGGTTTGTAATTTCCTTGTAAAACAAAAATTACTGGCGCTCTTTTCATTTTTCAGCTACGCCTCTGCGTTGATTGAAAATAAATCATTTCATTTTTTTTATTGCATTAATAAATCATCAACATAAAAATAATTCACGAACCCACCCCCTTGCTGAGCCAAGTCGTGGTGGTAGCATACATTTTGCTATCAGTTGCAATTTTTTTTCGCTGAACTTGTCTGTCGATAGTTTGACAGTTCGTCATCGGTTTCTTTCAGTTTCATCTTAGTAGTTGTTGTTCGGTCGCGTCGTGGTTCTTTCGGGTCATTTTCTTTGACCTTTTTCATTAAAAATATAATTTCTAATTTGCGAATTAAAATTGTAATAGTTGTTTGAAAAACACGGTATTTTGACGCGAGATCAATGTTCTGGTTTGCAAAGAATTTAGGCCACATTATGCTCAAAGCCAGTTTGGTATCATTGCTTTTTTGTTTAGCGTGTTTCGAAAAATTCAGATTATGTGTAATTAAAACACCCAGGTACTTAAATTCTTGCACAACTTCAATATCCACATTATTGAGGGACCAATTTTCTTCCGGCTGCCTTCTCCTTTGACGCGCTTCAAAAATCATCACCTTAGTCTTGCTTGTATTAACGACTAACCCCCATTTCTCGCAAAAGGTATTCAGCCTGTTCATTTGCAACTGCAGGGTGAAAGGGTTGTCAGCCAGTAATACTAAGTCGTCAGCGTAGAGCAAGACTTTCACTTGTATATCGGCATAAGGTATTCCTCCTGGAAGTACATCACAAATATCATCAATAAATAACGCAAAAAGTAATGGACTTAAAATGCAGCCTTGAGGAACACCTGTCGTTGTTTCAAACCATTCTGAGAAATCCGTCCCATCCCATACAGAGGCACTCGAAGAAACAAGAAAGTTGAAGTACATCCTCAAGAATTTCCGGGAGATTCCTAGCGTTGAGAGTTTGTAGATCAAAGCCTGTCTATTTACATTGTCGAATGCTGCCTTAAAGTCTACGAAACAAGCGTATAATTTTTTCTTTTTTTCAATTGACTTTCTAGCAATACTCGTCAATGCAAAGATATGGTCCAACATTGAGAAACCCGACCTAAAGCCAGCTTGAAACATGCTTAGAAGGTTTCTGTCATCGATCCATTTGGTAAGCCTCTCGTAGAGAATTGAAGTAAGAATCTTCCTCAAAGTGCTTAGAATAGAAATTCCTCTGTAGTTTTCTGGTAGGTTTGTATTTCCGCTCTTATAAATTGCAAAAATAACTGCTTTGTTGAGGTTGTTTGGCCCATACGATTCGAAATATAATCTGTTAAAGTATAGCAGGAGATAATTCTTTAATTGATCAGTGCTATTTTTGTAGAATTCAACTGGAATTCCATCTATGCCAGGTGCTTTGTTATTTTTCATCTTATGAAGAGTTGATTCTAATTCACACAAAGATATTGGGGCATCCAGTTCATCCACAATAATGTTGGGTAGAGCGTAAGAGAAAGTATGGTGATTCACGTCAGCTGACAAAAGAGTTTTAAAATGTGCTGCTAGTGTCTCAGCTCCGAGAGTACTCACCACATTTCGATATTTTTTAATATATATAATACCTAAAGCGATGCCGATGCCTCAAAACATCAAGCAAAATAAAGCGATTTCCATAGTATTTAGAAAAGCCTCTATTCGCAACCCAGTTTCATTATGTCTTGGTTATACAAACTCACAACGTTCTTAATTGAGCATCTAAATATGAAGAACAAAGCAAGACACTTTGTTTAAGAATATATAAAATACGAGTATATCTACTTTCTTCAAATTTATTTTTAATTTATTTTTGTAGATGTATTATATTTTTGATCTGGACGAGAAAAGTAGACCTCTTCAATTATTCTTTGTTTGACAAGGAGAGATTTAGATGTGTAAACATCAACGTTCGTCCGAGTGCCGAATTTGTGTTATCGAACGTACCCAATAAACATTCATAATATAACAATATAATAATATGACAATTGTAATGTCAGCATTGTTTTTTAAATATTAAAAACACATTTGTTTAGAAATAATGCGTTTAATATAATAGCAATATTAATTTCAATCATCATCATCTTCGGCTCGACAACCGGGTTCCGGTCCTGGCCTCTTTCAACAAGTCTCTCCACCTATCCCGATCTCTAGCTGACGCCATCCAGTTGCGCACCCCAAGGCTTCGGGCGTCCTGGTCTACACCATCTCTCCAGCGCAAGCATGGTCTACCACGCTGTCGTCTACCACAGAATGTACCACAAAGAACTTTCCGAGCAGGTTCCTCTTCGCTCATGCGAGCTAGGTGCCCTGCCCACCGGAGTCTACCGAGCTTAATTTTTGTCACGATATCTGCTTCAAGGTAGATTGCGTACAGTTCATGATTGTACCGTCTCCGGAATCGTCCTTCCTCACATACGGGGCCAACAATTATCCTTAAGACTTTTCTCTCGAACGCACCTAAGAGGTCGGAGTGCCTTTTGGTAAGCACCCAAGTCTCGGATCCATATGTGAGTACTGGCAGGACCATGGTCCTGTACAGCAGCAGTTTTGAAGTTATGGTGAGATTTCTGGATTTGAAAAGCTTTGACAGACTATAGTAGGCTCTGTTGGATTTGAGAAGCCGCCCGCGTATTTCTTCTTCTATATTGTTATCGGCTGCTACTATTGACCCAAGGTATTTAAAGGATTGCACCACTTCAAATTCGTGCTCCGCTACCTTGATTGTTTGACCAACTGTTCCTCTCGCATTCGACGCCACCATGTACTTTGTTTTACCTTCACTAATGTGTAGCCCCAGATTTTGTGCCGCCTGCTCGATCTGGATGAAGGAATCGTGTACAGCTTGTTCGGTTCTTCCGATGATGTCGATGTCGTCTGCGTAAGCCAGTAACTGGCTGGACCTGTTGACGATGGTCCCTCTTGTTGCCGTGCCAGAGTTACGGATTGCTTTCTCCAACGCCAGGTTGAAGAGGAGGCAGGCCAAACCGTCGTCCCCTTGATGTTGATTGGTCTGGATAGCAATCCGGCTATTTTTATTTGGCTTGTTACGTTGGTCATGGTCAACCTACATAGTCGTGCCAATTTGTTTGGGATGCCGAATTCTCTCATGGCTTTGTAAAGTTCTACCCTGGCTATGCTATCATAGGCGGCCTTAAAGTCTATAAATAGATGGTATGTTGGGATGTTAAATTCTAGACATTTTTCCATCGCCTGCCTAAGGGTAAAGATCTGATCAGTTGTTGATTTGCCTGGAATGAAACCACACTGATATTGTCCGATGACGGTTTTAGCGTATGGGGTTATCCGGTCTTGTAGGATAGAGGAGAGTGTTTTATAGGCGGTACTCAACAACGTGATACCTCTATAATTGCTGCACGTTGTGACATCTCCCTTCTTATGTATGGGGCATATTATGCCTTTTCGCCAGTCTTCTGGCATTTCTTCCTGCTCCCATACGTGCACTATAATATCATGAATTGACGTAGAGCTGGCCCGCCGTGATGAAATAATTCGGCTGGTATGCCGTCGGCTCCCAGGGATTTGTTCTGTTTAAGCCGGCCTATAGCCTTCTCAACCTCTTCTATGCTTGGTGGCGGCAACATAGGGTATTCTTCTTGAAGTAGTGGAGCCTCCACTTCTGTAGTGAACTGACCATTTAGCAATTCATTAAAGTACACTTTCCATCGCTCCAGTATGATTTCAGGATCGGTGATCAGATTTCCCTCTCCGTCCTTGCAGTATGTGCAGCGTGGTGTGTACTGCGTCATGTTTCGGACGGATTGGTAGAACTTCCGCGCCTGGTGCGGACCTCGCTCTGAGCTATTTTCTATTTCACAGATTAGGTTCTTCTCCCAGGCTGATTTTTTTTGTCTGTGTAGCCGTTTTTCTATTCTTCTGAGCTCTTTATATTCCTCTTCGCGTGCCCGCGTTCTATGAGATTGTTGCATTGCTCGATACGCAACATTCTTACGTTCAGTTCTAGCTTGCATTCATTATCAAACAAGTCGTTCCGATTTTTACGACTGCTGCCTAAGATGGAGTTGGCAGTACTAATGACAGTATTTTTAAGACGTGTCCACTTCTCATTTACGCCTAGCATACTGGCGCCAGGACTTACTCTCCCTAAATCAAGTGATTCTAGGGCGAGTCCTATGAATTTAATGATTTTAATTTCAATGAAAATCATAAATGTATGACTTTATTTTCTCAATAAGTTTGTGACTTTGGATATATTCATATGCACACGTAGCTATCATTTAAGCTTATCATTCACTTTTTATTCGTTAATTTTAAGGCAGTGTTTACATTGGGCTAACTTACTTACTTTAGATGGCGCTCACAGTCCAGGGTGGACTACGGCCTCAACCAACAAGCCCATCCAGCTAGTTCGGTCCCTAGCTAGCTGCCTCCAGTTACGCACTCCAAGTTAGTTGAGGTCGCTCTCCACTTGTGCGCGCCACCTGAGGTTGGGTCTTCCTCTGCTGCGCAGACCATCAGGGGTGGAATCGAAGATTCGACGGGCTGGTGCGTCGGTGTCAATACGCTCCACGTGTCCCAGCCATCTCAGCCGTTGTATTTTCAGCTTCTTGACTAGGTTAACGTCGATGTAAAGCCCGTACAGCTCGTTGTTGAACCTTCTCCTCCATAGTCCATCGATACAGACTGGACCGAAGATCAAACGAAGAACTGTTCTTTCAAAGCACCCAAGCAGATTTTCATCCGTTTTATACAGTGTCCATGCTTCTGCCCCATACAGCAGAACCGGGATGATGAGGGTCTTATACAAGGTCTCCTTGGTTCTTTGAGATAGGGCTTTATTACTCAAATGCCTTCTTAGCCCGAAGAAACAGCGGTTGGCAAGAGTAATTCTTCGCTTGATCTCTGCACTAATGTCGTTTTGCAGTGTTATAGTGGAGCCCAGGTAGACAAAGTCTTTTGCCCGAGTCGACGATGTTGAGATTCCTTTCTCGATGATAGCATATACTTCGTCTTGTCCTCATTAACAGCCAAACCCATTTTCGCCGCCTCCAGTTCAATACTTGCAAACGCACCGGTAACAGCTCGCTTCGTCCTCCCAATGATATCAATATCATCCGCATAAGCAAGCAGTTGAACTGACTTTTGAAAAATTGTAGCTCTATTGTTGACGTTTGAGTTTCGTACAATTGCTTCAAGAGCGATGTTAAATAGGTTGCATGATAGCGCGTCGCCTTGCCTCAGACCTTTCTCGACATCAAAGGGTTCGGTGGTGTTCTTCCCGACCTTGACGGAGGAGCGAGATTTCTCCATCGTCATCCTGCACAAGTGAGCGAGCTTGGCAGGGATTCTGAGATGACACATGGCTCTATATAGTTGTTCTCTGTCCACGCTATCATACGCGACTTTGAAATCGATAAAAAGGTGGTGTGTATCGATTTGGAACTCCTGGGTTTTTTTCCAAAATCTGTCGAAGTGTGAACATCTGATCCAGGGGCCGATCAGCTCGTTGACAAACGGTTTTAGGAGCTCACACAGTACAGACGACAGGATTTTGTATGCGACGTTGAGGAGACCTATACCTCTGTAATTGGCACACGTCAGAGCATCTCCTTTCTTGTGGATGGGGCACACTATGCCGAGGTTCCATTCATTGGGCATACTTTCATCCGACCAAATTTTTTAAATGAGTTGGTGCATGCTCCCTACCAAGTCATCCCCACCTGCTTTGAATAGCTCAGCTGGCAAGCCATCCGCGCCAGCAGCTTTGTACGCTTTCAGCTTGGCTATCGCTGACCGCACTTAACTTAGGTATGGTGGACGGAAATTTTGAACATCATCGTCCAGGTTGAATGGAATGTTCCGCCTAGTTGCGGAATTTTGGCCTTCCTCGCCGTTCAGCAGTCTGGAAAAGTGTTGTTTCCAGATCCTCAGCACGGACTGCGTGTCTACTACCAAGTGGGCTAACTCCTCCAACTTATTTTTACATCTCTGTAGTAGAGTTTCAAAGTAAGGAAAGAACACATTTTCTTTTAAGTTAAATGTTGTTAGAAAAAAAGGCTCCACTGGACTCCGCTACGTAACACAAAGTTTATTAAACCTATATTTAAGCAGAGATGTTAGGTATTTAATACAACATTAAATTTTCCAACTAAATATATTCAAACAGAGATGTTATTTGATATAGAAAACGATTTTTAATCTCTGTTTCTCTTTTCTTCCTTTAGATTGCATGGATGCTTTTAAAAGCGATTTTAACTTTTTTCAAGCGAAAAGAAGTCATCTCTTCGCACTCCTTACTTTACTTAGTCAAGCGATTCACTGAGCGAAACATGCTCGAGAAGTAAAGAAAACCAGAAAGAACGGAAATTCCGTAAGAAAGAACGATAATTCCTAAATTTTCTCAACCTCAGCAATTTTTTGTACCTACGTCTCTCGTAAATAAGGTTAGAATCGCAAGATGATATTGCTTCGCTTAAGAGCACTCATACTGCATATATTTGCCCGGAACATTAAAAGAAGCGTTCACATTCTTAAATTTGTTGGACAAGCAAGGCATGATGATTGAAAAACATTGATGGAGGAAAAGCGTTTACATTCATCAAACATACTGTCAAACATCACTTCCTATTTAGAATTTTGACAGCTCGAGAAGTTCATGGCAAATAAAATTTGATTCAGGTTTGCTCAAATATGCTTGTCATGCAGCTAAAATATTAAAACATTTTGACTTCCATCCAGCATGCTTAAGAAGCCGTGGTTGAAGAGTTCACATTATCAAAATCATACCGTGCTTGTCAAACATATTTGAGAATGTGAACGCTTCTAATGGTGCACGAAAATATGAAGTGGTTTGACTTTTGGATCCTGTTTATACGATTTTTTCTCCATTGGACGTCAGTTAGTCCCTGATCCAGTTCATGGCTTGCCAGATGGAGAACGATCTATTTTTTTTTATATAATAAAGAATATATAATTTGGAATTGCTATGACAGATAAGGCACAAATTAAATTTTTGACGTATCGATATTATTTCGTTGCAAATGTCAACTGATTGACTGAATAATGCTCTTTCCCGGAGCATAAAATAAAATAAAATCATCCATAAATAACTTGAAGTGAATTTGTTTAAAACAGTGAATGAACCCACTATATGAAATTTTACAATAGTTGTTTTGTCTCTCAATTTTTGACATATTGGTCGAGAGGTGAGGCTAGCAATGGAAAGTACTAAAATTGAGATTTCTTTCGCTTCTAATGTAAACACGATGAAGTAGTAAGTAGGCAATATTCCCAATGTAAACAGGTTATTAAATGCAATCTTCCGTAAGGTAAGTTTCTAAACGGACGTGTAACCATAACGAGCTACACGGAACGTATACCATAAGTTTTACTCACATTTTTGGTTCTCTTTACGGCCGGCATAGATGTTTACACATCAAAAAGCTAAAGGAATATTTGACTCTCTCTATGACAAAGTATTTTTTTTTTTTGTATATTTCATGTCAATAGAACATTCTTTGAATTTTTTTTTAAATTTTCATAAGCAGTATTATTTTAAATAAAATGCACGACTGGATCGTACGAACTTGCTCCTATGTAATAGACTAGGAATTTAAAAACGAATGTTATTAGAAAAAATTGTTCATAAGGATAAGATTATCAAAAATTCAAAAAATATTTATTTTAAAGTTTTGAAATACAATATGTTTTAGACTTTTTAGAAGCTTCTTTATAAAAAATTTCATTAAGATCCGTTATGTGGATAATGAGAAATTCAAAATTCTAAAAAATGGTTCTATGGTAGGTACAAGCTGTAATATCTTAATTTCAATTTTTTTTTTATTAAATTAAAGATCATAAAAATTAATTGAAAGAAAAAAAATTTTATCAAAATTCTAGGCACCGTTTTCGAGAAAAATACGATTTTTGAAAACCATTTTTTTTTAATTTTTAACATTTATATGGTGGGTACCTTTAGTTTTAGGTAAAATAATTTTTTTTTCTCACATCTTGTAAATTATATTAAGAAACTTTTATTTATCAAGTTTGAAAAAAATCTAGCATGGGGTTTTCGAAATTTTGAGTTTTGAAAAAAGAATTTTGAAGTTTTTTTTTTAAATCCAAAAATTTTTTTTTGAAAATTTGAATACACAATTCTATTTAAATTTTTGGGGAGCCTTAGCAAAAAAAAAACTTATCAAAATCGGATGTACCGTTTTTGAGAAAATCAAAAAAAATGGTTCCATGGGGTACCCTGGTACCCTAAATAACCATTTTTCGGAAAATTTTTATCAACCATTACCTCATCAGTTTACTTGTAAGTTCAAGTTCAGACTCACTGTCAAGAACAGCGATTTGCCATCTTTATTTCTCCCTACTTGTTGATTGTTTCTTATTTTTCTAGATATAAGGGAATGCTTCAAGAGCTGAGAATCATAGTATTCATATGTCTGCACGTGTTTACGAGTAACTTTGACCTACAGTTTATACTGCTGAAGCGATTTTCTTCAAAATTGGTTTTTAAGGACCTTCGGTGATTCCCTAGGATAGAAATTTAATGTGTGTTAAGTTTCAATATAAGGGCCCCTGCTTACACAGAAACACGTTTGTACTGAAAATTCACGTTTTCGAGAAAACTAGCAGCCGTTATTGGTCCTACTCATTCCTGAATCAGTGATAAGACTGCCTTGAAGGGTTTGCCCCTAGGGTTTTATACTAGCTCCATGTCAACTGAGACTAGAACGTATTTTTTGGACGGAAATGTACATACTTTTAAATCTTATAGGATCAAAATTTTCAGCCTCTGCAAAAAAAAAATATCAGGTGTACCCGTTCGAATTCAGCAGAAAATTGTCGGTGCCCTCAAGTGGTAACATATGCATACAGGAATAGTTGAGAGCCTGTTTCTCTACGAGCTGTTGCACTATAAAAATTTTTTACGATAAAATTAAATTTTTTGTACGAGTAAATATACTCGTACCTACTCAATATTCTTTTTATTATTTTAAGCAAATGTTTCTTATTTTTGTTTAGCATTTTTTGTAAGGGCTTGAGTTTTAGGTTCAATTTTTTCGAACCTTGCATGGTAATTTCAGAGTTGTTTCTTACCAACTGGGTCAATAAAGTGGTATTGGTTAACCCCATCCACTTTCAGGGACACTATTCTTATATTTGGGTCACACGTTTTTACCAGTTCTGACATAGACAATATTTTCATAACTAAGCTTCAATGGTTTCTGCACCTGATAAATCAGTTCTTTTTCAATAAATGGGAAGGGCTGTCGATTTGATAAGGTTAAAGAAAATATAATTCATTTGACACCAATGTAAATTGCGAAGCAAGTCGAGAAAAGATCGAATCAATAGCTGAATTTCATAAGAGTATAGGTACATCAGAGAATCATTAACAACATGTGGTAACTCATTTATGTAAAGCGAGAAGAGAATGGGTCCAAAGATAGATCCCTGTGGGACTCCAGCTAGGGTACTTAGAAAAACAGAAGACTGTTTGTTTGCCACAACCAATTGTGTCTTTATACTAAGATTCGGAAGAATTTATCACAAATAACATGACACTGAGTAAAACCTAAAACAGTTTTGAAGTTTTTTACATAAGACTAAATGGTTACCAATGGCAAAAGCCTTTGAAAGGTTTGAGTGACGTTTGTTTTTTTTTGTTTAAGTAAACATGTTTTCGATGGAGAGCCTTCAGATTTCTTAGATGGTTTTTAATCCATTGACATCAAACGCGCTCAAGTGTTTACTGGGACCCTTATTATGCTAAACACAACACGATCGATGGGGAAAGTAGAGAGGGAGAGAAAGAAGTTGTCGATGAAATGGCAAGGAAAAACCGTACCGGGTAGAATATTCAATAATCATGTTGTGCGACTAAAAAATTAATCCCTGTATTTGACGATGCTGGACGTACCGATTAGGGTGAAAGGACAACAACATAGGCAGTACATTTTTCTTTAACGACAAGCATTGAGATTTCGAAGCATTCAACTTCACACGATTTCGTATACCCTTTTTAAAATTGATGTAAAGATTGAATTGAAATGAGATTATAATACGACACCATTGCAGTTTCATTTCGGAAGAGATGACTTGAACTTGAGAACAAGAATGGGAAGCTAAGGCTAGCGTCGTCGGCAAAACAATGAAGTGGATTAGATGTTTCAGACAACAACTCATTTGTAAAAATGATGAAGAGAGTCGGAATCAAAGCGGAGCCCTGAGGTACACCAACATTTATTTTGTGAAGATCAGACTTGAAACAGTCTAATACAGCATGTAATGAACGATCTAGAAGGTAATTTCTAAACTAAAGAATAAACGTTTTCGTTGATACGAAATGCGTGCGTTAGGTTGGCTTTGTAAGAGCGAAAATTTACTTCTCTCAACCTTTACAGCATTCGATTTTATTCATATTATTGCGTTTACAGTGCCTTTTTTGTTGTATTTACAAAAAATTGAGAATGTTGATCCCGGTTGATTTATTTCTAATAGTGGAATGCATGGGTAGAGCAAACTTTAAGGCCGATGGCTGGAGGTAAACTTTTTGTTGCGATCATTTCAATACTGATTTGTGCCAGAAGATAAAAGACTAAGCTTTTGTTTGCGTTTTTTCCATTCTCACCTTTACGGGAACCTGACTGCGTAGTCTGCAATAAGTTTTGGGAAAGTGCTCCAGTGTTTACGGACTCCATTGACTGTAGCAGCATCTTGTCATGACTTGAGAGCAGAGGAGTCGACATTCAAGCAAGGTGTTGACGCATGTTTAATTTAAAGGAATCTTAAAAGAACATGCCTATCAAAACACTGATTGACGATATTCCGTAAAAAATAGACTTGGAGTTTTAACTTTGAACAAGGGGCAGTGGGCAATCATTTGATATATTTTATACTTTCTAAGAATATCGAGAGGATTTTTAATATATCAGTGGATTGGAGAGGAAATAGAGGAATTATCAACAAAAAAAAAAACCTCTAACCACTTCAGGAATATTTTTTCAATATCATACCAGGCATTACTCCATTACTCATAGGTACATCATAATAATTGCATAGCAGGACTCAGTTTTATATCTCTACTTCAATACAAGCTTAGATCGCAGCACAAACAGAAGAAGACAAAACTGCATGAAAAGCATCCCTTTTATGTGAGTCTTATGAAAATATATTTCAATGCTATCCATTGTCAAATGTTAGTTCCTAATATTTTTTTTTTTTTTTTTGTAAAAAAGTTGATTGAATTTTTATTTCAAATGGTTTAGAATTTTCACTCGTCTTGTTTTCAGTAAAATTCCAATGCTTCCCTTTGTTTGGTTTTCCCATTTTGTTTTCTAATTTTCCAAGAATGATGAACACAACGCACCCGTAAGGCTTTGGAAGGACTGATGCAGACATATTTTTGGTTGCTTCTTTGTTTTAATTCGACTTCACACCTTGTAAGGTTATTGTGTTTTTTATTTCTTTAACAAAACGATTTAACACAAAAAAGGTAAGCACCCAGAATATGAAAGACGAAGAACGTAGACGCCTGGGTGATAGATAAACAATGACCTTATGCACACAATCGAACCCTTTTCATAAATCGTCAAATAAAAGCGCTTATCCCCGGATTGCAAAACAAACATCCTTGAGTTATATTTAAGGTTACCATCCAGCTGTCATTTATTTCGAAGGAAAAGTAAATTTTTGCAAAATAAATGGAATGAAATTTGTTGAACCTTTAACAAGACATACGGGAATAACTGAAAAATATAGTCAAACTTAGAATGTTCAAAGCCGAGAACGGACATTTACTGCTGCAATTGCTATGGATATTGCATGCACGAAGTTTAATCAAAATCGTTGAAAAAGTTTTCGATAAAGTATAGAAAAAAGCAAAATTGTTGTATGGCAGCAACCGTCCTAGATAATCTAATCAAATATTCTCGTACAAATTTCAAGAAAGAAGAGGGTCGGAGACAACCCGGAGCCCTGGGGAACACCAGCGTCTATTTTGTGGATATCAGATTTGAAACCGTCTAATACTGCTTGTGGTGAAACTTAAGTATATGAAGTATTATTATATCTAAGTTCACTGTCTTCTATCTGGTTACGTTCCAGAACCTAAAAACTATAATTGCAGAGCCACGCGCATAATTAACAACACGTCTCTCATCGTCTCTCATTGATTTGATAATAAGGTTTTTGTCTCTCCTGAAAAATCGACTTTTCTGGGTTACGAGGTATTCGATCTACAGCGACGATATGGTACGGTGTTTTATTCTGTTCATATTTTTGATCTTATTGCCTATTACACAAGGAAGCGCTGTCTTAGCATATTTGCCCTTAATGCATGTTGGGCCTGCTAGAGCACACTGTCATTTAGCTTTATATGACAATCGATTTAAATTAGCATTTAAAAAGTCTTAAGAAGAAAAGAGGACAGGCTTATTGGCCTTTAGTCTTTAGGTTCAGTGCGAGTGAGCAGTCTTCGGAATGAAAAAGACATTGACTTCTCTCCAAGTATTGTGAGTTTAAGTCATATTAAAATATCCCTTAAACATTTCAATTAGATTTCTAACACCAATCCACAGGTTAAAATCTAGGAAACAAAACACTAGGAGTATGTTATCATACGAGTACAACAAAAAAAATGTAGGTAATTTTTGAAGTTTGTCAAGCTTTTTTTTTTTTTTTTTGTTAATTTTGAAGCAAACACGATTGATAAGTCCCCTTTAAAAATTTGTAACTCCAACTAGTTAAACTAGGATTTTTGGGATTTCATTTATACCCTCACAATGAAAATTTATTTCGTCACTATACCTTCTCGCCACTTTTATACTTACCCCCGCCAATGACTTGCTAGTCAATTAAAAGCATGAAAATATTGCCCAGCGGGTAAGAAAGACTACGCACTGACATTTCAATTTAACAAACAAAATCCTGCTTTTATACATCCTCAATCTTTTTTCAGATTTTTGATAAGACAAGGTAAGAAGGTTAGTCCGCTGGACTGTCATACGGAAGGTCTCGAGCTTGATTCTCAGGCGCTTCAAAATTTATTTAAGGTAAGCATCTTGACTACATACCTAATAGGAATTTTCGAAAATCGAAACCACCATTACTGAGCGACTTTCTACTGTTTGGTATGATCGTGAATATTGGTAACTAAAAAAAATTCAAGGTATGTTCCTCAAGGTAGTTTCTTAGGACCATATTTGTACTAGTTGTATGAAATTAATATACTGATGGATAAAATTGCGAGGATTGTAGCATTTGCAGATGATTGGAATATTTTTGCCTGTCAAATGCATGCAAGGACCTACTGAAAACCTGCTGAGTTAAGTCAAAAATTAATCATTTGTTCATATCTACTTAATATAATACACAACTAGATCGCACGTGCTTGCTCTTATGTTAAAATGACTCAACGAATTTAAAAACTGAATGACAGTAGAGAAAACTTATTTTTACTGGCGACTTATAGGTACTATAAGGCAAGTTATGCATTCGCAAAAAAAACTCGAGATTTTGATCAAAGTTGACATTACGATGATAGCGAAGACCAAAAATGTGGGTCTCGCAATTCTGTCTGTCTGTCTGTTCGACTACAGCCTAAACGACTCGGCCGATTTTGCAAACATGGGAGATATCATTTTTAATTTTTCCCCCCACATGGTTTCTTTTTTTTTTAGACCAAAAATAACGGTAGCCATACGAATTTTTTTCGAAATTTTATAAATATTTTTTTTTCTCAAAAACTGTCCCACAAATTTAAAAGAAAAAAATTTTAAAATTAAAAAATTTCATCACAAATGTTAAAAAATGGTTTCCGAAAATCGTATTTTTCTCGAAAACGGTTCCGAGAATTTTGCTTACATTTTTTCGATTAATTTTTAAGATCTTTAATTTAATGAAAAACAATTTGAAAAGAAGATATTACTGATTGTACCTACCAGAACTAGAAGAAGAAGGTTTAAAAAACATTGCATTTCAAAACTTGAAGAAAAATATTAAATTTTTGAATATAAAAAATAAAAAATATTTTTTTTTTTGGAAAATTCAACTTCTTGAAAGCGGCATAATATTTTTTGTGTAAATTTAATTTTTATTCGAACAATAATGAAAACTTTAAATTGGATTAACAACATTTTTTCTTCAAATTTTTTTAAAAATTTCGTATATAAGAACTTATTTTTTTAAGAAACCACTACAAAGACTTATAATTTTTGTTCTTGAATAAACTTATATTTGCTTGAACCGCATAGCATCCTATTTTGATCTACAACTAAGAAGTCATTTAAAAAATTAATTTTATGCTTATGAACAGTTTTTCTCTAATAACATTCATTTTTGAAATTTTTAGTCTATTACATAGGAGCAAGTTCGTGCGACCCAGTAGTGCATTTTATTTCTTTTTACTTGCGACTTATAGATACTATAAGGCAAGTAATGCATTCGTTAAAAAAAATCAAACTCGAGATTTCGATCAAAGTTGACACTACGATGATACCGAAGACTAAAAAAGTAGTTCTCGCAATTCTGTCCATCTGTCTGTCTGTTCGACTACAGTCTGAACGGCCGATTTTCTTTAAACTTGGTAGATACCATTGTACAATTTTTCCCCGCATACGTTTTCTTCTTCTTTTTTTTAAGACCAAAAATAACGGTACCTGCCATACGATTTTATTTTCGAAATTTCATAAATATTTTTTTTTCTCAAAAAATTTTCAACAGATTTAAAAAATAAATATACAAAAAAATTTCATTTAGTTAAAGCTATGTAATGGTTAAAAAAAAATTTCCGAAAAATCTAATCTAAAATCTCTAAATTGTGTATTAAAATTTTCAAAAAAAAATTTTTTTTTTGGATTTAAAAAACAAATAATTTTTTTTTTCAAAACTGATTATTCTCAACATAATGTACAAGATGTATGAAAAACACTTTTATTTTACCTAAAATTAAAGGTTACCACCATACAAATCTTAAAAAATGGGTTTCAAAAATCGTATTTTTCTCGAAAACGGCGCCTAGAATGTTGATAAAAAATTTTTTCTTTCAATTAGTTTTTACGATCCTTAATTTAATAAAAAAAAATTTGAAATTAAGATATTACAGCTTGTACCTACCATAGAACGATTTTTTCAAATTTTGAATTTCATTATCGACATAACGGATTTTAATGATTTTAATGAAGCTTCTAAAACAAATCTTTTTTGAATTTAAAAAAAAAAATCATTTTTTTGGAAGATTCGATATTTCAAAAACGGCTAAATGTTTTTTTTTTTGAAATTTAATTTTCATTCGTACAATAATAAAAACTTAAAGTTGGCGTAACATATTTTTTTCTTAAAAATCTTTAAAAACTTTTGGATATAAAATCTTTTTTTTAAGAAACCACTATAACGACTTATAATTTTTGTTCTTGCATAAATTCATATTTGCATAGCATTCTGTTTTTGGTTCTTACTACTAAAAGAATTTTTAAAAATAATTTTATCCTTATGAACAGTTTTCTGTAATAACATTCGTTTTTAAAATTCATCCTTGAGCGATCTCGTCCCGTTAAGAAAAGAGATCAAATCTTTGATCTTCATTTCCGAAAGTTCGTCAATGTCGTCAAATATCGTCTTCCCAATGATTGTTCTCTAAATTTCACCAGAGCAGGCCATTTGCAGAGGAAGTGAAGGAGTGTTGAGAAGTGTTCGAATACATTATAGGTGGGCCAAATCTTTCTTGATATAATGCAGTTGGTAAAACTGCTCCATCTACGGTTTGATTCGCTAAGAAAAATTGATAGAATTTTGCTCTTCATAAGTCTGAGCGGAATGTTAACTCTTTAAACAAGTGAAGGGCTGATCCATGCCTGACCCAGTTCGTCCGCCCGTTCATTCCCATCAACGCCACAATGACCCAAAACTTAGATTAGAGTAACATTGTTGATATTGAGACTAGAAAGTTCATTATGGCAATGCTGGATCAATTTTTATTCTCCCCTGAATTTAAAAAATATTGTTTATAAACATTTTCGAAAAATAGTTTTGGGTTTTTTAAGAAAATAATCCAAAATTCTTTTTTTTGAAAAATCAATATCTTCAAAACGTGTGAACGTTTATTTTTTAAAATTGTCATCCCAGTTTGTTTTTCTTGAAAAAATTTAAAGCAACACGTTTGCTCTCTCTTTTTTAATTTATATAGCATATGTTATGTTAACAATTCGCATGGGAAAAGCACCTGATTCTTGTGACCTATTTTCACGTACATTCACTGTAACATACAAATATGAAAATTAAATTGCTGTTTAGTATGTTAAAAGGCAAGGGACAGAATTCATGTTCACGTTTAATAAATAAATTCCTTTATGCTGCACATTAGAAAAAAAATTGTATGAACTTTTCAAATGGCATTAAAGAAATAGTCTCGCCCAATAGTAACCAAATTGCAAGTAGGAATATGGTCACCATATTTTTCATATCATTTACCCACATACATATATACCCAACCCATATCAACTCCATATAAAAACACGCACTCAAGGGTCTTCTAAGAAAACAATGTGTGCGGTCTTCCGCAAGGATTTATGATCCTTTTATTTACTCCATGAATCACTTGAGCATGAGTCCCAGGCACGGCTTTGTCGTTGTTGTTTGTATAGTTAAAACCTGTTGAATTGGAGTTTTCAACGACTTCAAATGGGGTTGTCGTCGTAACGTGTGATGGGGTGTGAGTATAGCATGGTCGGGTAAAGATAGTTGGTAGCTACAAACATAATCGTTCACATGCACAATAATACCCATACTCCCAAATAAACATTACATAAACATACATATATATCGTTTTATTATTGAAAAATAAAAGTATTAAGGAAGCTCTACGACTACTGCAAGGCCAACGGAACGGTATGTAGGCTGCAGGCAGGGACAAATGCGTTTATCAACGGAAGTGGAAGGACAAAGAAACCCTTTTTATCGGTAGAACTAGCTTACGAGTTTAAGGGAGTTGTTTCTTCAGTGGGTTCTTTTTTGTTTGGTTTGGGTAGTGCGGTTGAATTAAAGGCACCCGATACCAAAAGGATTTTATGGCAGATTTAAGAAATTTGTTGCCAAGATAAGAATATATCTATTGGGTTTACCCTGGAGATCCCAGAAGATGTAATGGGAACACTATTTTATTAGGAAATAATTAGCTAGGAAGCTATAAGAAGGTGGTTTTTGTGCTATTTTTGTTTTCAGGATATTAAATTGTGCAGACCGAATTATTTGGGTGAGAAAAAAAGGATGATTTAACCAAAATTTCGTATCTATAGTTCTGAAGTTGAACATTAGTCATATCTTATGGCTGATAAGCGTCTGATCCCAGTGGGTCGACTAAAAACTGTGAGTAGAATATGTAACTTACCCATTTTCCATGAATAAAGAAGATATTGAATACCTTACGATGGAACACCCGGTTAAAATCGATATTCCATTTCATTCTTATGGATTAACTTTGTACCAGGCTATCCAAGAAGAAAATGTCTTCCAAGAGTAACTCTATCTGAATATCAAAATAAATAACTCAAATGCAATGGAAGTCTTAACAAAAAGGAGAAGAGAGAAAATATTGATGTACACACATAACAGGTAGGTAGAAATGGCGACCACTGACAGTCTAGCCCTGTGGCAAAATTAGCACAAAAGTGCACCGTTTTGATACTATAACTTTTGTAAAGCTGTACCTGTGGAAGGGATTGATATGTGGTTAGGTTAGCGTAACTATCAGCGTGAATGTGCCACGTACTTAGACCATAAGCTGGTCCATTGTGACACCACATGAATCAAGTAGACTTTCTCCCTGCTCGTTGAACCACTGAACTCTCCTAGATGGAGCCTACGTCTATGAGGTAGAGAAAAACATTTACATAGAAGATGACGAATCGATTCTTCTTCGTCCATAAAGGTTCTGTCCTATTAGACAGCAGCGTCCGATTATGAGACCTATTACCGAGCTGATGCGTAGTATTTTTACTGATATATAAACACTTAGAGCCAGACAAGTGGTGATGTTATGCCATCCAAAGTTTGTTTTCCTAATAGCGTCTTGTTAAGTGATGGGTATAGAGTCAGCAAGAAAAGAAACCAGAGGTTTGATAGCGGATTGGCTATCTGAGGAGATGCGATATCACTATTCGATATCACGTTTTCTTTGAGCCAAGACAGAAATTCTTGTATTTTGAAAAGTAACTCCTGGACATCATCAGTTTTTGATTCCAGGAATGTCAAGTCCTCCCAAATGGATCTAGAAGGGATAATAATGCCGGTCGTCCACTAGGCGATCAACGCACAAATTTCGAATTCAACGCATCCAACTCTAATGTACGGTGCATTCAATTCTGTTCAACCAACGGGTTGGATCTAGTTGTTGGCCGTTGCTCAACGAATTGCGCAACAAGTGTACGGGTAGTGCACGAGCTCGTGTTGCTCCTTAAAAATGTTCGATCAACACGTTGAACAACATTTTCAAGATAATGTGTTGCACATTATTTGTTCAACGCGTTAATGAACTTTTTAATTTTCTTTGGGATTTCTTGACGTAATATTATGTTGCGTTGCGTTGGTTGCAGTGAAATGTGTCTACTTGGTTGAACTATTGCGTTGCCATGAACTTGCAGTTGTTGCAACTTGCAAACTGTAGTTTATTTTGGGTGTTCGTCATGGAAGGTGATAAAAAAACAGAGTGGACCACGGAATTAATTTTGCAATTGATTTCAGCAATTGAGGAAAGCCCAATATAGAGGACATTAAGAGCCCCTCTTATAAAAATCCAGATGCCAGGGAATTGGCTTGGTCTCAAATTTTCTCGAAAATCAATTGCCTAATGTACCAAACTGAAGTCAAAATTATTTTAGGTTTGACGTTTGAGTTTTTTGTTTATCGTAGTGCGTTGAACGCGTTCCCCAACGAGTGATCCTTGGTTAAGTGTACGAAGGTATCAACTCGTTCATCAACTGGTTGAGCAACCATATCGAAAACGCAGTTGATCAACTCGAAAAACTTTTTTTTCTGTCAAAATCGAACAACTTTATCATCTAGTGTACGAGGTTATTCAACATTTGAGAGTAAGTTGGTGAACTAAGTGTACGGAGCTATTCAACACTGGAATAAGTTTTAAGAGTTGATCAACTAGGTGTGCGGGGTTAATCACCATATGGGAAAGTTGGTCAATTATTTGTACGGGGCTCCAAACGCATTTTGTTCAACTTTAGTTGCTCAATGTGAATTACGTAAGTTGCTGCACTAGTGTAAGAGGTTGTAAATTCGTTTATCCAACAAAAGAGTTAAATAAAAAATTGAACTAAGTTGGTTGAACTTATCGCGCACATAGTGGAAGACCGGCATAATCTGAAAGTTTTTATCGAACTATAAATTTGGAGTGACGTAGTTTATGTTGCTGGGAATCGATCCGGATGAATTTGGAATAGTGGAATTACGTTTGAGTCTCCGAGCTTGATCATAAAAAAAAACTTAAACGTTAACGACTGAAAAGTTTTCAGTGTTATGAAAAATTGTGGAAAGATTCTCACAAAGTTGTTGTCTGCGGGGGACCCCTAGTGGGGCATAGGGCATCCACAAGGCCAGCTCGCCATCGTGTTCGGTTCCTGGATATGAGTCGCAACTCCCTCCAGCTCTTGCCTAGTTGAGCTGACTCCTCCTCGACTGTCCTTCTTCATGAGCTTCTCAGTCGTCCAGCTCTTCTTGCTTCTTGAGTGAGCGGATTCCACTGCATTGTATGTGTCGGAATACAGTTGTCGCCTTTTCGAAGCGTGTTTCCGATTCACTGCCACTTTCGACTCCGTATAATAGATACAATACCCAATTTCCTGAGGAGCTCTTCGTTTGATATACGATTGGGCAGGAAAATCTTAAGGATGTTTCGTAGACATATATTAATGAACGTTTCCAGCTTCTTACGCAAATACCCCTCCAGCTTTTGCACTGTGTTAGGTCTCCTGTTTTAGGGAGCTTGACTAACATTCACTTTTTCCACTCATTCAGAAATCCTTCGGATACTCAAGCTTTCTTTATGAGTGGATGCAGGAGTTTGCGCGATTTCGTTGGCGCCGCTTGTAGAAGCTCTGCAGGAATGCTATCAAGTCCTACTGCTTTGTTGGTCTTCAGTGCTTTGATTGCGTTGCAGATCTTATCTTTACCTGGGGGGTGTAGTGCGGATTCGGAAATTTGTTGTTCCTGTCAGATCAGCAGGTATCAGTTGCACATTGCTGTCGGTAACTCGGTTTAATACCGACGCAAAATGGTCCTTCCACTTTTTCAGCTGATCCTCATCCGAACTAAGTAGCGAGCCGTCTGAGTCTTTTACGAGGTGTTGTTTGGAACTGCGAGCACCAACCAGTTCTTTAGTAATGCTGTAGACGGTTCTACTGTTGCATCTGTTAACAGCATCTTCTGCTTGTTGAGCCAAAGCTTTGATGTGATTACGCTTGTCACATCTTACACTGCAGTGGACCTCTCTTTTTCTCGTGCGGTACAGGAATTCCAACCCTTTATTTCTACTCCAGTTGCAGCTGCAACACGGGCCTTGAGTTTCTGCCGTTTGTCAATCCAGGTATCCAGGTTTTTTCAGAATGCCAAGCGTTATAGTTTCCCCTCGCTCGGCCGACTATTCTTTCAGCACCTGAGACCTAATATAAGAACATTTTTCACAGCACTCCAGTGGTTTTTGATGGATTCAGGTTGAGTGCTGCTGCTTGTCATCATTGAATGTGAAAGGTGGTCTCTCAGTTGTTTGCGTGTTGAGGGATCATTTAGTCTGTCGACGTTGAACCTGGGTAAGCGGGTTATGCCATTGGATCTCCGAGCTTCAGCTGTACGCTACCATAAGGTGGTGGTCGAGCAAGTCCCATATCGGCTCCTCTTTTATTTCGAACATCCAGGAGACTGCTTCTAAAGCGCCGGCTAACCACCAAGTGATCAATTTGATTCGAAGATGCTTGCCTGTCCGTCGGCACCTCTTGTACTCAAACATGGTGCCGCCAATGACGAGTCCGTTAGTATTACAGAAGTCAATGAACCGCTTACCCTTATCATTGCAATTCCCAACTCCATGGTTTCCCATCACATGTTTGAGTCCATCGTTGTTGCTGCCAACTTTAGCATTCAAATCTTCTATAACCATTTTAATATCTCCACGCGGTGTGTTGTTGTAAGCGGCTCCTAGCCGACTGTAGAAGCATTCTTTCTCCTGATCGGATGCGAGCTCCCTTGGGGCGTAACACTGTATAATGGTGACGGGACGTACTCTTGTCTTTCTCCAAGGGGCTCCCATGAAATCAGACTACTGACAGCTATTTTTGTTAGCAGCAGCCCAACCCCAGCTTCACATGTGCTTCCTAGAGTTTTTCCGGAGTAGAGCAATACAGTGTTACGCGATAGTGACTTGAACTTGCCCGAGCCCAACCAACGTATTTCGCTAAGGCCGAAGATGTCCAGCCTGTACCGCATGAATTCCTTCTCTAGTTGGAGGAATCTGGCGTTGTGGGGATCTTCACCGACATCAGCCAGGAGTGTCCTTACATTCAAGCAACCAATAATTTTTTTTTTTTTTTTGAGAAAAATTTTTGGTACGCCAACTTACATTTCTTATTATTGTACGAATAAAAACTTAATTTCCAAAAAAAAATATTGACCCGTTTTTGAGATGTCGAATTTTCACAAATAAAATTTATTTTGTTCAAAAATCCAAAAAGTATTTTTTTTTTAATTTTGAAATGCAATGATTTGTAAACTTTTCTAGAAAAAATTCCATTAAGATTGAAAATTAAAGAAAAAAATGGCTGTCAGTAATATCCTAATTTCTAATTTTATTTATTAAATAATAGATAGTAAGAATTTGTTGAAAAACAAAAAATTTTATCAAAATTCTAGGAGCCGTTTTCGAGTAAAATACGATTATCGAAAACCATTTCTTAGAATTTGTATTTGGTATTTTTAGATAAAATAAGAAATCTTTTCTCACGTTTTGAAGATTGTATTAAAAAACTTTTGACTGTAAAATTACAGAAAATCGAGCATGGTGTTTTCGAAATATTAAGTTTTGAAAAAATAAAATTAAATATTTTATTTTAAATTAAAAAAAAAAAAAAAATTTTGAAAATTTGAATACAAAATACTATTCAAACTTTTGGGGAGCCCTTACATAAAAATATTATCAAAATCAGTTGTACCGTTCGTGAAAAAATCAAAAACAAAAAAATGGGCCATTAATAATCAAGCATTACCTAGCTTTAAATAAATTAAATTTTTTTAATGTTTCTTAAAACAATCTGTCAGCAGTTTTTGAAAAAAAAAAATATTTATAAAATTTCGAAAAAAAATTCGTATGGCAGGAACTGTTATTTTTGGTCTTGCAAAACCTTCCTTATAGTTAGTACCGATAAGTCGCAAGTAAAAAAGATGAACATTTTTAGTGCAAATTTTCGAGAGCACAATACTGGAAAAGTTGAAAAATATTTAACCCAGACAAAAGGTCATTTTTCAAAAACCAAGAATTTAAATTCGATTCTATGTTTTTTTCTTCTTCTTCGAATTTCCGGGTCTAAAGGATTCACCAAATAACTAATATGCACCCCATTCAAACTTATAAAACTTACCTTTGTGATGAACAATGAAAGCATCGATGAGAACTCTTTGCTGTCCAAAAGGATATTTTTACCACTGTTCTGGAACAAAGACTCCAGCACAAAGAATCCCTGCCAGTCGTGCACTTTGATTTTGCCGTCGCACAGTCCTTTCGTTACAATTGAATATATTGCTCCTTCCTGCATTGACAATGTTGGCGACGATGATGGCAGCAGTATCGGCATCGACATCGGTGTCATTGGTTTTGGCGACGCATCCATTGAATGCTGGTCTCCGACTTTTTTTGCAGGATTGTGCTGCCTCTGCTGCTGCTGCTGCTGCTGCTGTTGAAGATCAACGAATGCATTCCAGCTCCGGTCGTGAAGTAATAAAATCGCTAACATCCTTTGGCATTCTTGGGAATCAATAAATTTCTCGAGCATTCCCAAAACCACCTCCTTTTGTGTGTCCAATTCTTTGGCGTCCAAAGCAGTGACACTGCTGATGCTACTGCGTCGACTGCTGCTCTCGCTACTTGCAAGTCTTAGCGGTGATGTAGCAGTACTCGCGTTTCGTGGAGGCAGTGGCGGTGGTGGTGCAGGACGATGGGGGCGAGCATCTATTGTGCCTGACAACGGAGGAGCCGGCATCAGGAATATCTCAAAGGCTAATCCTTTCAGCGCTAGAACACTGCATTCCCGTATTGAATTATTGGCCAATAAATTGTTGGCGATGCTTATGATTTTCGGTATCGTTATTATCTTTCGATCGCTTTTATATGTTAATTGGACGAGGAACTTTAGGACCGGTGGAATTATGGTGCTGCCATTTCTGTTGATGTTAGTGTTGTGGGTGTCGTTGTCGTAGTCGTTGTCGCATCGGCAAAAGGATTATCCATGAAAAAGAGAACATAAATAGTTAGAACGATACTGGGTGAATAATATCATTGTTTTGTGAATTTTATGCTACAGTGGGAGTTCCAGAAACTTGATGGTCTATAAATACCCAGACTTTGGGTAGAGCCATCCTCCCTTTATTCAAACGACCACTGTGACGCGCCACCGAATAGAGTATTATTATTTAATATTAGGCTTTGGGTCACGTAAAATATTGTTTGGCATGTCCCTGTCCCTGTCCCACCCTCAGTTACCAGTTACCATGCTCCCAGACATCGATTGGATGGCTCGTTGGGTTTTGATATCTATGAGTTGTGAATTTTATTACACTCACAAACGAAGTGAGCAGGACTTAAATTCATATTCGTGAATGTGAAGGTTAAGTGGTCATAGAATTATGGTGTTTGTGATGAAGTAGATTTAATTATTGAATTAATAAATATCATGTGAAGATTTTAATTATGTCGGTTGTTAATGAGTCACGTTGTCGTTTCAGCAGAATTTTGCTTCACATATTAAGATAACGTGTTGTTATGCTTCACCGATTTTGTGTGTTATAAGAAGATATTAATTGTAAAGAAGAGAATATTGGCAAAATGTAATTACTTAAGAGATTTGGTGGGAGTTGAATCTCTGTGGGTGGATATCAGAACTTTTGTGAGGTGTGTAAATCAATAGCTCGGAATTTTTTGTGACAGTACCGATATTTATGACCAAACAAAGAACTGGTGTTTTAGAAAACTTTGTTAAAGTCGGAACTGTTTTGAACCGACTGGCTGGACATGGTGCATAAACCTTGACCAGACCGTATATTGTACAAAAGGTTCTTGTACCTTTGTATGCTTGAGAAGTTTGTTATAAATTATTATTGCCCCTTACCACTGGTGGGGGGAAGCAATAATTATGAAGAAGAAGAACACCCGATAACCTTTTGATCTTAACTGATGAAATTTTATTAACTTACAAAACTATTTATACAATTATTTTGCTTACTTAGCTAAATTTAAAAACACTAAAATATACAAAAACTATCTACAATGCAAAATATAAAAAAGAAACATGATACATTTCGGCCAGGTATGAAATTAGCCTGAATGCAGAAAAACTGCTGACTATTATGGGAAATCAAATTGAATGCATTTTAAAAAATAGAACATACAGAAAAGCTGTGTACATGGAAATAAAGCATACAGTGAAGCTGCTGCTATTGTTGTTGATAATTAATAATTAACCAAACAGAGAAGCTGTTATTAGATAAATGGTATAAAACGCTGGTATATGATAATCCGATGGATTAAAATACACAAACTTTTTTTTTGTATAGTATACGAGCACTCATGGGGTTATAAATACGCTTATAATGTTAATAATGTTAAACATGGTGCGAGCAGTTAGGAAAGTAGGATAGGATTTGAAAGAACATATCGATGCACATTGGTTTTGAATGTTTGCACATTGCAATAAGTGGGAAGTATTGATCCGGGTGTGGAATGCTTCCACATTCGTGTAGTGCGGCTAAAAAAAGAAGCTCTGTACTTGACAGTACCGCAAAAATCGGGCTCAATGGTAAGCTGATGAGCATTTCTAGAAGTACGTGTAATACAGGTTGAATTGTTTGAAGGGAGGAATGCAATTGTGTTTTTCACTGGGGCACTGTTTGTGAAAATAACGGTAAAATAATGATACTCGTAAACATGAAACATTGCGGCGGTGCTAGAGATACAAATGTTTTACTTAGACGACGGTCACATATAATTTTAAGAGCTCTCTGTTTTGAATTCTGTCCAAGAGACTCATGTGGGTTTTTGGAACACCTGTCCAAATATGGAAATCACATTCGAGCTTCGGAAGAATAAGGGCTTAATATATTAGAGTCAGATCAGAAAGGGTAAAAAACTTCTTGCACCGGTGAAGAAAACTTTAAAACTTAGCACTGTTTTTGGCGACGTCACATATGTGATCACTCCACCAAAGATGGTCTGTGATGCAGATAGCTAGAACTGAAAGCTGTTCAGTCTCGTCCATGCAAGTGGCACCCATAGATAGATAGATATGAACCATAATTTTTGAAACACGGATTTTGGTTCCCCATTTTACAATACTGTCAACATCAGAATTCAATGAGCTTATTATACGATGTTGTTGAAAGTCCACATCCGAAGGAAAAGGACGTGAATCTAAGAACGAATATGAAAATCTGAGGGTACTGTCGTCAGAAGTTTCAGACAAAAGATCATTAATAATATAAAGAAGAGTATCGGAGGCAAACCGGAGCCCTGGGGCACACCAGCATCTATTTTGTGGATATCAGATTTGAAACCGTCCGATACTACTTGTAGTAAATTTTTAAGCGATCAAAGAATAGATTCATCAATACCAAAAGCACGGCAGGCTGTCCAGCCTCTCCCCGATAAGAAAGCTTGATGCCAAACTCTATCAAATGCCTTTGAAATATCAAGTGCAATATTCCTATTTACTCCAAAACGATGTAAAGATTTGTTTCACTGTTCGGTGCGATAAACTATCAGATCTCCAGTGGACCTATTGCTACGAAAGCCACATTGCCAGTCGTTAAGAAGCTTTCGTTCTTCAAGAAGTTTCTTTAGCTGAAAATTGATCAGAGTTTCCATGACCTTGGAAAGAAGGGACGTAAGTGCAATTGGACGATAGTAACACGGGGAGGTGGATTCGCCTCTTTTAGGGACAGACTCCACTCACTCGGAAAGAGACCTGTAGAGTAGGATAGATGGAAAATATTACGCAGTGTTTTTGCCAGCGTTAAAGAACACCTCTTCAGAACAATAGTGCCAGCGGTTTTGTGATTGTCAATATCTTTCAGTGCTTTAGCAACTGCACGAGTGCGAAAGAAGATTCGTCCCATAAAATCGTTTACGCTCTCAAGTACGGGAGGAGTCATGTCTCTGGTAGCGTCGAATTGACAGCAAACGGTGCTGAAAGCAAATTGGCTTTATCTATCGAGCTTACAACAGGAATATCATTGAAGACTAGCGTTGGAACTGAGGATGTCGTAGTGTTTCGTACGGTTTTAACAGATGACCAAAAAAATTTACTATTTTTGGGACACAATAGTATTTTTTTCCGTAATCCGTAATTTTTGATCATGTAGAAATTTAGTTCATCGGATATGAATGTTACAGGTATTTCTAGCTTGTTTGAACTTATTTCGGTTTTTCTCAGTAGGATTGGCTTTAAAACAACGGAAACTTACTTTTCTAACCCTGATATCCTCTTTACAGCTCGAATCAAACCACGAGTTTTCTCAATTAGGATTTTATCCTATCGGAATACAATTTCTCTTAACGTAAAGCATCAGATTGGTGACCTTATCTGCACTGGAGTCTACGTCACTATCGAGGAAGCAAAGCGTAGTGACCAGTTAAATTTCCTGAAGAAATCATTGAGACAGTGCCAGTTGGCTTTTTCGTCCAGACAAACGGTTCTCATAGGATTGTTTTCTTTTACCTAGAAATTCGCAGATATGACACAATACGAGTTGGCTATTCAACGAGCTGTGTCAGCAAAAAACTCGCAATACCTTCCTTCGGGTGTTGTCTGACCAGAATAGCGCAGACAAAAAGAATTGTGTGCATTGAAATCGCCCGTAACAACGACCTCACTCAGGACTGGTCCGAGCTAAATTAGAGCCCTGCGCAAGCTTCATCAGTGGCGCCCCTCATTTGCGGTTTTGATTTGAATTTAATTCAATCACTCCACTTAAACAGAGATAATTCTCATTTATATTCATTGATTTAATAGTCTGACCACGGACATTATTATTCTAGGTGTCTGAATTTAATCAAATTCCACTAGAAAAATAAAATTCACAGTCTGTTAAAGCTGTAAATTTTATAAGAGTCGATAAACATCGACCAATATTTGCGTCTTAGAAGGGTACGGCGGCATCTAACTGATGAGCCCACTGTCGTACCTGGCCGAAACGCACCTTGGAGTTGAGGTCACCTTGAGCTTTTATTTGAACTTATACATATACACTACTGGATTAGTAGCGTAGCAAGTTTTATTCTCAATATAGATTCTTTTATGCTTTCTTTAGTTCTGAGTTTTTTTTACCACAATAGATAAATAAAGTCATTAGATTAGTCGAAAAATCCCTTTTTTAAATGTAAAGAATAACTGGCAAGAACGAACAAATAGAGAGAATGAGAAATTGAATAAAACATTAGTCATCGCATCATCATCACTCATCATTTCCATATTTCATTCAACAGACAAACATCTCGACACACGAGGCACGAGCCACACAACATGACAGTGATAAAATTTCACTCATAAAGTCAGTGCCAAACTAAAACACAGTACAAAAAACACTCAACCGGAAGATTTTAAGTTCATAGACGCAACTTTTAATTTTGCGCGCTGTTATGTCAATTAGTATGAATTTTGTACCTCAGAAATTCTGTTTGAGTAACATTGCTGACTTCGATTTCATATAGAAAAACTGACATCGCGCGCATGTTATCAACATGCAAGCTGTTAATTGTCTGTATTTACTTTTGAAATTTTGTTTTATGTTATGAAAATAAAATAAATGCCTTCACTCATACACGTGATGGTGGAAATTAAACATCGACTTATTTTTAGAATAGGAGATATGTTTATATACATCTGTCTTTGAATTCAGAATTAGCTGTTAGTTATATAATGAATTTTAATATTTGTATGAGCTATAAAGAGAAATGAGATTTAAAAAAGAAGGTAGGTAGTGGTTATGAAGTAGTGGCTTTTTTAACGCTTTTCCAAGGCGTCTCTTGGGTTCAGCGCCCTGTGCAGTTACACGTATAGCTTGTTCGGCCCTGATCTCACTGTGCCGAAAATAGGAAACAATTCTCTGGATGGAGTCGGATAGATCATCAAATTCATTAAAAGTCGAATTACTATCCAAAAAAAAAATAATGTATGAATGATGCGGCTTTTAACAGTGATTTAAAAGAAATTTTTATTAAAACCATACTTTGGTATGAGCTGATAGGCAACATCATTACGAACGTATACGGCTAGACCGTGATGAGGAAAGAATAATGGCACTAAACTATAACCATATAGGTTAAACATTGTATGAACGGTATTTTCAATAATCTGGGTTTCACTTAGTTCCAAAACTGCTGGTCTGTTTACAACAGTATGAACGTACACAGCCCAGATATTTCTTCGAAACCCACGAATGTTACCAAAAAAAACTTCACAATTTACCATTAGTGTTATACCTTAATTACAAATCCAACTGATTCGCTCCTGTACACCCAAAAATAATAACCGTATACGTATACGGGACACATGTCCGATGGGCTGGCCATTGTCATATCTTGATCTGAGCCATACAGATACTTCAGTTCTTATGCCACTGGTACAAGAGAAATATAGAATTCGCTAGAATTTTCTTCAGGCTGCGTACGGTAGATGGTCAATAATCGAAATTTTTCGGGTTTCAGGGAATCTATGGCCGAATATTTCGAGAAAAAAAAATATTTTTTCGATGAATTCGACTACATACTTGCCTTAAATTCACTCAAAATTCAGAATGCTTTACAAAGGCATAAAGTACCTTAAATTCCTTCAATGTAATCCCCCTTTTACACCTAACAAGTTAAATCTATCAAATATACCTTCTTTCTATATTAAGCCAATTGGCTGCCAGTAGATCTTGTTACCGTCACACTTAGATCAATGTAGATCCGTTGTGTTAAACTAGGGATTGTGACTGTAATGTATTGAAACCTATTTTTTTTTTTATAATTCACTAGCGCTCAAGGGTATGTTACGAGACCCTTATAATGTTTTAAACACAACACGGGCGATGGGAGAAATTAAGAGGGGAGAGAAAGGAGGTGTCGATGAACATTGGTTTTGAATGTTTGCAAATTGAAATGGCAAGGGAAAACTGTGCCGGGTAATTTATTCCATAATCGTGTTGTGCGACTAAACAACGAATCTCTATTTTTGACGGTACGACAAAAGTTAGGCTCAAGGGTGAACTGATGAGCATTCCTAGCGAAGCGGGTATCACGGGTGAATTGATAAAGGGGAGGAATGCAACTGGCTACTTCGAGTGAGCATTGCTTGTGAAAGAAGCGATAAAACAGGGAAATACATGAAACATTCCGACGGTGTTCAAGATATCATTCCAACGAAGATTGTCGTTAATACACATACCGAGGCATAAGGGGAACATTATTGCTTCAACGACAATAGACTGCATTGAGTTTTCGAAGCATTAAACTACACACGGTTTTTTTTACCCCATTTAACAATGCTGTAAAGATCGGAGTTTAATGAGCTTATCATACGATACGATACGAATTTGGGAACGAGTACGAAAAGCTGAGAGTAGAGTCGTCGGCAAAACAATGAAGTGGATTAGAAGTTTCAGACAAGAGATCATTTATAAAAATGAGAAAGAGAGTCGGAGACAAACCGGAGCCCTGGGGAACACCAGCATTTATTTTTTGAAGATCAGACTTAAAACCGTCCAATACAACATGTATTGTACGATCTAGAAGATAATTTCTAATCCAACGAATAAGGGTTACATTGATGCCAAACGCACGCATTTTTGATAAGAGAGCCTGGTGCCAAACTCTATCAAATGCCTTAGAAATATCAAGCGCAATAATCTTACTTTCTCCAAAACAATGTAAAGATCTGTTCCACTCTTCGGTGAGATATGCCATCAGATCACCAGTAGAACGATTGCTGTGAAAGCCATATTGCCGGCTATTAAGAAGCTTTCGATCTTCGAGATATTTCTTGAGCTGATGATTTATCAGCGATTCCAAGAAGAGACGTAAGTGCAATTGGTCGATAGGAGGAGGGGGAGGAAGGGTCACCTTTTTTAGGAACAGGCTGGACAAATGCTGTTTTCCATCTTCTAGGGAAGATTCCAGAACAGTAGGAGCGATGGAAAAGATTACGCAGTGGTTTTGCCAGCGATGAAGAACACCTCTTCAGAAGAATGGGGGTAAATAGATAGTCCTATGTCATTCAAGCCCGTTAAGGGTGTTGATGAGTTTCAGCAAGCTATAAAAATGTCGTGGGTACTTCTAAGTCATTGAAGAAATGTCTGTCGTCACATAATCATCGAGAGGTAGAAGCCTTTCAAAGGCCTGATCCTTTCCTTTAACCATACTTGAAAAATCATCTTTCAACCAGGACCGTAGGAGCATTTCGCTGCTTGCAACGTCTGGTAGATGAGTTTTATATGTCAGTGTTTGGTGTACGAGTATATGTATGTTTGTTTGGTCAGTTTTGCTGATTAAGTCAAGGGCTGTTCCTGCTCACGAGAAGACAAAGACACATTTTACTCAGTTGGATGATAATGTCGGTCTTATGTTTGCTGAAACTAGGCCAGAGTTTTCTGGTTATAAGACAGATAGTGAGCGAGATTCATCTCTTGTTTTCTTATAGCTAGAACTTTGCTTTTTTTTGTACCTAGGTCATGATTTAAGGTTGGCAATTTTGTCCAACTTCCTTCCTACTTAATACTATACTTATTTAATCTTTGTTTTTTTTTTATAATCTACACGCGCTCAAGGGATTATGATTACCCTTTAAATGTTTCAACACAGCGCGGGCGTGAAGTTAGGGAAGAGAAAGAAGAATAGGAAAGATGTGTGGCACGATGTTCTGAGACTGAAGGTGGTTGTCTCAGATTTTTATCTCTAGGGATGGCGACTGAACTAATGCGGAGAAATGCAGTGTCTTATTTTTATGTCCCTTGTAATTTGCATTATTTTATTCGTATTTATCTTCAGTCTAATTCTGACTACGGCCCTGCCCAATATTATATAATGCTTCTCAAATTCAATTTCAGACGTCACTAAACATAAAATTAAAAAGCAATTCCCATATCTTAAAACATAATTTATAAATAAATCACAATTACCTCGCAACTCCGCTCTCAATCAACTCCAAACTCTTCATTATTTCATCGTATATCACAAATTTCGAGTCCAAAACGCTATAGGTCACATTTAAATCCAACAATTGTGAAAGCAATTCAAGAATGGAAGCCTGCACATTTGAATTTGACCTCATAAAAAGCTAAAGAACAAACAAAAAACCAGAATATAAAATTCAAAAATGTATCCCATTATTATGCAATAAAAAGGAAAAATGTATTTAAATAAGTTCTCTGGGAGTAAATTTAAATCTAAATCTAAATCAAATAGGATTTGAATTTTGAAAACGGAAATAGAAGAGCACACATCGCAGCCCGGAACCGGATATACCTACCGTCAAACAGTATATGACCAATGGCTCGAATAGTTTAATATGCTTAGCACAATCGTTCTCTGCGTCGCCGTCATCGTTCCTCCACAATGGAAGCTCTAATCCAGTGGCGAACAATTGACCAAAAACTACGGTCGAGCTCTTGGTGGTGGTTGGTATTGGGTTATGGTTTCCAGGAGCAACGCGCCCCGTGACAATTAAGCTTTTGTCAAGAGTTGAGGTTGATATCAAATGCAATGGACTCCCACTTGGAGAACTACCCGTTGCCGTTGTCGCCATCGACATCGTCATACCAGTAGCAATAGATTTGGCTTCCAAGTATGGATTTATGTAGAGCTGGTGGTCGGAGCATCGACTACCATAATTTCGTCCGAATAAGAATTTTAATAGCTGCCTTAAGCTTGCAATACACTCAGTTGGTGCATAATTGATTAGCTTAGTCAAATACTGTATAATTTCCTCGATTAATTTGATTGGATGGCCGGAAGGCGAGGGGTCGCCACAGTTCACTCGCAGCTCAATGCAAGTACTAAGCGTATTGATGCAGGTCCGGAGGAGGCAAATTAGTTTTGCGCCAGAGATCTGATTTATGGTCATCTGAAAATATAATAAATTGGAATAGTTAGAAAGAAAAATATATAAAAAAAGGAAATTTGATTTAGGAATAAATATAGAAGCGGAAAACGTCAAGGTTTTTTTTTTTTACTTGTTTTTCTGACAAAAGGAGTTTTATCCTATAATTCCAAAGAAGGAGGTAAACATTTGTTTTTATGGAAACTTCTTGGAAAAAGTTTAGTCCTGTCGATAGCGAATAAAAAAGTTCCAAGGGTTTTAATCAGAAAATGATAAGAATTTCACATTTTGCTCTTATGTTTAAATACTAGGAATTTTTAAAATGTTCGATATATAAACTTTGTAGCCCATTTATTACCAAAGACATTTAAAACTAAAATTTCAAATTTTTGGTAATATAAGTTTTTAATTTTTTAAGAAAAGTAGGAAGTGTTTTTTAAACTGTACCCACCCCCTCACGGTTTCCGCCTTGACGGTGGCGAGGGGGCTTACTCTTGACCCTCCAGCAATCCAGCTGCAGGGGCCTACAACTAAGTGAGACCAACAAAAAAAAAACAGGAATGTTCATCCAAATTAAAAAAAAATTATGGAAAAAAGTTTACTAGATTATAATGAAAATCGAGTGGGGATATACACTCAAGTGTCGGCAGAAGTCACGGCTATCGGCGAGGGCTTGGCTTCGCAAGAGGCTAAGTCGCCAGTGACACAAAAGTAAATGAACCTGCCTTAACTAAACAACACAACCTTACAGCGGCTCTTCTC